>CATIWC010000491.1:0-398348 GCA_948472305.1 Vicia faba
AGGCAAAAGTCAACTTTTGCAAGGGGTAGCCCCTAGAAAAATTTAACTATTTAGACTACAAGGAGTCACACCTAGCAAAATTAGATTGTTAGGTCAAATCACCGTTCAACGTGTGTTTATTTAGAAATTTGGTAAACAAATACAAGTTTGATTTTACTTAAGGGATTAAACTTGAAAAGATCTCAGGACAGATTGTACAAAAATAATGTTTGAATACATTTGACGTTAAAGACAAAATGATAAAGAACTTTGAAAAAAACTTTACTACAGTAAATGATAATGAAAAGTGAAATAAATAAATTGATAAATGGAACACAAATACATACATTTTCCGATCATTCTTTTTTCTAACAAGTGTATACTCTATGTTTGTAGAATTTGTGTGAAATTGCATACCTTTAATCCTACAAACATGAAGTGTTTATATTCTAATACTAATATATACGTCATTAACGATCGATTAAGCAACATCTCACACGTCTTCATTTCCATGCAACCCTCGTTTATGATGTTCTTCCACATGTCCCAAAGTAATTGTTTGATCTTATCCACTTAGATTGTATCTCGACATACTTGCATCAATAACAACTACATAAAACTTAAAGTTCTCGAAATTCACTAAGTCCCAAGATTTAAACATATTTTCCTTTCGACATAAAACTCAACATTTATAACTTAGTAAAGGCTCCAACATATATTCGACTTAGAAGTAGCTTCCTTGGCACTATTTCAACTGGAACTTACACTAAATCGAAACATACAACTAAAAGATGCTCCTTTTTAATTCTTTCATCTGCTGTGTCGAAAATATGAGGTAACAAATTGCCCCCAAAATACTATTTTTTGACTATCCTTAAATCAAAAGGAGAAAGATGGCATCTTTGATCAAAGTTTTGACATTATTCAAACCATTTCACTGAAGTCAGTGTCACAAAAAACACACACACACACACACTCACTACTACAAAAAAAATATATATAACCTCAGACGCAAATGAAATTGTACCTTGGTGATACAAGCGAGATAACAAATGACATCATGAAAATTTGCCACTTTACCACTGATTCTTTATTAAATAAAAGAAATCTAAAAATTGATTAATAAATGAAATTATTTCAAAAAAATAATTTATATTTTACTAATATATAATTATCAATATTATACTTTTTAAGTAATCAAATCACTTTTGGTCAACAAATTTCTTAAAATATTTAGCAAATGTTTTTACTACGAATAAGTGATTGTAGTTCGATTGAAAAAGTGATTTTACTTCAGGTTACTAGCTAAGACAAACACTACAAGAAAATCTATGTATAGAAAGGGGAATTTGTCTGGGTCAAACCACCACTAAATAAACAATTTAGCTTAGGCTAAACCCCTCTCAACATGCGATACAAAAAATATTATACAATTACCTGGCGTGGGGTAATCCCTCGCAGATATGACGACGTGAATTTTTGAATTTTGAAACTAGACAAAGCGAGGGGTCGCCCATCGCAGAAACTAGACAAAAGTCAGCATTTGCGAGGAGTAGCCCCTATTAGGTCAAATCACCACTCTGCGTGTCAGGATGATTAATGGATGGTTTGTTGTTGTTAGAAATATTCTTGGGCGTACCCCTCATAAAATTTTCTCTATTAATTAAACGCAGTTCACTTCTTATTCAGCACTTATCTAGTAATCCTTTCTATCTCCCACTCATTTTCCCTCTTCTCTTTAACCTATTTAAATCATAACTTTAAACCTTCTTTAATATTTTCAAATTTAGCTTCAAAATCTTTGAGATTTTATTCATTATAAATTTAATGATTATGTTTAGCTTTATTTTGGACTTCTATTCATTTTACAGTAATTGAATACTGTTTTTTGCTCACTTCGTTTATCCAAAGGTGTCAATTTGGTCATTTAAAGGAGCTTCAAATCTAAAATTTTTTTCTGATCTTGGTTTTTTTTCATTTAAGGTATATTTTTTAATTTTTCTTTTGGATATATTTAGTTTTTTTGTTGGTTGATATTGTTAAACTATGTAAAATTATTAAAATTTGGAAAATTATATATTTATTTTATAACATTTAAATTTTTTAAGTAATATTATTAGTGTGATGTTCATTTATGAAATTGTTAAAAATATATGCTTTTTAGTAGTGTATATGTTTTAAAAAAAATATAATATTGTTAAAAGGTATTTTTTTTAGGTGGTATTGTTGTTGGTTGATAGTGTGTTGTCTATTCCTGCGCTGCTGTAACCTTAAGCAACACTTTTAGTCTATGTGAAAGCGCTTCTTAATGTAGACCTTAGACGACACTTTATTGAATAAGCTCTTTCTAAAGGCCCCTATAGGCAGCGCTTTTAACAATGTAAGCGCTTTCCATAGTGTGTCTATAGCAGCGCTTTCACTTTAGACAGCGCTTCCTCAAACGCTGTCTAAAGTGAAAGTGTTGCTATTTGCACAATATAGAAAAAGCGTTGTCTAAAGTATTCTTTTTTCTTTTTTTTTTATATATATTTTAGGCAAGCGCTGTCTAAAGTCCCCTTTAAGGCAGCGCTTGTTATTTCATAGGTGCTTTCTATTCCCCATAATAGGTATCACTTTTTGGTTTAAAGCGTTGTCTAATGTTAACGAATTTTTTAATATATTCAGCTTATACTTTAGGTGCTTTGTACACGTAATCACTTAAAATTTAAGCGTTTTCTTTCAAATTCGCACCAAAATTTATAAATTTGAAGCCTCAATCCAATAAATATGCACCAAATTTATATATTTATATATACAACTTTAATCTAACGATTTATATATACATAAGTACAACTTAAAGTGTTCAATAATTTATATAAACATAAATTTAAATATTTACATATAGAGCTTTGTAAACAAATAAATATGACTCAAATGTACAAATTATTATCTTCTAGAGATGTTATATTCTACTATCTTCTCTACAAACAACAACAATGAAGAATCTTAAATGAATCTATATATCTTCTACATATGCACATACCTGAAACAAAACAAACAAAGGCGTATATATCAGAATCAAGCTATATATATAACACTTAAAAATCAATGTAACAAAAATATATCAAGATTCATACAAACAAAATTCCCCGATTCATACCATGTATACAAATAAAATTCCCCGATTTCGTCCATATAAACAAACAAAATTTCGTTAAAACCCATCATTAAAAATTCTCTGATTCATACATACAAACAAAATTTCCCGATTCTGTTATAACCCACGATTAAAAATTCCCTTATTCATACCATACAAACAAAATTTTCATCTCAATAACAACAACACCATTGCAACTATTTACTACACTGTGATGACATAGTATCTCATTAACTCAAACTTATATATACTCAAAATTCTCATCAATGAAAGTGTCACAATACTTTATAAAATTATAATCTCAATAATGTATTGACATCAATCCTCCTTAATTTCGTCCAAATAATCTTTCGAATAAGTAGAACACTTGTATTCATCAAAGTACTACATAATATAACATAATATGATTTAGTTAAAACTAATTAATTAGATGAAATATGTTAAATATATTAAAATAAATTATAAGTTAGAAACTCATACCATGTATGGAATCTCTATTTGATTCAAAAGAATAATTTCTTTCATAAACCTCAACATGAAATAACTGTAATCTATACCATTGCGCTGACGAGGACACTACACATGGAAAAATATACAAATATATATCATCTCATATAATTTAACTTGTTTCATCAAGTAACATCACTAATATAATCAAAATTATGAAAATATACAAGCACTCTAATCCATGTAATGTTGTTTTCTTTACTCTTTGGTACTTGAATATTTCTTTGTGATCTAAAAATTTGTATAACCCTAACAAAATATAAACGAAGATTTAGAACAATCTGACATAAAAAAATAAATAAGTATACAAATGAAGTTTTAGAACAATCTAACTTACTTATCAACCATCTCCTTCATGTTTGGGTATTTTGTCCAATCTCCTTCTAAAGAATCCAAATAATATACAACTTCTATTATTGGATTGATCGCAACCAACAACCAGTGTCCACTGTAAGATTAACAAAGATTAGATTGAAACTCTCTATAAAACGTCAAAACACGAAAATTTATAATAGATGATGCTTGAATAAAAATCTTACCCATTTTCAGTATTAAATGGAAAAAAAATTAATTTTTCCGTATCTTTGTTGGCCATAAATGTACGGACAAAATACTCTTTTACATCATCTGGTCATTGTTGGATTAATAGTCTGTTGATATTGTTTGGAGATAAGAAGGAGAATCTTTAGTCCAATTGATGTCGGCGCATCAAGTTGGCATACATGAAAATTAAATAAATACATCATTAACATTAAGACCATTCATTGAAATTAATAGATAAATTGTTCAATAAAAATGAAATAAAGTTGATTGGAGAATACCTGATGTATGTATTGACAACACTGAGGCCTAATTCTTCATGTTTAAGAATTTGATCCACATCCTCTCTACTTATTGTTTCGTAATAGGAAAAACCAAAAATACCTTCCTCCATAGGTATATTACGAGCACATTCGTCAGTCAAATCTGAAATTCCCATTAATGTCTGAAGGCACGACCTATACCGAGAGTTAGGCTTTTTTCTATCCGCAAACTTTGCCACATCAATTTTTTGTGCAAATATGTTACTAATATGGACTTGTTGCATGTCTTTAACTTGAATCTAAAGATCAAATGCATATAATAAGTTAGGTGAAGTATAATATCGTGAATTATCCTTTTCTATGCATAATATATATCAATTTACCTCCTTTTTAGATGCAACTGACTCGGTCTACGACTTAATCCCCTTATCTTTTGATTTGGATTTAGTGGGAGTCTAACATTACCATGAAAAAAATGTACGTTAAATGGTCGTAATAGTTTTCAACGCTGCAAATGTTAACATACCTCATCATCTATGCAAATTAGGCTTGATGGCCATGTAACATAAGATATTATTGCCTCTCCGACCAATGTTGCATATGAAATATCGTCAGCCAACGATAATGGCGCATCCCTCTCTATAGAAATTTCAATTGATACTTTCAAAAATCCAGCAGGGAGCGGTTTATGGTGAAGTACTTGTCCCAAGGTGTTATGCATTTTTCCCTTGCCAACCATGCGATAAGCCGGTGACGATAAATATAGCTGACAAGGTGAAATGCCCTAAACCAATAATAAATATGAAATTGTTAATATTTATATATGTCAATTAAAAAAATTATGCTAATTCATAATAATATATGTTACCTCGGGAATTTCCTGCGGAAATCACAATTAATACTATCTTTGTCACTAGTATCCTTGAACCCTGACCCTTGCCTTTCTGACATGTATTTTTCTTTGTTCTTTTCCAACTCACGAACTTTAGCTTTTAATATTTCTAACTCTTCCATCACTTCTTTATTGCTATGACTTTTCTTCTTTTTATGAATACCCAAAAATGTTAGAGTCACCCCGAATCTCTTACCCCTCAAATGACTGGTATACTCAGGAACATTTAATAATTGACAAAGTATGCTCCTGCAATTTTAGTCTTCAGCTTGAGTTAAAGATTGAGATAGACTCTCCTGAAATTCATATGCATAGTGAAATAAATTAGTGGTGATTAAACTCATAAATTCTGTATTTTAATAAACTTTTGATTTAATTATAGGAATATTGATATACTTACACATTTCTCATAAATTTGAACCACATCTTTCTTAACAACTCCATCCTTACCCACCCAGGCAGCTGATCCGCTATCGCGCACAAATCAAAAACGAGTTACTTTAAAAAATATAGTTTAGCGACAGTGACTCGAGTATCGTATCGCGAGGATTCTTGTATTGTTATTAACCAATATAAGTGATTATGGGGAATTTAATTCAGGATCAATTCTTAAAGAGCTAAGTAAATAAGTGATTAAAATAAGTGATTATAAAAAAAGTCGATCTACTATTTTTAGGTTCCTGCTAATCATTAGTTTTTACCTTACCAATTCCCTAAGCAACTTCGACCTCTATTCGATTTCAATACCAATTGACAAGCGCAATAGATATAAAATAGATTGGATTCCCATTCCGAATTAAGCAAATGGATTAATATAATCATGAATTAGGCAAACACGATATAAAACACAATTTAACGACTAAGTAACGTAAACAACGATTAAAGATTAGGAATAGAATCATACAAATTTAATCAAGACATTCCATGAAATAACTTATTAAGCAAATGAAATTTTATTAAATAAAATTGAAAGAGAAATGAAATTGAATTGATAAATTAAAAACATCAAAGCATCGGAACGCGATTACAGTAGATCAACTCTGGATGATTAGTTCTTCATTCAAGCGTACAAATCAAAGTTTCCATCGTGAAAAGTGAATTATCTTTTTTTCTAGCACGACCCAAAACCTTATAAACAAAATATGATTTTTCATTACTAACTCAAACTGGGTCGGAAATATAAATCAGGCCCATAAAATGACCTAAAACAAATTGTTTTCTAACGTCTGAAACTTCAACGAATTACTGGAAATTATGAACTCCAAATCAGCTTCCGACTCCAATATAAAAGTTGTAGATCTTTCTCTCAGCTTTCCAACGCGTCGAGTGGTTAATTTTAAGAGAAGAGACATCATCGTCATATTCGAGTGGAAGACATACTTACTACCCACGATTATGAGAAATTAGAATTTGCATCATCTCAAAGTGAATGATATAGCTTGGATTTTAAAATCAGCAAAGCCTCACTCAACACCCAAGTGGAAAATATCTCACTTTACTATATATCATAGAAGTATAGTAGATTGCATCGCTACAAGGATAAGCAAGAGTATAATATTTTGAGAAAAGTTTTAAAGTAAAAAGCCCTAAGTGGCAAAATGGTTTGAATGAGGTTAATTGACTTTTAGTCTTCTCACAAAAAAATTCAAAGTATTATTAAATTGATTAAAGTTTGTTTAAGAAAAGATTTTTAAAAATGCATGAACATAAGTCCAAGTTTATTATGAAAGTGGTTCAAGTTTGAAAATAAGAGGAGTTTTGAAAAGGAGGGAGAATATTTTTGAAATTAAAGAAGATGGGAGGAGATGAAGGGACTATCCTAAAGCATTAGGTAAAAGCTAAGGAAAAGAATAATCTAACTAATAAGAAGCCAAAACTTGACATCAAGAGTCAATGTAGAACTCCCATCCTTTGGATTGAAACCAAGCAAAAAAATACTAAACCTCCTAGGAATACCAAGCTTTAGATGAATTAAGTCTTCAAAAAATTAGGCAGAGTAACAGATGTATACATAGGAATTCCTAATCACATATAAAACACATAGTCGGAATAATCTGCACGTAAAGAAAATCAACCCAATTACTTGGGGTAAATCCCAAGAACTTCAGACAAAATAACAACAGATTCAAAAGGTCCCAAGGGTAATCAAGGCTTTTAATACTAAGTCTAAGAGGTCCATAATTCCATTATGCCAAGGATAGTAACTAAATAGTCCAAGTAACCTTAAGGCTTTTTTTTATGTTCAAGTTGGTTATTAAGCGTCTTCAAAAAGAAAATTAAATCTCAAGTGAGCAAAATAAAAATGACATAAAGATAAATACTCAAGTGAGCAAAAATAAAATGACATAAAACAAATGCTCAAATGAGAAAATATGAAAATAGTATGAAATGTAAATGCTAAAGTAAATGGTGCATAAAAGTAAAGACATAAAATAAAGGGCATAAAGTAAAAGCACATAATAAAAACACAAAGTAAAAGCACAAAGTAAAGTTAAATGTTAATGAATTAGAAGTTAGGGGTTAATTGAATGACTATCTTTAAACTTGCATTTGAAAACTTATTAGAAGATTGATAAAATTAAAGCTTCACAACAACAAGTTTCATTTGCATTTTGTCAAGTATATCATTCATTTCAAGTACTCAAGGCAAGCAGATATGATCAATGATATTTAACTGATTCATTTATACCAAAATTCATGAAGTTCATTAGAGGATTGATAAGTTAAAAGCCTCCTAACAATGAACCTCAAGGTTATTGGACCAAAGGTTTCAAATTAAACATACTTGGGCTTGCAAAATTAGATTTGGGCCACAAATGATCGTTTTTCGAATCAGGACAAATTTAGCGTTATGTTAAGCAATCATAAGTGGACTTATATAGAAGTCACACCTGTTTTGAGGCTGATCAATAGCAATCTATGTACCACATGTTATAGAAATGATATGTAGATTATTCTCCAACAACATGTAGCTGAAGTAAGAAAGGGAAAAGATGAAGAGCGAGGGGATGTATCAGATGAAATTAGGGTTTTCAATATCATCAACATCATGTATCCATTTTGGTGGATTTGGTTTTTCAACCTATCAACATCCACGATCCAATGAGGTTGAGGAACTTGTCCTAAAATAACATGTAAATCAGGACCAAACAAAAATAATAAAAATATATTTAGTATAACAATATTTAAATGATTAATAAAAAGGATATAATTGGTAAAATACACAAAATATGTTAAAACATCCAATAAAAATTCTAAAAATATATCAGAAGTTAAACATGAGCCAATAAATGTTGACAAAAAATTTCAGAATTTTTTAAAGTCAAAAACTGTTTTTAAAATTTAAAGAAATAAGAAAAATAAGCCGAAATTTGTGAAAAATAGTAAAATAAAAAATAAAAATAAAATGAGGTCACCAATATTTGTCAAGAGGTCATTGGATCCTTCCATAATTTTTCAAGAATTTAAAAATCAATACAAGTATTTTTAAATAATTAAAACAAGTCATATAAAATTAAATATCAAATCAAAAAATAAAATTAGGAAAAAAGAAAAATCAGAAAAAGAAAAATCAAAAGTATTTTTTTTAATTTTTTCAGAATTTTCGAAGTTAAAATGAATTTTTTATGAGTTTTTGAATTTTAAAACAAATAAAATACAAAATTATGAAAATAAAATAAAGCCAAAAAGATGTGGACCATCTGATCAATGTCAAATGCGTTAGTAAGCAGATCTGAGGGATCTGGCGTGCTGTGCATGTTATGAACCTTATTGAAAAACATAAAGAATCAAATAAATACGGGCCAATCAAAATAAAACAATTGCCAAACTATCTTTGGTTGAGGAATGACACGTAGGTCGTCTTAAACCTCCAAACCTATGCGTGTTGGGTTTTTATGATATTCTTCAAATGAAATCGTTAGAATCTCGAACCGGTATCATTAGATTCGTCTCTTCCAAATGATCCTAACCTATCCCTCGTGAAAAATTTCTTTAAACCCTAACACAATCAATTTGAGAAAAGTCGGAGTGTTTTGAAACTTTTGAAATAAATAAACATAAGCCTTAAATGCATTAATTCACCGAAATTGAGTTAATAGCAAGCATCAATGAACATCATAGATCATTCCAGTAATTTGAGTTAAAAGATTTGGTGCCTTAAACTACCTGAACGAAGTCAGATAAATTTTCATTGAAATTAGACTTGGTTAGCACGATTCAGGGAACCTCAAGGCTTGGTTCTTCTTCTGTTAGTTTCAGTGAAGTTCAAGGATGAAAAATGAATCAAGAGATAAGTGGTGGAAGCGTTTTAGAATTAAATTCGAAGTTACAGAATTGAGAGGTACAAACAGAGTTAACAAGATTTCTTTTGCTCTCTAAAGCTTGTCAAATGAGTGGGATATCACCCTTTATTTATAGGGAAGCAAATGGAATGCTCAAGCGTGTGAAATGATGAGATTTTGAGAAAATTCGTGTGAAGTTGAAAGCATGAAAAATGTGACTCATATTTGCTCAAAACTTAGTCAAAGTTGTGCTTCAAGGTGCTTATCACTTCTGGAGGATTATTAAGCATGATTAGAAGTAAAAACATGCAAAGATTTTGTGATTAGAGGTCAAATTAACTAATTTTCAATCTGACTATTTTAACAAAGTCAGTTTCAAAGTGCCAACTTTAAATCCATGGTGCACCCAACTCAAGAGACTTTATCACATGATTCTTGGAGCATTTGAAATACAAGGTCACAATCTTTACAATTTTCTAAGAAAGACATTATTTGGATACTTGATAAAAAAGTTATATCCAATTGACATTTTGAAAAACACACGGATGTTTTGTACTTAAAAAAAATTCTAAGTGTTGAACTACAAAATGGCCTATAATGTTATTTAAAATTAAATGACTTTTCACTAAAAATTCGGTCTCGATATCTGAAGATGACATGAATTATACCTCTTGAATTGAATTGTGGAATTGAGATCACTCAAAAATCATAAAAATTGAAAGAGTCATGGTCTTTGGAAGATGATGAACAAATTTGGGGAAAATCACAAAAGGCCTAAAATCTTTTCAATTCTTAAACCACTTTCCAAGAATTCTCATGTCTTGCACATAAAAACAAAGTTTTAGTAGACATCCCTAAGATTATTGTGGAAAATTAATAGGCTCAAGGAGATAAAAATTGACAAAGTTATGATCATTTGAAGTCAAACCCTAAAATTCAAAGGCTCTTCAAGGAGACTTGTAGTCTTTCTCAACTTTTAGTGATCTTCCATTCAAAATTAGCCTTAGACTTTTGAAGATATCTTGTTAATTACCCTTTAAAGAGAATCGTGGCTTTGGAATCACTCCAAAATCTCAAAAAATTAGCAATATATGGCCTTTGGAAGTCAACAAACCATAGCTCAGAGAGTGTCAAAATGACTTGAACCCCCTTTCAACGTTTGATGATTTTTCTTGCACAATTTGATCTTGTCATGTGAATAGAGGTTCTTCTAGGTGATGATAAGAATCCATATAAAAAAATAAACAACTCCAAATGTTGAAAATTGAGAGATTTACGTACTTGTGATAACTGAATGTAGTATTTTCTCAATTAAGTGAAACTTGTTGAGTCAACCTTGAATCTTTTTGAACTTTCTTGGAAAAACAAAGCATGATGAATCATAAGAGGTCTTGAAATGGAGTTGTATTGAAGTACACTCAAATATGGAGCTTAAGTCTCAATGAAGCTTGTTAAAGAAGCCGTGAAAATAAACACATGAACCTATGAATCTTCTTGATTACTTCCACCACCAACTTTGAGGAGATCTTGACTTAAATAAAGTGAGAGAGCTCATTGAACCACAAATCATTGATGTTATAGACATGAACTTGAAGATTGAACTCTTGTGATCCATTAGAGAACCATTTGATTCAGAATCACCCCTCAAAGCCTAGATTAGATGGTGAGATGAATGAAATTATAATCACCTACAATATAAACATTCAAAGGAACATATATAAACATATTGATGTTGATTAAAAGAACACATTCACAAGATACACAAATCAAATTTCTTGGTGGTCTCTTAAGAGAAAACTTAAAGATAGGATAAAGAGAGAAACAACCCTAATGTGTATGTCTTGATGCATTGTGATATGAGATGATGTGAAATCTTAGGGGGGAAAATTTGGGTATAATAATTAACACTTATTCTCTTGGTCCGGGAGAGTCAAACTGAATCCATGTGTTTCCAGTGATTTCTGGTAAATAACCGCTAGTCTTCCAAACTATCGAATAATCTTTCTGACTGTTATTCAATTCCTCTGGTAACTCACAGGATCGACTAGATTGATCCTAGGACTCCTTGGACATTAAGGTTACTCTCACGATCGAACAGATATTCATGGTTGATACTTGAGTGTTGTATATGCGTTTGGCTTATTTCGATTTCTCTCTCAAAAAGTCTAAAGGTGTAATCAAAATGTGTGTGTGAAACTAAGTTGCGTGAATAAATGTTAATTGTAAAGACATATAAACTTGCATAAAAGTCAAATAAATGGTTTCGAATTATAAAGCAGTTAATATAAGGGATTTCTGGAACGTAAAAGGTTTGAAATATGAAGAAAGCGTTTAATGCAAGAAATCTGTAAATGACTTTAAGTAAAAATATGAATTCGAAGAATAAGACTTGAAGGTAAAGGTATGGAAAATATGACAGTTTTCTGAGATATAAAGTGCTTGAAATGTGAAGAAAGCATTAAAATGTAAAACTTTGAAGAAGAGATTTCGAAGTGAAAAGACTGTAAATGAAAAAAACTTGTAAATGTTCTTTGACAAAAAGATAAAGGAAAGTGCTGGAAATGGTAAAAGGTTTTCATTAAATCAGAAATACATGGTGCTATCATACATACATTTCTCTTGCATTTGTTTCCCTTGCCATTTGGTAGTTTGAATGTTATTGAGTATTTAGCATAATAGATATGACACCCGAAATCCTAATACTAAGACTCCTATTTATACTAATTCGACCATAACGGTCTTGATACAGGATTATGCCACGTTCAGAACATGCAGGACAATGCCTCTTTCTTCTTTCCACGTGTCCCCAAATGCTCCAGCACATAACTTTCAAACTTCGAATGTCCCGCTTCCATTTGAATTTCAAATGCTTTGGTACTTCTCCGTTTCGAACGCACTTCCCAGGCACAGCCTTGTTGTTATTTCGAGACTTCTTTATATATGTTCCCATAATTGCCACTCGAAGCTCCAAGCTTTGACATACTTATTCGAAACACTGCTTCTGCTACTTCGAAACATGACGCTTTACCTCATTTCGATCGAAACATTTAATTCATTTGGCTTCTAATAACATTATCAAAATCTTCAGCCAACAAATTGCCCCTTTAAAATATGTATTTCGATTCCTCTGAGAAATACCTATTTTAAACACCTACACAAGATTTTGATGTGACTTTCGAATCATCGTAACATTTAATGCATTTTGACTCCAGTCACGTCAATCATAGCACCTTTTGGATTCCTTAACCGCCTGGAGCCACTTCACAGCATGGTGCAGTTACAAATAATGATTATCTTTAAATCACGCCTATTACCCATGTTAACTTCACGCCACCTCTTCATCACACCAACCCATGATTTCCACGTATCACACCCTTATTCGGTGGATGCTTAAACTTCCCCATTATAAAACATCACCAACTTAATCTTTTTCTTTTCTTTTCACACTCTAAATCTTTTACCCTCCTTCTCTCGTCAAAAAAAAAACCCAAGCTTTCAACATCTTTCAAAAATGTCTTCTTCTACTTCATCCCAACTCAAGAAAGTCTCCAAGAAGAAAGGAAAACCTGCAGGAACTACCATGGAAAGTAAAATCATCACTCACCAAGGTCAATCCGTTCTTGCCCCTCAAATGATTTCAAAGGAAAAAGAAATGTTGTATGCGTCACAGGTACTCATTCCTACCAACGTTGCTGGTAAGAGGTTAGCTTTAAATGGCCCTCTTACGGTTTTTGAAATATTAAAAGACACCAGGACGATTTTCCCAGTTTGTTATAGTTTTAAACCCTTGTTTAACAAAATGGACGCCCCTAAGGCAGTAGAATCTTCTAGTTCAAATACCATAGAAAACCCAATTGTTCCTCCCAAGGACCCCTTTGTATTGGATTATGTAAAAAGTAATTTTAAGCCATTTCGATCTTGCCCCACCTCTGATATCGCTTATCAAAATTGGTTCAAGAAAGTAGAAGCTAAGAAATCCCAGCAATGGGAAGAATTAGGTATCTATAACCTAATTAAGCTATCGAAGCCTGGTTTCACCTACAGCCACCCTCTGCTATTCGCGTCCCTCTATTTCTGGGACAGTACCTATAACACCTTCCATCTCCCAGGCGGAATGATCACCCCAACCTTCTTCGACATAGCGGCCATCACTGGGCTATTGCCAGTGGGAGAAACTTATATACCCGACAACGAAGAACACTCAAGCATAATTGACTTCGAAGTCAAGCTAGTCAGTTTTTCCAAATTTATCAGTCATTACCATGCTGAGGGGGACAATGTGTCTGACGTAGAGCACATTGCTTTGTTAACCCTGTGGCTGTCAAGATACGTTTTCTGCAGTAGATCCCTACAGGTAGCTAGTAGGTTCATTCCTCTAGCTAGGGACTTGCATGAAAATCAAAAAGTGTGCCTAAGTGAACTGCTCTTAGTTGACCTTTATGAAAGCCTGAGGTCAGTACTTACGACCCTACGCGCTTGGACTCCACTGTGCATCAAGCGGCTGAGACCTTGAAGGAAAAATTTAAACAAAAAGTTTCTAAGTTAAAACTTCCTTCAGGGCTGTCACTTGAGGATAGGTATAGGTTGGCATTCGAAATGCATCCACCTAAATTTCCCAGATTACCTACCTCAGAACTGGCTCTGGCTTGGTTTCCCCCATATCCTTGGTGGTTTACTTGCAAAGAGATGTTCAAATATCTTCAAAGGAAACCAAATCCATCTGAGACTGTGACATGGGCTCGATATTGGCTTCATGATTTCCCAGGACACCTTCGATACGACCTTTCTGCCATGTCAATTAAATCTGATCAAGGCACAGGTGCGAATGCTTGGGAAAATCCCAAATGTCTTTTATTTTCCATATCTTTAACCTTTACTTTAATTGTTTCGATTTTCAGCCATCAGGATAAAGACAGCTGCCTCGAAGTCGAAAGAAGGGAGCGCCTCTCAAGCCTCCATCGAAACTACTGACAAAGTGACTCCACCCGAAACAACCACTATTGCTGCAACCACAACAACAACAATAATACCAACAACAACCAGTGTTCCAATTCCAACGGTAATCACTTAGCCTTGATGTTTCGAATTCACTCATGTTCTATGTTTTGCATCTAACTCTTTGTTTGCAATCCTTTCAGACCAACAAGCTTCCTCCTACTACTCCCAAGAAGCGGAAATCAAGTACCACTGGGGAAGATCCCAAGGCTGGAGGAAACCTAAACACTGCTTCGAAGAAGAAGCCAAAGAAAGATATTTCGAAAAGTACCGTTCCAACTAGTGTCTCTGGACTTGATTCCAGGGATGCTGCTCCTTCACCCAAATCCAAAAATCCACCTTTGACCTCCAACACAACGTTGGAACGTATAGCTAGTAACCTCTCCTCCGAGAGTCCACATGTAAGTTGAACCTTTAAATTTTGCCAATACTAACTTCTTATTACCTTGGTGAATGTTTTTTCTTAACATTCTGTTGTTCCTTGCAGAACATCTTGAATCCAGCTTCCACTATTTCGAACTCACCATCCAGAGCTGCTGCTTCGCTCAACTCCTCTCCTCAAGGAGATTCCAACAACCTGGTTCAAAATAAAGGTTCCTCCAATATGGCGGTTCTGGCTGGAGATTCTGAACAGCAGGATGGTCAAGGTACCTCCATTCCTCTGAAAGAGATAAACGAAACACCACTTCAAACATCTGCAGAGGATTTGCCAAGGGCTTCTCTTCAAAAGTCCCCTCTTGAAACTCTTCAAGAGGACCCAAAGGACACTCAAACTGAAGAAGAGAAAGCTGATTCTGGGCAAGGAGCCGAAGAATCTGCAGACGAAGAATCTGAGGAGGAGAATGCCAATGACGGTTCGACTGCTGGGACGGAGTCCAACGCAAATAGCAGTGAGAGGGATGGCATCGAAGTAGTGGACTTGGATGAGGATGAAGAAGACCAAGAGCACGAAACGAATGAAGGGGATGGTAATGCAACCAACGAACCCATAGAGGTTGAAATGGATGTGGCTCCCCTACGTGTGGAACTCCCTCAATCCTCTCTGTCTCGAATGACTGACGAGGAACTAGCACTTTTGAGACGGAATGACCCTATTGGGTACATGAAGGCAAAGTTGGCTCAGAGGGACGTCCCACTTGCTAGGGCTGGCACAAGTTCGACCAGCTATCCTCTTCCCACAGATGAGAGAATTGTTCTTCTTAATAAAATTAGGAAAACCATTCTCAATGTGGATATATTCGAAGTGCTTAAGCAAGATAGTACTGCTTGCTATACTATGAAGGAGATGCTCACAAAGGTCAATATTTCTACCTGCTCCTTGCCAGTTAGTACTCTCTTGTTCGATCTTCAGGCTTTGCTGGACAACGTAACTGGTTACCTTCTCCAAGATGAATCTGTTGCCAAGAAGGTTCAAGAGAAACGCATTGCCATGGATGCTGCTTATGAACAAGCTTCGAAACTCTCTCAAGAAGCTGAGGATCAAGCTATGCATCTGAAGCAGGCGAAAACTGATTATGAGGCTCGAGCTGAGTCCATACTTCTTTGGGAAAGGCAGATTCTGGAACTTCAACAGAAGGTTAAGGAGGCTAAAGAACAACAAATAGCCTTCGAAACCAATACTGCTGGTAACCAATTCGAAGAGCTTCTCAACCAGGGGCTTGCGAAAATGGAGACTGCAGAACAACTTAAAGGAGAAGTGGCAACCTTGGAAGGAGCCAGACGGTTCGCTCAGCAGAAACTTGAATCATTCCGAAGCACTTTTAATCGATTGAAAAATAACTCTTATTTCTAGACTTTGATGTTTATTTGACTATAATTTTGGTTTCTTACATGTAATATTCGAACAACGCCATTTTGGCATTTTATCTTGCCATCTTGGCCTTTTATAACATCTTGGTTACATTGTTACTATTCGAATCTCCTGCAGGCGTGGCTTATATTTCTTTAAATATTTCCCATTAACCTTTAGGATACGTTTATCATCCACGAGTTCTTCGATTTCGTATGCATTGTTTGAGAATACTTTTACTATTCGAAAAGGTCCTTCCCAATGAGGTGACCATTTACCTAACGCTTTATTCTTCTTGTCCATAGGCAATATGACTCTCCAAACCAAGTCATTAATAATGAATACTTTTTTCTTCACCCTTTTATTGTATGTTCTGGCCACTCTTTCTTTTTGTCTCATCAAAATTTCCAATGCATGTAATCTAATTTCGTCCAACTCAACTAATTCATTCATCATCATTTCCCAATATAATGCAGCTGGGATTTCGTTTTGTCTCTGAATTCGAACTGATTGTAGATGAATTTCTACTGGCAACACTGCATCATGACCAAATGTGAGTTGGAAAGGCGTAGTGTTAGTAGCTTCCTTAGGAGATGTTCTACAAGCCCATAATATTTGGTCCAGAGTTTTGTGCCAGTTTCTTGGCTTTTTGCCAATATGCTTCTTGATTAATCCTATTATTACTTTATTTGCTGCTTCGACTTGACCGTTTGCTTGGGCATAATATGGCGTTGATGTTAGCAATCTAAACCCCATTTCTTGGGTAAATCCTTGCATCTTTCTACCAGTAAACACAGAGCCTTGGTCTGTGGTTATGCTCTCTGGCAATCCGAACCTATAGATAATGTGCTTTTGTATAAATTCAATAATAGCCTCTTGATCAGCAACTATCAATGGTATAGCTTCGATCCATTTGGTAAAATAATCTATTCCCACCAAGATGTATTTCTGTCCTTTGGACGAAGCAGGATTTATTTCTCTTATCAAATCCAATTCCCATCCTCTAAATGGCCATGGTTTGATGATCGAATGCAACTCACTTGCAGGGGCATGTTGAATTCCTGCATGTTTCTGACATTTCTCACATCCTTTAGCAAAGTCTATGCAATCTTCGAGCATGCTAGGCCAATACAAGCCGTATCGAAATAACAGCCATTTCATTTTATGGCCTGCTTGATGTGCTCCACATGCCCCATTATGGACTTCAGACAATGCTAAATATGCCTCACTTTCTCCTAGGCATTTCAATAATACACCCTCTTGGGTCTTTTTAAACAATTCGTTCCCCATGAGGAGATATGACAATGCTCTATATTTTGTCTTTCTATCCACATTTAGCGTTGGGTCTGCTAAATAACTCTTCAGTGGACTTCGCCAATCTACATCTGACAAAGTATTTATGGCTAATATTTCGAATCCCTGTTTCTCAGCATATCCCAATCTTATACTTTCCAGATCCGATGGTGTGAATCTAGTAGCCATAACTCTTCCCCTTAATTCAACCAAATCCTTGAAGTTCTTGGTAGACACTTTATAACCCGAAGCCAACTGCGCTAAGTCATTTGCTTCTTGGTTCTCTATTCTTGGTATATGTTGAATATCCATGTATTCAAATTTCCTCAATAGCCTATTGACTATGATGAAGTATACCATTAAATTTTCCTTTATGCACTTGTATTCCTTTGTGATTTGTTTGACCACTAATTCAGAGTCTCCTTTAATTTCGACTCTGGTTGCCCCCAATTCCAACAAAGCTTCAAGTCCAACAATGAGCGCTTCATACTCAGCTTCGTTGTTCGAACAACGGGGACCATCTAATTTATACTTGAATTTTGTTGGAATTCCTTCAGGAGAAATCAGAAGGACTCCAACACCACTTCCATTCCTGTGGGTTGAACCATCAAAGTACAATTTCCATGGTTGCATTTCGACGTAACTCATGACAGTCTGCTTGACCAAAGAATGGTCCACAATGAAGTCAGGAATCACTTGACCTTTCATAGCTTTTAAAGGCATGAAAGTCAAAGAATATTTTGTTAAGGCTAAAGCCCACTTGCCAACTCTGCTATGCATTATTGGTTTTGAAAGCATATGTTTAATGACATCGAAATGAGATGAAACATAAACATCAACAGGTTTTATATAATACTTGAGTTTCATACAAGAGAAATACAAGCAGAGACATAGCTTTTCTAAATTGCTATATCTGGTCTCTGCATCATTTAGCACTCTACTTAAATAGTATATGGCTCTTTCGATGCCATTGCTATCTTCTTGTGCTAGCATACTACCTATACTAACTTCAGAGGCAGATATGTACAATCTCATGGGCTTCCCCCATGAAGGTGGAGACAAAATAGGAGGCTGAGAAAGGTATTCTTTTATCCTGTCAAATGCCTCCTGGTGAGCTTCGTTCCATTCGAAGGCTTGGCCTTGCTTTAGACGAAGTAACAGAGAGAAAGCTTGGGTTCTTCCACTTAGGTTCGAAATGAATCTTCTGAGGAAGTTAATTTTTCCTAGCAGAGATTGCAACTCCCTTTTTGACGTAGGTGCTTTCGTCTCCATTATGGCTTTGGTTTTGTTCTGGTTGATTTCAATTCCTTTCTTGTGAACCACAAAACCAAGAAAATCTCCTGCCTGCACAAAAAAAGCACATTTAAGGGGATTCATCTTTAAGCCATGTTTTCTCATTCGCTCGAATGATTGGCTTAAATGATGTAAATGTGTTTCAGCAGATATAGATTTGATGACTATATCATCAATATACACCTGCATGAAGGTTTCAATGAAATCATGAAAAATTGAATTCATTGCCCTTTGATAAGTTGCCCCAGCGTTCTTTAAACCAAAAGGCATCACCACCCATTCGTAGGTGCCTAAGGCTCCTGGGCAACGAAATGCTGTCTTTGCAACATCTTCTTCAGCAATGAAAATCTGGTTATACCCACAGTATCCATCTAACATACTCAAGTATTCGAACCCTGCAGCAGAATCTACTAGCATTTCTGCCACAGGCATAGAATATTCATCTTTAGGGGTTGCAGTGTATAAATCCCTAAAATCTATGCAAATTCTTAAAGAACCATTTTTCTTAATAACAGGTACTATGTTTGCTAACCATTCGACGTACCTTGTTGTTCTGATGAATTTGCAACGCAGCAACCTTTCGATCTCAGATTTAATCTTTGTGAGAACCGCTGGTGCGAATCTTCTGGGAGTTTGTTTGATGGGCTTCTTGCCATCTTTGATTGGCAGTCTGTGTTCGACCAACTCCCTCTTTAAACCAGGCATCTCGTCATAATCCCATGCGAAGCAATCTTTGTTTTCCTTGAGGACTTCGATCACTTCCTTCTTGAGGCCTGGGCTAAGTTTAGCACTTATGTAGGTTACTCTTTTCGTTTTTTCATCCCCTAAGTTGACTTCTTCGAGTGGGTCTTGTGCCAACATTTTGGCACCTGAGTTTATGGGGTCCCTTTCGAAGCCTAAGGGTTCTTTATCATAGATGGCATCCAACCTCTGATCCATCTCAAACTCTTCAAAGGGTGAGCATTTCGACCCATCCCCACTTACTTCGTTCATCTTTATAGTTGATTTATTTATTTCAGCCTCTAAGGCCGCTTTTGATTCGTCCTCAGCCATATAGGCCGAAATCCTTTCGAAAAAGGTAGACTCAGTCATGGATAAGGTTGTCGAAGTCCCAGCCTGCTGGCCGTTTTTGTATAGCGCTTTCGACTCCCTCTTCTTCACTAATTATTGTTCTATCCCAGTAAAGGCCATCATGACGAAGGGTCATGTAGTAGTGTGCGTTTCTAGTTTCATTAATCTCATCATTTGGAACACACGGAGCAATCTTTGCCAGATTTTTATCATAATCCCTCTTGTCAACTAAATTGACAGTTGACATAAAGTAACTCTGGTCTGCTTCGATGTTTTCCACGATTCCATCATCTCTCCACAGAACTAGTCGCTGATGCATTGACGAAGGAACTGCCCCCACGCCATGGATCCACTCCCTTCCCAGCAGTAAGTTATAGTTGGCCTTGGCTTCGATCACCATAAACATGGTGGGCCTACAGCTTGAGCCTATTGTCAATTCCAACTGGACCACTCCCAGGGTTTTGCCCACTTTTCCCTCATAATTGGACAGAACCATATTATGGGGCTTGATGTCTCCTTCGCGGATCTCTAATCTTTTTAGCATGAAATGGGGGATCAAATTGACTGCAGCACCCCCATCCACTAGAACTTTGTTCACACCATGGACACCAACTTTCGCCCGAATAAAAAGTGGCTTGAGATGGTTCTTCATTGCAGGTTCTGGACGTTCGAAGAACGCATTTTGTTCCTCAACAGCCCCATTGTCCATCACATAGTAGCACACAAGCCTATGTTTCATCAGATCTGTGGTGTCTTCCTCCTCATATTCATTGATTTCGGTTTCCTGCCCAAATTCGCAGGTAAGCACAGACACCACGTTACAGTTCAGGTTAAATGAAGACTCCCCCTCTGATTCGAAGTTATCTGTTATCATATCTTCGTCCTCTTCCGGGCCTGGAGTGTATTCCTTTGGTTCATCGCGTTGTTCTTCAGAGAAGAGCCTCCTATTGACTGGAGGTTTGTCTTCAGTTTGATTTTTTGGTTTGTTGGTGCTAGATTCAACTTGGTTTTTTGTTGAAGTAACCCCTTTGTTCGCCACAACTTCTCTCTCAGCCTTTCGAATCCTTTGCTGTCTGCGCCACTGGGATCTTGACATGGGGTTCCTTCCTTTGTAATTTTCTAATCTCACCTCCTCCCTTTTTGCTGTGTTGAATTGCCTCCTGTATGTCACAGCATGGCATGCATTTCGTTCAGCGTTTCTCCATCTATCTTTGCCTTTGTCATTTCTGACCTGTAACCATCTATCGGTTGGCACTTCAGCAGGGAGTTTGAAAGTCACTCTTCGAGCAGCCTTGGGGTGAGGGCTATCAGGCCTTCGCTGTTTGTGTCTGCTGTCGAAACGTGGGCCCATCTGGACAGTTTCTTGATGGTTCCAGCAAGGGGCGAAGGGAATCGTTTCGAAGGCCCTGGCCATGCTTTGGTCATACACAGCAGAACACCTTGGGCAAATCAAGCACTTGGTTGCCCCTTTGTAGCAGCGGAACACAAATTCCAGCAAACTTTCTCCAGCCTTGGGATAACACCTAAAAAGCTGGTTATCCTGGCGCCAATTGTTGCCAATTCGAGTCCTCTGTACCCTCTCGAAATTCGCAGCGATTCTTTGATTGCAGAGGATGCTGCACCTAGGGCACAATATCATGCCTGAATCTCCTTTGTGGCATGTCATGAGATAATCCTTGAGACTAGCATCTCCAGTGTGATAATCCCCCATTCTATAATTTTCTTTTTCTAAGTATTTTTCTACTTCCTCCATCTCAGAGCGAGGTCTTTCCATATCCACCATATTTATTTCAACATCTTCCCCCTTAGCTTCATCATCGCCCCATCCTGTGGGCTTTATATCCTTAATCTGGACCTTCGAACTCTCTGGGGCAGAATATTTGACCAAATAGTCAAATTTTCCACTGGGTTCCCCTAGAGTGTCCCATATTTCCTTCTGAGGGGAAATTGGCTGCGTGATTTGGACTTTCTCCAATTCCATCCTCAAGCCTTCAGTGACTTGTGTTAGTTCTTGGTTTTGATTTCCCTGGCCTTCAGTAGCCTGGGTTTCTCTTGCAATAACTACAGGTGCGGCAATCGAAGTCTCTGGCGTATTCTGGATGTCTTCAGTGACCTTCTTATTGACTTCGACCATCACCCAGTTTTCAGCTTCAGTACCCTTCTCTCCTGTTAGGGCGTCGCTTTGATCAGTTTCCACCATGTTGACCTCTCCAATGCATGCAGGCTCGGAGTAGTTGGTGTCTGCGACGTCCAAGGGGTCTTCGTCCACTTTCATCTTCACCTTATCAGCAAATTTTAGTCTTCCATCTTTGATCGCGTTTTGAATTAGGTCCCTGAAAAGAAAACATTGTGAGGTCTTGTGGCCTAGGAAACTATGATATTTGCAAAATCCTCTCTTCTTTCTCTGATCCAAAGGAGGTATTTTGATATTTGATGGCACAATCAGTTGGCCATCTTTGACAAGTAAGTCAAAAATCTCGTCACATTTAGTGACATCGAAGGTGTAAACCTTCTTTGGAAATTTGTCACTTTTCTCATTTTCAACAATGTCTTTCCCTGTTGTGGGAACTAACAATTTGCAGGAATAAGGCGGGGCCTGTTTTAATTCAGCGAGGTCGATTTCGACCTCTTCGAATTCGAATTCAGGATATTCTTCTGCTTCCTCAGTCCCAACATAGGAAATCCTTTCTTTCTTGCTATTCTTAAAGACTCTGGCTTTTTCGGCCTTTAGTCTTTAGACCTGTCGAACTCTATCGGCTAACTGAGCCATATCCCTCAAATATTGAGTGTCTAGTTTCTTTCTAATAGAATAATCCAAGCCACCAGCGGCCATTTCGAATAACTCATGTTCAGGCACTACTGTGTAACATCTGGATTTCAAAAGCCTAAATCTATTCAGATAATCATCTATGGGTTCAGTGAACTTTCTCTTAACACTGGCCAATTCCTTCAAACTTATTTTCGACTGTCCCATGTAAAATTATTCATGGAATAATCTCTCTAAGAGAGCCCAAGTGTCAATGCAACCAGGAGGAAAAGTGGTAAACCATGTGAAGGCGTTTTTTGTCAAGGAACTTGGGAAGTATTTGATCCTGAGATCTTCATTGTTCGCTATATCTCCTGCTTCGGTTAGATACCTCGCTATGTGTTCGACTGTTGACTCATTGGTATCCCCAGCGAACTTTGTAAATTTAGGGACTTTATACCCCCTTGGTAAATCAGTATGCATTATGCAATCCAATATAGGAGAAGCATAATTTGGCCTTCTCATTCCTGTGTTGAGGCCATTCTGGGCCATAACTCTCTCTATCATAGTGGTTAGGTTGTTTTCTGCCAAGATGTTATCGTTTCGAATTCTATGAACGACAGCATCGGCATCTTGGTTTCGACCAACCACAACAACTCCCCTAGGTTGTTCTTCTCGAAACTCTGGGGCTTCTAGCCTTTCGACCCTTGCCCCTGGTTCCATAATTTCTCTTTGTGGGCCCGGGATTATTGGGGCTTCTAACCTTGGTGCCCTGGCCTCTACGTTAACTTCTTCTCTGGGTGGTCTATAATTTGGGTCGTTAGCAATTTGTTCTATAACAGGCATGTTTGCTCGAAATCTTGCCTGATTCTGCCTACGCCTTTCTGGGGGAGCAAAGAAATCTGCTATTCGACTCATATTGTCAGCGTTTTCTCTGTTTGTCACAGTCACATTTTGCACTATTGGGGCAAATATCTCCTGCATGGTTTGTGCTAACACCCCTATCATATTATGGTTACTGTCATCCATCAATTGCCTAAAGGCCAACTGGTTTTCTGTGGTTAAGATAGGCATTGTGCTATAACCCACTGACCCTTGGTTATTTGTCATAAACTGATTCGCCCCAGACCCAGACCCTAGTTGTGGAGATGAATTCGATGTGGAATTGTGTAAACCTGCCATAAAAGATGTTGGCATTCCATAAGAGGAATTTCTGGTTCTATTCCCATCGAAACCGGGTGGTCTAGTTAATGGAGTGGCGAAATGGGATTGTGTCCCTGATAGTGGAATAAATCCCCCAGGGTAGCCAATGGTTCCAGTATTTCCTAAGATCGAACTATTAGTTGACATGCCACTTACTCTATTGGTGGCTATGTTACTGGTTGAAGATGCAACAGACTGTGCATTCGAAGGGATTACATTAGATGTTCCGATCGAAGTGGACGCATTAGTGCCTGTTGTATGTGGGCCATTTTGGTCCCCTTGTTGATTGTCAGAATTAGACATTTTGTCAAAACATTTTCTTCTGGATAGAGGTTGGTTGTTGTTGGTTATTTTACCACTTCTCAGGTTCATAAAACAGCAAACTTCTTAAGTTCCAACGTCTTTATAATGGTTATGTCTCAACAATCTTTATTTCTAATATCCAATTATTGGTCCCACTAGGCGTGCCAATTTGTTTCCAGTGATTTCTGGTAAATAACCGCTAGTCTTCCAAACTATCGAATAATCTTTCTGACTGTTATTCAATTCCTCTGGTAACTCACAGGATCGACTAGATTGATCCTAGGACTCCTTGGACATTAAGGTTACTCTCACGATCGAACAGATATTCATGGTTGATACTTGAGTGTTGTATATGCGTTTGGCTTATTTCGATTTCTCTCTCAAAAAGTCTAAAGGTGTAATCAAAATGTGTGTGTGAAACTAAGTTGCATGAATAAATGTTAATTGTAAAGACATATAAACTTGCATAAAAGTCAAATAAATGGTTTCGAATTATAAAGCAGTTAATATAAGGGATTTCTGGAACGTAAAAGGTTTGAAATATGAAGAAAGCGTTTAATGCAAGAAATCTGTAAATGACTTTAAGTAAAAATATGCGTTAGAAGAATAAGACTTGAAGGTAAAGGTATGGATAATATGACAGTTTTCTGAGATATAAAGTGCTTGAAATGTGAAGAAAGCATTAAAATGTAAAACTTTGAAGAAGAGATTTCGAAGTGAAAAGACTGTAAATGAAAAAAACTTGTAAATGTTCTTTGACAAAAAGATAAAGGAAAGTGCTGGAAATGGTAAAAGGTTTTCATTAAATCAGAAATACATGGTGCTATCATACATACATTTCTCTTGCATTCGTTTCCCTTGCCATGTGGTAGTTTGAATGTTATTGAGTATTTAGTATAATAGATATGACACCCGAAATCCTAATACTAAGACTCCTATTTATACTAATTCGACCATAACAGTCTTGCTACAGGATTATGCCACGTTCAGAACATGCAGGACAATGCCTCTTTCTTCTTTCCACGTGTCCCCAAATGCTCCAGCACAAAACTTTCAAACTTCGAATGTCCCTCTTCCATTTGAATTTCAAATGCTTTGGTACTTCTCCGTTTCGAACGCACTTCCCAGGCACAACCTTGTTGTTATTTCGAGACTTCTTTAGATATGTTCCCATAATTGCCACTCGAAGCTCCAAGCTTTGACATACTTATTCGAAACATTGCTTCTGCTACTTCGAAACATGACGCTTTACCTCATTTCGATCGAAACATTTAATTCATTTGGCTTCTAATAACATTATCAAAATCTTCAGCCAACACCATGTGAAGGAGTTGATGAGGTCTCGATGTTGATACAACATTTTTGGATTTAAAAGAGACTCTTGTTTGCTTACCCTTTTGACATCCATCACATACGCGATCTTTTGAAAATTTCACTTTAGATAGACCAATTACTAAATATTTTGCGACTATTTTATTAAGTAGATCAAAGTTGACATGCGTGAAACGTCTATGCCGTAAACGACTATTTTATACCCATTTTTATGCAATTGACTAATTCTAAGAAGACTATGACTAAGGCCTTCAACTAACATAATATTTGAGATAGTAATAGTTGATGGATTACCTATACTACCTTTTCAGAGTATTTCACCTTGGTTGTGATCACCGTAGGACACAAAACCTTTCTTCTTTGCCATAAAGTAGGAGAATAGAGATATGTCTCTATCACGTGTCTTGAATATCCACTATCAAGAATCTATTTCCTATCATGGCATCAAGAGACTCAACCTACAAAAATCTAACAAAAGTGGTAGGTACCCAATTCTAATTGGGTCCTTGAGAGTGACGAAATATTCTAGGATAATAATCACTTTTTCTATTAGACTTCTTCTTAATCAAGTTATAATTTCTATGAGGCTTTTCAAATTTGAACATTTAATAGCAATAGTATCAATGGGGTGATATATTATGTCCAGTTTGGTTTCATAAGTACTCACTTCTTATTTCAAAATTTGACATGTTTCACATGTAAACTTATAAGATTATTCATCCTCCTTTACATGATTCAAACTATCTACAACGAATTTCGTTAATTCCTTAAGTTGTTCATTGGTTTCTTTAACCTTGGCCTCCAAACCTGTAAAAACATTTTCTTGGGAGGCCAATTTTGGTGAGAATATAAAGCTTGTTTTTGCAGACTTTCAAATTCATTTTTCAACTCATTAAAAGACAAATTTGCAGCATTAGAATATTTAGAATGACTTACATTCTTTTTCTTTCTTCGACGATGATTTTGCATGAAAAAATAGTTTGTCTCTTCATTGCTCTCACTGGAGCTTTCATTTCTTGAGACATCACTATCGTTATCACAAGCAACATAGGCTTGTCTAGAATTCCTAGAGTTGTTTCGTTGACTCTTTCCTTTCTTATTTGTAACAGATGGACAATCCGGTCTATAATGACCAGACTTTTCGCATTCATAGAATATACCCTTTGTCTTATCCTTGTTGTTGTCTTGATCATTATAGAAAGAGGATTGTCTTCTATATTTGACAACATTATTGTCAGAGTGTTTGAAACCATTCTTCTGAATGTATCAATGTTTCTAGATACACTATCGTTAGTGGGATCATCCTTTGAGGATATTGAACTTTAAGCCCTTAGAAATTTAGACTTCAATCCTTTCTCTTTGTTGGTGTCTTTCTATTTCTTTTTTTTCTCAAGCTTCTTTTCATGTTTTTCCAAGAAATTGAGTTCTTACTTGTGTTCTTCTAACTTTCCAAACAAAGCGGTGAGATCCAGTGTTACAAGATTATTGGCTTCCATGATCGTGGTGACCTTTTGTTGTCAATTCCTAGTACGACATATCAAAACCTTGTTAGTAGCAATAGAATTGGAAATAGTATTACCTAGAAATTTTAAACAATTAATAATATTCGAGAATCGCTTTTGCATTTGAGCAATGGTTTTACCATGCTTCATGCGAAATAGTTCAAACTCTTGATTAAGTGTATTAATCCTAGCTTGTCTGACCTCATTAGTTCCCTCATAGGTAACGTGTAGAGTATTAACAAGGGTGGATATGATAATATTTTATGCTTTCCAATCATGTGCACACTTCTTATTATCATCCTCATTCCATAAGTTTTCTGGCTTTGGTATAATAGTACCATCAATAATATATGACACCGGTGTTAGACCATTTTTAATGGCTTCCCAAACACTTTTGTCATATAATTTGACATGAATTTGCATATAAGATTTCCAATAACTATAGTTTTATCCCGTGAAAAATGGGGCTCTTTGATAATCCCCTTTAGGTTCGTACGTCATTTTCTATTGAGTGTCGAAGCTGGAATGAACCGGACCCTTGATTCCACTTGTTATATGACAATAATGTATCTAGAGGAGGGTGAACAAATACCTAATTAAAAATTCTAGAAAAATTATGGTTTTGAAGATTTATTTTTCAAAGAGTGTGAGCTGAAGGATTTAAGAAACAAGTCGTCAATACGAACAATTTTTGGAACTCGGGTATGCAAATTGAATTAAATTACTATGGAACGAACTTGATAATTCGAATTAATATTGCTTAAAAAAATAAAATCTTATTCAACGTTTATAGTAAGTCACTAATAATGCTATTTCCAATGATAACAAGTAAAATAATAAACTTAATTGTTTTGTCAAACACTTGGTGTGCATAGAATTTTCAGAGTTTTCCTTTGAATAGAAAAGCTACACAATTTGTCAAACACTTAGTGTGCAGTCAATGTTTCATAATTTTCCTTAGAGTTATGTTGATATAAAAAAGCACTTATAACCAAAAGTGATTATAAGGTAATCAACACTCAATTCAAAACCAAAATCAGTTTCGGAAAATTCCTACGCGTCGATGGATAACCCAATGTTATTTGATAAATTGATATAAGAGAATCAAAGCAAGTAAATCAATAAATAAAAGAGACACGAGGATTTGCCTTATTAGTTCCCCACTTTCGTCCTATCGTGTGAGTACGTGTGCCTCTAATTCTAATGGAATTAGGATAATTCTTACTATGCAAAAAGTTGATACAAGAGAAGTGTTTAAGAGAAACTCCATAAACCACAATGCTTATTTTTTATTCAACCCCTTCACATATTTTTGTATTTAGCAATCCCGGACATAATAGATCCCAATGAGTTGTCAATATTTCTACTCCTTTGTGTTATTTATCTCCAAAGCTTTCACGCACGGATGATCAATTGTATATGTTGTAACATAAGACACCAATTATGATCCGCATTTCTCTCTCTACTTCCTTTGTGTTCTTTATTTCCAAAGGATCCTTTGCTTTATTTATCTCCAAAGGGATTTTGAATGTCTTGTACAAAACCCCCCAAATCAATCAATGATCTTAGAGGACAAACCCTTGATTTTTCTCGGATGAAGACCCCTGTAATTCTTAACCCGATATACTCGAATACACAAGAACCTAATTGAACACTATCAACCCTCGTCTAGATAACACCCCAACAGAAGATCATTATAGTGGAATATCAGTGTGTATGAATAGATTGAAGGTTGATGGTGAAGAGAAATTGTAGAAAATTTTTATGGTATCATCAAGTTGGAATGATGCATGAAAGATGTATTTATAGTTATGGAAATATTAGGGAAAAAGAGGGAAATTCAGAATTAAAAGAAAATAAAAAATTTAACTGATGATATAGTATTAGTCCGCCTTTAGCTTTGATGAGCCGTTTCATAGTGCTAATTTTAACAGCATGAGCCAGCCTGAAATGGCTTAAGAGCCGGCTTGAACAAGGCAGAAGCAAAACTTCTTATTTAGAGCAGTACATGTGCCGACTTGAAAGGATGAATGAGTCGGCATGAAAAAGTAAGAAGAGAACTTCTTATTTAGGACAATACATATGTCGGCTTGTACTGACTTATGAGCCGACCTGTATATGAAATTTTTATGCTAAAAGTGATTTTCTGAGACTGGGTCAATTTTGACTATATTTCCAATGATTCCTAAGACCTCTGAATGCATAGGGTTCCACCCAAACTCAGAGATACCGCTCAATATACATAATTTATATCCTCTTAGAGTTTTGATATCATGCAAAACATATCTTAAGGAGAGTTGCACTCATAACAGAGCCTTCAAAGGGTAATGATGAGACATGAATAGGGGAGAACCTCTTCAACAATATGGATAGAATAGCTGCCCGAAACATCATGGGGATTAATAACAAAAATAAGAAGGCTGAGGTTAAATATCTCACCCATAATAACATGATTGGTTTAATTGTTGTTCTTGAGACAAGGGTTAAGGTATAGAAGTTAGGGACCAAACTGGTTTTTTACAACTAATCTTGTTCCCAAACCGGTGTTTTACAACTAATATTGTTTGGCATAAGGCAGGGAGAATATCCCTAGGCTATAATCCTATTATATAAATATTTAATATTTTAAAATATACTAGTCAGTTGATACACATGCGAATTCAACCTAAAGACAAAGGGGAATTTCTCATCACTTATGCTTATGCTTTAAATGATGAGGGGGAAGGATTGATTTATGGAAAGAACTTTGTGAAATTAATAACAATGAGCCTTGGATAGTTTTAGGATATTTAAATTAATTTCTTAATAAGGCTGAAATGATTGGTAAAATAATTAAGTAGCATCCTTCTACTGACTTCCAGAATTACATCAATACTTGCAAGCTTGAGGATATAAAGCACACAGGGAATGACTTCACTTGGAATAATAAACAAAAGGGTGATGATATAATCTATTCCAAGATAGATATAATCATGGATAATTAGGAGTGGTAGGACTTGTATTCCTAGTAAAAAGATCATTTCCCAAATGAAGGGATTTTTTATTATTCTCCAGTAATTCTCGCAATCTACCTTATTCTCCCTCAGGGGGAAAAACCTTTTAAGTACTATAGGATGTGGCAGACTCAGGAAGACTTTAATAAGAATATTTCGGATGAATGGAATAGAAAGTTCAATAGCACATTGTTGTACCCTAAAATTTTCCCTCCCTTTTACTCAAGACATTCTCCTAGGGTTCTCAAATGCTCAAGGTTACTCAAGAATTGATCAGACAAATTCTTATCTTAAGCAATGAACTTACAACTAGGGTTTCACTTTTCACAAGGAAGATTGGGTTTTTAAGGTATCAAGTTGATTACATGGTCTCCTATATGTATCCAAGAATGCTCATATCAAGTTTCAAGCCTTGCATCACAAGTTTGCTCAGTCAATGGCTCAGATGATTGAAAATTAATTGCATTGGGCAAAAAGTCAATTATGGTCAACATACACTCAAACCTCAATATTTTTGGTCAACATAAAGATTTTGAAGTCATATTCATCATTTGATCAAGGGTTGATCATGATTCATCAAGAAAAACTCTCAAATCATCAAAAGTCAAAAGTTGCCAATTAGGGTCTCCTCAAGAGAAGTCAACTAAACTTTGACCAGGCATAACTTTCACATACTCAATCAGATTTTCCTCCACCAAAACTCATTTTGAAGGAAATTCAATTATCTACAACTTTTATCTCTAAACTCAAATCTAAAAAATTCTTCATTTGAGAGATATGAGCCAATACATTATAGGTCATTTCAAAAGTCAACAAAAAGACACTTTTTTTCAAAGCAACTTACATCAAGATAATATGTTCAAATGCAAAAATGTTCAAAATATGGATTGCATAAGATAGATTGATCTTTCCAAAAAGTCAAAGATCACCTTCAAATGATATAAATTGAGAGAGTTATGACCAGTACAAGTTGGGAAATTTTGAGCAAATGCATGAAGTTCAAATTGAGCAAACTTAATTTTTTGGACTAATATGACATTGTTTCAGAGTCCAAACATGTTTTATACTCCATATGCATCTATAGACTTGTTCATACACCTCCCTTTGATTTATTATATTATTATTATTTTATTCATTTAAGAGTCAAAATAAGATTGAATAAGACAAACCTTATTACACAAGTCCAAGCCCATATTATTTGACATAAATTCAACCTATATATTGCATGTATTCAGACATCAAAAGGGCTCGAAACAGCATCTCACGCATCACCGATTTCTCATCATGTATGAATTTACATTCTTGTTTTTCTTTGTGTTTTAATAGCTTCTAACCTTACAAATGTGTTTATAAGGTATCAATATGCAGGAAATACCTATTATGAGAATCCCATATGGCCAAATCACAAACCACCATGTTCATAAAGCCTTGCGTTATTTTTGTCATAGCTCCTAATCTAGCGTGACTCGGCCCAAACTGACCATTCCATTGAGTTTGCAGGCCCTGATTTGGGGGGGAAAAGTCCCCCTGGTTTGTTAATATTTGTTATTTCGTAGGTTGAATAAAAGAGGTTACCAGAGAAAACGACCGGAGCTCAGCTTCGGCGCCTTTCAAGTTCAGGCAGTGTTTTCATATTATATATATATATATTGTTTGATTTCAAATAACGATGCATTCCCACCTTAGTGGTTAAAGCGCGCGCGATAAGAAATTTCTACGCCAAGGCATGGGTTCGATCCAAACCTTTTGGAATTTCCTTTTATTTTTTATATTTTCCTTGTTTCGCAGATTACAAAACACGCTGGCTTGCATTCCTTGACACAGGCGCGCACATGGCCTGATGGTGAAAGTGTTGGCTGAAAGGATTGAGGGTGTGGGTTCAACACCCAGCCCTGGTAAATATTTTTTAAACACGTTTCTTTAAATTTAATTTTTTTCAAAACCTTTTCACAAACCCTAATCAAAATTAGGGTTTAGTTTTTTTTTTAATTAATAAATTCTTTTTTTAATTAAAATCAATTTAGATTTTTTTTTAGGTTTTTTAACTTAATTAATCAAACTCCCTTTTTTTCAATTAGTTAAAATTAATTAGATTATTGGGTTAATCATTAAAAAAAAAATTTAATCAAAAATCACCAAAAACAATTTCCCCTCCTTTCGCTTTCCTATCATTCATTTTTGCGTAGTTTATTATTGTCACGCTTTTTTTTCATGAATATTCTAATTGCTCATTGTGATCGGTGGATCTGGAACTGACTGTTTAACGCTGGTTCGCGAAATGTCGCGGTAAGCAAGAGTCGCCACCGTCTTTTATTTTCTCCAAATGGAAAGGACAAAAGCACAGAAAAATTCCTTAAAGAGATTGCTCTCGGTTCGGGAGGTAGGTTATAGAAAGGGAAGGTGTTAGCACCCTTTCTATCCATGGTTATCCATGGGCTCTTAGATACTTGCTCATTTGTGTTTTCAAAAATTGTTTGTTTGCTTTTCAACTGTGGGTTTTAAAAAGTTTCTTGGAAAATTTCAGTTCGACTCTTGTATCAGTCCTCAAGAGTGTTTGAAAAAATGCTTTCGAAAGCTTTTTGAAAATGTGTTGGTGTGAAGAGTATTTTTTGATTTTTTTTTGAAATTAGAGCAAGTATCTAGAGTCGTCTACCTACCCTAAGGAATTCGTCTGTGTAAATGTCCTTTAAAGTAGTGCCATCCCACCATTGAGAGGTAGGTAGCACCACCGTTGGAGGTGTTCGGGTCAATTCGAGGTTCGGGACATGGTGATCACCAGAGCAATGGGAAGACACCTTAGAAGCTACCCTCATGCCAGGTTCCCGGATCATGAGGACTTACTAAGACATCCTCTACTCGACGATCACCTTTCGAGGCAAGGCAACAGTGAGGCGTACCCTAGGGGTGGTGTGTGATTTATGTGTCATGTTCAGTTATTTTGTCTTATTCATGTCAAGGTGATCTATGCGTTTGTTTTTATTTTATCATTCATTCTTGCATGCATTTATTAACAGTTAAAAAGATGCGGAAATTAAAAGTTCTAAACTATTACAAAGGCGCGGGTCCACATCGCCAAATTTAATCCAGGACCCGATTTGACAGAAAATAAAGAAGTAAAGTGCGAGAAATAAAATGTCCGAGTTTACAAGGCTTTGGGAGAATTACATCAATATTTAAAAGAAGGAATAAATAAAATGTGCGAATTGAATTAAAATTGAAAACGAGGGCGTTGGACCCTTTTGAAGTTAAATTGAAATTAAAAATTAATTAATTATTTATTGAAATAAAAGAAGTGTTTTTTAGGTTTTTTTTTGTATTTATGAAATAAGAAAATTAAAATTAAAATTAAAAGAAACCCTAATTCTAAGTTATTTTTAATTATTTGGGAAAAATGTTAAAGTTTAACTTAATTTACTAAAGAATTTATGTACATGTTTATTTACAAAATAAATTAGTAGTTAATAATAATAATAATGATGAGAAAATTATTTATTAAAAAAAATGATGAAAAAGTTAAAAACCCTAATTTCTACATATTTAATTTATTAAGAAAAATATTAAAGTTTTGAAACCTAAATTAATCTAATTAATTGTTTAAAGTTTATTTACAAAAATAATAATAGTAAAATTAATATTAATAAAATAAACATTTTTTTGATTTTTTTGTATTTTATATTTATTATGAAAATTATTTTATGGAATTAAAAGAAAACAATTAAAAAACAATTAAAAGAATAAAAAGGAAAAACAAATAAAAATTAAAAATTGAGCAAACCATAGGGGGTGTCTGGCCCAAGGGGAGGTTTTTTGAAGTATTGACTCCTGAGTACCGTGGTCTGCATTCTTTGGCCATTGGATTGAGTTTCATGCATAAGTTGTTCTACTTTGGCCATTTGGCTTTTGGCTTTTGGCCATTTGTGTTCTGGCCTCAACGTTCCTTAATCTTCTCAGGATGTCTGTCTCGCCACGTATTGGTGTCATGTGTAAAGTGTTCTGTTTTGGCCATTTGGCTTTTGGCTTTTGGCCATTTGGCTTTTGGCCTCAACGTTCCTTAATGAACCTGCATGGGATCCTGTCTAAATCTGCAACCTCATGAACACATTAAATAAAATCATAAAAATTCAAATAAAACCAACATATGAAGAAATTTAATGTTTAGGCACAATATGGCATGTATGAATGATTATACCCTTTTGATCATGGAGATCAAATCAACCTTACCCTTACTGGAAAATCAGTGGCCTGAATGCTTTTATGCCTTACTGGAAAATTAGGATCATGAAGATCAAGCCAGCCTTACCAGCCTTACCCTTACTGAAGAAATAGTGAGGTGTTGGTTTGTAACTGTGATGGCTTGTTTGTAGTGAGAGAGGGATTTGTAATAAGGATTTAAAGGTTTTAGGGTTCTTGAAAGAGTTTGATATTCTGACAGTGTTGTGGCAAGATTTTTTCTCTCTTTTCCTCCTCATTGGTTTGTATGAAAAGAAAGTGATTATATAATGGAAATTAGGGTAAAGCAAATGGGCTTTGAATGTACAATTGGGCCTCCAATATTCACTTGAATTCGTCACTTTCCAGGCTAAATAGCAGGGACTTAAGTGCATTTTTTGAAGTTGAAATGTGAAAACAAAATGTAGCCGGCATCGAGAACTAACTCCTGTCCGAAAATCGACTCAATCGGATAAACGGTGAATTAGTTATGAATTTTTGAAGTTTCAGCTCAGACAAACTTATTTTGGGCTCCAGTGTCGACTCTGACACGTTCTTCAATAAAAAACTGGTATTGATCGGTGCATAATTTGGTCTCGACTTTTGAAGAAAAGTTGTAGATCTACAAGTCAGGGACCTTGTGTAAAAATATGAGTCCAATCCGATAAAAATTGACCGAGTTATGAATTTTCGAAGTTTCGGCCCAAATGAAATATTATTCAGCATTCAGGATTTTCAGCGTGTCACGCACTCTGAGCAAAAAATGAAGGCCTTTTGAACACCGTTCGAACTCGATACCTTCTGTGAAAATGTAGTCAACTCAATTTGTGAAATTTTGGCGCCGGAACCAGCTTGATACGATGAAAATCGACCAAGTTATGATTTTCTGAACATGTCGCAAATAAACTTCTGTCACAAATTTTCTGCACGAAAATACTTGATAAATCCACATTTTTGAAGACCTTCTGATCGAAATTGGCTTCCAGCCGTGAGAGATGAAAACGTAGATAATGTCAAGACGGAATTTTAGCCACCGGAACGGGTTCAAAACGAGTCACGATCTTCAAGTTATGAATTTTTTAGCGCGTAAAAACTGCACTTTCAGCACACTTTTTCACTATATTTCTTCAAGAAAACTCACACATTCGGATACCTTCTTTAAAGAATTGACTCTTGAGCCGAACCTGAATTTGAGAATACGTTATCAGAGATATCTTGGCGAAAGAATACCTGAATATGACGCGCCGGGTTGGACTTGTGAATTTTTCTTGAAATGTTTTGAGAAATATGGGAGGGCAAATTTTGGGGTACAACAGTTGCCCCTGTTCAATCTTCTTAGACCTGAGGATGCAGATTGGCTGACGTGCCTTTCGTAATCCGAAGGTGGAAGATGATTGAACACTAGAGTGCCCAGAAATTTGCGCTCACATAGTAGTATGATGGTGGGAATGGGCTTACAGATGCCATTTGGAGATTGATGGATAGGATGATGGGCTTATAGATGCCATGCTAAGAGATGATGGGAGGTGGATGGGCTTATAGATTCCATCTGGATGTTGATCGCGTAAGAGATTCCTTAGCGAGAACTTGCATACCTGCAAAAAAAGAAAAATGATTACCTGACCTGTTACGGGAGCTGGTCTTCAAATTCTTTGTGTAGATGTGTCCTGACTGGTTACAGGAGCTGGATCTGGAGCTTCAAATGGTGATGAATGAACCAGGGATGGTTACTACCTCAACAGGAACGGTGAGAGAACCTTAGGCGATTTCGACTTCAACAGTGACGATGAGCGAATCTTGGGATGATTACTATCTCCGCAGGATCGGGGAGAGAACCGTAGGCGACTACAACCTCAACAACAATCATTGAGAGAATCTTGGATAATTTTAACCTCAACAGCAATCATTGAGCGAAATCTGGGGATGATTACTACCTCCGCAGTATCGGGGAGAGAACCACAGGCGACTACAACCTCAACAGCAATCATTGAGAGAATCTTGGGCGACTTCGACTTCAACAGTATCATTGAGCGAATCTGGGGATTACCACCTCCGCAGTATCGGGGAGAGAACCATGGGCGACTACAACCTCAACAGCAAACATTGAGAGAATCTTGGATGTCTTCTACTGAGTCTTCATTAGGAAAATCTGTTTGGGGTCGACTTAACTGGACTAGAGAAGGCCTATGACTGGATAAGAGACAGAAAATCTTAGGGTCGATTAACTGAACCGGTCTAGGTCTTGAAATGTCTTCAACAGATACACCCTGGCAAGATACAGGAATCGGATCTGGTAATGTTAGTCTTCAATGGATACACCCTGGCAAGATTCAGGCATCGGATCCTCGAACTCTTCAGACACACCCTGGCAAGATACAGGAATCGGATCTGGTAATGTTAGTCTTCAACGGATACACCCTGGCAAGATTCAGGCATCGGATCCTCGAACTCTTTAAACACACCCTGGCAAGATACAGGAATCGGATCTGGTAATGTTAGTCTTCAACGGATACACCCTGGCAAGATTCAGGCATCGGATCCTCGAACTCTTCAGACACACCCTGGCAAGATACAGGAATCGGATCTGGTAATGTTAGTCTTCAACGGATACACCCTGGCAAGATTCAGGCATCGGATCCTCGAACTCTTCAGACACACCCTGGCAAGATACAGGAATCGGATCTGGTAATGTTAGTCTTCAACGGATACACCCTGGCAAGATTCAGGCATCGGATCCTCGAACTCTTCAGACACACCCTGGCAAGATACAGGAATCGGATCTTTAGTTGCGACCATTGATAATAATCATTTTTGTACTGACCTTTGTCCTGAAAAGACAAGCGTTAGTTGTATGCGATGTCATGTTGTATGACATGCGGGATGCTCTCAGAATAAGTGAGATTGTATGTTCATGATGCGTACATGCATGCTATAATGTATGAAGACGTGATGTGTATGTTTTCGTCTTAGGAAAGTAAATCCTTGACGGATGCCGGGAAGTTAACTCCTGGGCTAATGTTTGAAGAATAGATCTTTGCTTCCGCTGGGGATAATAGTTGCAAGAATACCGGTAGGAGAAGATGACTCTGTTGGGGAATAAACTTGGCGAATGTATTACTCTGCGGGGAGAGAAGTATTCTAATGATCTTGCTGGGAAGCAATACTCTATGGGGAGAGTGGTACTTTGATGAGTTGTTGATAATAACTTGCTGGGGATACCCTTGTTGTGTTGGAAGGGTTGATAGACTTCGCTGGGGATAAGAAGACTCCGTCGAGGACGCTCCTTCCGTAGCTTTTGGCTGAGGATAACCCAGTTATATCCTGGTGGGGAAATAACTCTTTGAATAAAGTCGGGAGACGCGTTCGTGCTCTGCGAGGGATAAGCTTTCCAGAATCTACTGGGGATAAGCTTACTGCTCGGGGAGATGAACTCCAACTTTCCTGGGGAACTAGACTGGACTCTCTTGGGGAAGTTTTGAATTGTATCGGGGAAGTGACTCCCTTGAATGCTTGATATACCGCCGGGGAACAACCCTAGATCAAGATTGCCGGGGATGCTTGTTAAGAATGCCTGTATATTGCTGGGGAATGTTGAGATCTGCTGGTGGATACCCAATTTCCTTAAGGCTGATTGTATATCTTTACTTGGGGAGAGTGCACTGACTTGCTGGCTCACTCTCTGGGGAATTAAGATATACTGGTTATGTTTTTCAGCAGAACATCCCTTATATCTTGTGGACAAAGCAATTAGATCGCTTGGACGACTCATCATTGCCCCTGTTTCTGATGTGGGAGAGGATACCTGTGGAGGCGCTTGATGACTGCCGATTTGACCAATCTTCTTCTGGTAGGCAAGTGACGAGATACCGGGACATAGTCGTACGCTTTAATCCCTACTTTTGCCTGGACCGCCCTTTTGGGTTTTCAGTCCACCGGGGTACCCATTTTTGCCCAAGCCGCCTTTTCAGGTTTTCGACTTGCCGGGTGTACAAATTTTTTTCATTTCATCCCTTCATTTTGCCCGAACCCTTTTGGTTCACCGGGAAGCCCTTATTTTTGCCTAGGTATGTCAACCTAGCGGGTCGTTGATTATGCGCAGTATTTTTCGACTATGTCCGTGCTCTCAGAATGTAGGGAGTTGCCCTTGTTAGAAGTGTTTTGTCGTGCCACCAGAAGGTGTCTGTTTAGGCAAGATTCGTTGTTGGAATGCCCCAAGCGACTCAGGCGGAGATTTTCCCCAGGCTATTTGGCATCTTGAGAGATTCTCTGAATCTTGACTTAACTGCCCCAGATGATGGACAATAGTCATACCTTCCCCTTATTTGGAAGTACTTTTGTTCACTAGGTATTCATCGTGCGAATTTCCCTGCTGTTCAAACAAAAAGTCATATGCAAACAATGTTATATCAAAAATGCAAAGCTTATGTCTGTCTTGAAGATTTTGAAAATGCATTATTTTTCATAAAACAAGGGAATGTTTGTAAAACGTGATGTCAACTCGTCATTTTACCGCAAGCCTTAAGGAGTCAGGATACCTTTCGTAACAGTATGCTTTCGAACTAACCCATGCTTCAGCTAGGACTTTTAAGGGTTATAACGTGGCCGGGTTCATGGTTTAAGAAACAAAGGATAAAGGCTCAAATTTTATTTGTACCCACCCGCTCTTCATGATGTTCTCCAAACCTAAACTCAGTTGATCGTGCGTTAGACCTTGTTTGAGTCTTTGTCCTGATGTTCCAATGATGGTTCAGATATTGATTATTGACAGTTTATTTATTTGGATAGGCAGTCATTTCCTTTTGGGTTGAGGGTTTGTAAGACCTCTTTCTTTTTTGATTTCGTTATCCCTAAATTTTTCCTGAACTGTTTCTTTTATGATTACAATCAGCGGGATGCCCCAGTTTTGTAAGTCTCCTTCATAGGTTTTGACTTAATGGGTTCTCATTTTGAAAGATAATGACTGCCCTTCTTTTCTTGATTATTCGGAACCATCACTGTCTTTATTTGTTTTGTAAGGACCTTTTTGGTGCCAGTCGTTATGCACTTGGATCAACCGAGAGAACTACCCTGCCCCAGGTTATGAGTAAGGGTTTTAATTTTCGAAAAGAAAAAACTCCTACTTCTTTGGCTCAAAGGGGTTGACGAGGGATTATCATCCTTATAACTCCAGTGTTTGGGAATTGAAACAATGCCTGTACCTCATCAGCGGGGTCTGTTCAAAAGCATACTGTAGATTATGGTATCGTTTTCGTCATCCTCCCTCAAGAGGCTTAGAATTATTAATTGAGAGTTGATCATCAGAAAAAATATGAAAATAATTTGCATTTAGTGAATACGAATATATTGTTTCAGAACAGACATATGCGATGCATTAATGAAATAACAATGTTTAACATGAGTAAATGTTTGAACAAAAGAAAATTGCAACTTGAATCATTCGAATGAACAAAAGTCTTCTAGTCTCAGGGCTTGTCACTTCAAATGGTGAGCCTTGGAGGGATGGTAGAAAAACTCAGCCTGACCATCTTGTGTGAACTCCAATGCCCCTTCATCGATCAGGTCCTGGATCTTGTTCTTCAGAGCCCAACACTCATTTGTATCATGTCCTGGACAGGCAGAGTGGTAGGCACACCTTTTATTGGGATCATAGATAGGAGATGCTGTGTTGGGGTTCCGGGGATGAGCCCTTAATGTGATCAGGTTCAACCTCAACAGGCGTTGTAAAGCTTGAAATAGCGACATGTTGAGCTGGGTGAATTGCCTCCTGGGCTTGCCTGGCTGAAGCTGGTGAAGTTGCTGCTGAGTTTGTGACCCTGAAGCCACTTGAGGAGCTCTCCCCTTATCTCCTTGTTTCAAAGGTGGTTAAATGATGACTGGCCCTTCACCCTTAGACGTTTGCCCCAGTTGGTTACCCCGAAGCAGTTGGTTGATGAGAACTCCGAGCTCTTCTTGTCTTTGAGCTAAACCTTGAATGGTAATCACCTGTCCCAGCATCTGGGCTTTCATTGCATCCACTTCAGCTTGCAGATGTTTCAGCCGTTCGTCCTCAGCGCTGTTCCCGACCAAAGCTTCCATGAGAAGTGTCCTTAGCTCCTCCTGCCCCTTGGGTAGATTCAGGAGGATTTCCCCGAACCGAGTCTCTTGAGCAAGAAGGTCCTGGTTATCTTGTTGGGAAGCCATCGCTGAAATAAACAGCAGAGAGGGTAAGTGACCTGCAACAAGGGTACCTGTTATGCAATGATATGTATGATATGCATGCAATGTTTTCAAGGATCTCGCGGGGTAAACAAGAAATTTGTTAGAGCTGGGATCCGGTAGCTTGATTGAAGGAACTTCATATTTGTTGAGAGTCCTTTTTCAAGGGTCAAAGGCTCACCATATCCAGTGGGTCATAGCCCCTGACTCAAGTCATCAACCTTATTTTGCTTTCCAAACAACCTTGGCTAGGGGAACCTTCTTCAGGAGTCAAAGCTCACCATATCAAGTGGGTCATAGCCTCTGACAGCTTTGGCTAGAGGAAAATAAATCCTCTCTGCCCCTTGCTAGGTGTTTGATTTATCATGACCTGCATCACAAGCCTTAGAAATCCATGAAATGGGTTAGGATGTATGCAATGGTATGATGTCATGATGCATGTGGTAATGTAGGTAATCCTGTTGTGAGTCCCAATTAAGGACTATAAACAAAACCTGCAAGCAAACTCAGTAAACCCTATTATGAGTCCTAATTAAGGACTCAATAAAACCTGCAAAACACTCAGTAAACCCTGTTATGAGTCTTAGTTAAGGACTACAAACAAAACCTGCAAGGAACTCAAGTGTCAGATAACAAGCATGCAAGTAGTCAAGTACGAAGGCACACAAGTCACACAAGAGAAGCCCTTAAAGTTTAGGCCAGCATGAGGTCTGGGTAGTACCCTCTTGAAGTTGGTGGATTCAACCTGTCCTAATCAAAAGTAACCGGGTTCTTAAAGGATCCCAATATCATTGACTACCCTCAATCGGTCATAACTCCAGCATCGCAATCTTTTCTTGCGGCCAGAACCATCACGAGAGTTTAGCCTCAATGGGCGTAGCATACTGCTACTATTCTAATGGCCAAGTTGGGTCATTTAAGGTTCTAAGGTCTGTTGGTGCTTAATGACTCCTTGGAAGACCCATATTCTCCCCGTTTCAACACGAGGGATATCGGTACAGACCAAGGCGCCACACCAACGTAGCCACTGCTTCACCTATGTCGGTATACGCCGGACAGGTCCCTCACAGCTTATGCTACCTAAATAGGGTATCCCCAGATCCGGGTTAGGATCTATGTAACTCCCATGCAACCCACAATTTTAAAGCAGACAAGTCAACACAATTGAAAACACAGTTATGAACTAGCCCTAAGGTACACCTCACTTTAAGTAAATTTCCCCAGCAGAGTCGCCAGTTCTGTGATCGGTGGATCTGGAACTGACTGTTTAACGCTGGTTCGCGAAATGTCGCGGTAAGCAAGTGTCGCCACCGTCTTTTATTTTCTCCAAATGGAAAGGACAAAAGCACAGAAAAATTCCTTAAAGAGATTGCTCTCGGTTCGGGAGGTAGGTTATAGAAAGGGAAGGTGTTAGCACCCTTTCTATCCATGGTTATCCATGGGCTCTTAGATACTTGCTCATTTGTGTTTTCAAAAATTGTTTGTTTGCTTTTCAACTGTGGGTTTTAAAAAGTTTCTTGGAAAATTTCAGTTCGACTCTTGTATCAGTCCTCAAGAGTGTTTGAAAAAATGCTTTCGAAAGCTTTTTGAAAATGTGTTGGTGTGAAGAGTATTTTTTGATTTGTTTTTGAAATTAGAGCAAGTATCTAGAGTCGTCTACCTACCCTAAGGAATTCGTCTGTGTAAATGTCCTTTAAAGTAGTGCCATCCCACCATTGAGAGGTAGGTAGCACCACCGTTGGAGGTGTTCGGGTCAATTCGAGGTTCGGGACATGGTGATCACCAGAGCAATGGGAAGACACCTTAGAAGCTACCCTCATGCCAGGTTCCCGGATCATGAGGACTTACTAAGACATCCTCTACTCGACGATCACCTTTCGAGGCAAGGCAACAGTGAGGCGTACCCTAGGGGTGGTGTGTGATTTATGTGTCATGTTCAGTTATTTTGTCTTATTCATGTCAAGGTGATCTATGCGTTTGTTTTTATTTTATCATTCATTCTTGCATGCATTTATTAACAGTTAAAAAGATGCGGAAATTAAAAGTTCTAAACTATTACAAAGGCGCGGGTCCACATCGCCAAATTTAATCCAGGACCCGATTTGACAGAAAATAAAGAAGTAAAGTGCGAGAAATAAAATGTCCGAGTTTACAAGGCTTTGGGAGAATTACATCAATATTTAAAAGAAGGAATAAATAAAATGTGCGAATTGAATTAAAATTGAAAACGAGGGCGTTGGACCCTTTTGAAGTTAAATTGAAATTAAAAATTAATTAATTATTTATTGAAATAAAAGAAGTGTTTTTTAGGTTTTTTTTTGTATTTATGAAATAATAAAATTAAAATTAAAATTAAAAGAAACCCTAATTCTAAGTTATTTTTAATTATTTGGGAAAAATGTTAAAGTTTAACTTAATTTACTAAAGAATTTATGTACATGTTTATTTACAAAATAAATTAGTAGTTAATACTAATAATAATGATGAGAAAATTATTTATTAAAAAAAATGATGAAAAAGTTAAAAACCCTAATTTCTACATATTTAATTTATTAAGAAAAATATTAAAGTTTTGAAACCTAAATTAATCTAATTAATTGTTTAAAGTTTATTTACAAAAATAATAATAGTAAAATTAATATTAATAAAATAAACATTTTTTTGATTTCTTTGTATTTTATATTTATTATGAAAATTATTTTATGGAATTAAAAGAAAACAATTAAAAAACAATTAAAAGAATAAAAAGGAAAAACAAATAAAAATTAAAAATTGAGCAAACCATAGGGGGTGTCTGGCCCAAGGGGAGGTTTTTTGAAGTATTGACTCCTAAGTACCGTGGTCTGCATTCTTTGGCCATTGGATTGAGTTTCATGCATAAGTTGTTCTACTTTGGCCATTTGGCTTTTGGCTTTTGGCTTTTGGCCATTTGTGTTCTGGCCTCAACGTTCCTTAATCTTCTCAGGATGTCTGTGTCGCCACGTATTAGTGTTATGTGTAAAATATTCTGTTTTGGCCATTTGGCTTTTGGCTTTTGGCCATTTGGCTTTTGGCCTCAACGTTCCTTAATGAACCTGCATGGGATCCTGTCTAAATCTGCAACCTCATGAACACATTAAATAAAATCATAAAAATTCAAATAAAACCAACATATGAAGAAATTTAATGTTTAGGCACAATATGGCATGTATGAATGATTATACCCTTTTGATCATGGAGATCAAATCAACCTTACCCTTACTGGAAAATCAGTGGCCTGAATGCTTTTATGCCTTATTGGAAAATTAGGATCATGGAGATCAAGCCAGCCTTACCCTTACTGAAGAAATAGTGAGGTGTTGGTTTGTAACTGTGATGGCTTGTTTGTAGTGAGAGAGGGATTTGTAATAAGGATTTAAAGGTTTTAGGGTTCTTGAAAGAGTTTGATATTCTGACAGTGTTGTGGCAAGGTTTTTTCTCTCTTTTCCTCCTCTCTTTTCCTCCTCCTTGGTTTGTGTGAAAAGAAAGTGATTATATAATGGAAATTAGGGTAAAGCAAATGGGCTTTGAATGTACAATTGGGCCTCCAATATTCACTTGAATTCGTCACTTTCCAGGCTAAATCGCAGGGACTTAAGTGCATTTTTTGAAGTTGAAATGTGAAAACAAAATGTAGCCGGCATCGAGAACTAACTCCTGTCCGAAAATCGACTCAATCGGATAAACGGTGAATTAGTTATGAATTTTTGAAGTTTCAGCTCAGACAAACTTATTTTGGGCTCCAGTGTCGACTCTGACACGTTCTTCAATAAAAAACTGGTATTGATCGGTGCATAATTTGGTCTCGACTTTTGAAGAAAAGTTGTAGATCTACAAGTCAGGGACCTTGTGTAAAAATATGAGTCCAATCCGATAAAAATTGACCGAGTTATGAATTTTCGAAGTTTCGGCCCAAATGAAATATTATTCAGCATTCAGGATTTTCAGCGTGTCACGCACTCTGAGCAAAAAATGAAGGCCTTTTGAACACCGTTCGAACTCGATACCTTCTGTGAAAATGTAGTCAACTTAATTTGTGAAATTTTGGCGCCGGAACCAGCTTGATACGATGAAAATCGACCAAGTTATGATTTTCTGAACATGACGCAAATAAACTTCTGTCACAAATTTTCTGCACGAAAATACTTGATAAATCCACATTTTTGAAGACCTTCTGATCGAAATTGGCTTCCAGCCGTGAGAGATGAAAACGTAGTCACGATCTTCAAGTTATGAATTTTTTAGCGCGTAAAAACTGCACTTTCAGCACACTTTTTCACTATATTTCTTCAAGAAAACTCACACATTCGGATACCTTCTTTAAAGAATTGACTCTTGAGCCGAACCTGAATTTGAGAATACGTTATCAGAGATATCTTGGCGAAAGAATACCTGAATATGACGCGCCGGGTTGGACTTGTGAATTTTTCTTGAAATGTTTTGAGAAATATGGGAGGGCAAATTTTGGGGTACAACACTCATATTTTGTAATAGTAATTAGGTTTAATTTCCCGCACTGTTAGCATTTTTTTATACTTCTCCCAAAGCCATGTAATTGTCTAGGGTTTTATTTTCTGCTTTTACTTTCCGCTTATTTACGACTTTCCTATTTTTTACTGTTATTTTTAGTAATTAGGTCATGCATGGCTAGATAAAATAAAACGGTAGCAAACCCTAATTTCAAAGATAAGCATAATTGAACATAATCACTTCGCACACACGTACCTCTAGGGTAACCTCCCTTAATGCCTTTCGATAAAACAGGTCATGTCCCTCGAACGTGGGAACGCTTTAACATTGTCCCTTGAAATCAAATATCATAGTCCCTCGATGAGCCCTTCGATGTTGCCTTCAGTAAACGATCTAGTCCCTTAATGATAAATTTCTAAAGCATCCTCACAAGTTACCTTCTATGATTGTACGTTGACCCGTGCATGTCCCTTCACATCCAATGATAGGGCTACCTACTAACTAATGGTAGGATACCACTATTTAAAAGAGGAGGAAATTAATAATAAAGAACTTGAGTAGATAGAATGCTCGTAATCACTTGCTCGCAAACATTTCAAAACAAAAAACATCTTTTCACAAACGCTCTTCAAAAATTATTTTCAAACAAAACACTTTGTATACATTCTCAAAAACAAAAACGAGAATCATTACAAAGTCTACCATTACAACGGAGATTTTCAAAATATTTTTCAAGCTTGCATTCACAAAGTAATTTTCAAAAACAAAGTGAGCTAGCGATTAAGAGCCCGTAGATAACTACAGATGAAAAGGGTGCTAATACCTTTCCTTTTCATAACCTACCCCCCGAACTCAAAATCAAAAAAGGTATTTCCTGTTCTTTTCACCCTTTCGTTATTGGATAAAAGAAAAGTTCGTGGTGACTCTTGCTATCCGCAACATTTGAAATAAAATGTAAAACCATGTATGTTCTCCTGCCGTATTACAGAACTGGCGACTCTGTTAGGGAAATCTATAAATATGGGTTACCTTTAGAGTTAGATCACTTTATCTAATTTGTTTGATCTGTTTACTTTATCTTTATTGGGTTTGATCGGGTTTACTTTTTTATAAAGATCCTACACCCGGATCTGGGATACCTTAGGTAAGTAGCTATAGATCAGGGAATCTTTATGGCGTAGACCAATATGGTTGAAGTTATGGATATGTTAGTGCGACACATTAGTTTTTACTAGTGTCCCTCGAGTCAGTCGGAGAGAATACTAGGCTACCGCGTGGTGTCATAAACACTAATTGACCTTTAGAACCTTAATTGACCCAACTTAGCCATTAGAAGGTAGTGAGATAGCCGGCTTTAGGGTAGTCCATAGTTGGTTGATACTCAATACTATGCTCATTGAGATTCGACTCTTGGGTTTTTTTTGGTGGCAAGTCAGCTGCCACGCTAAATGAAACTTATGAGAAAAATCAGTGATATTGAGATCCCTAGAACCCGGTTACTATTTTAGGAGAGGTTGAGCCAACTAAACTTCAAGAGCGTACTTACCTACGGACCCCATGCAAGCCTTAAACCTCAGGCTCTTGTATCCTTTTTTGTGTTTTTTATTTGTTTAAACATAAAATCATAACATCATATCATGGCATTTTCACTAACCATTTCAAGGATCTAGGGGATTTATCTTTGTTATTTGTTGCAAGGTCATGTTGTCTAATCGCAGAAATACTATCCGAATTAACTCTGTAAAGGTACCTTACAAGCTTGAGGAATTAGTCTAAGAGGTTCTTGACAATTCTCAATTCACCAAGAGGCATGGTCATCTACTTAATTTGGTTACTATCGGTTTCAAAGAAGACATGATGAGTGTTCTGTTCCAGTTCTTTGATCCTAAACATCATTGTTTTACCTTCCCGAATTAATAGTTGGTGCCCACAATGGAAGAATTCTCTAAGTTACTCGGAGTTCCTTTTCTTGATCAGATACCTTTCACTGGTCTAGATCAAGTTCCAAAACCTGAATACATTTCCGTAACATTACATATAAAATGATCAAACATTGTATCTAATTGGGAAACAAGAAATGGAGTCAAGGGTTTTCTCCCTAAATTTATGATGGAGAAGTCTCAGTGGTTTCTAGATGCCATGAGTTTTTGTGATTTTGAGGATACTTTTTGCTTTGTTGATCTATGGTTTGGTTCTTTTCCCTAACCCATACCAACTCATAGATGCAAACAACATCAAAATATTTCTTACCCGTAATCCGGTGCCTACTTTACTTGGAGATATTCTGCATTCTCTTCACACTCATACTATGAGGAAGCTAGGGTCTCTAATGTGTTGCATACCTCTACTTTCCAGGTGGTTTATTTCGCACCTCCCACGATCAGTAATGAAGAATGAACAAGGCTTGAGGTGGTCTCAAAGGGTGATGTCACTAACATATTCAGATATCCATTGGTGTTCCCGATCTCAGGAGGACATCACTATTATTGACCGCTGCGGGGAATTCCCTAATGTGCCACTCCTTAGCATAATGGGACGTATCACTTACAACCCTTCCCTAGCTCTATGTAAGTTTGGTTATGCTTGAAAAGATGATTCTCCTGATATGCTCATCCAGGGTATAATATTCGACTATGACAACAATCCTCAGATTTATCGTCAATGGTTTATACGTGCATGGGGCATAATCAACAAGATTGATAGCAGAACTTTGGGGCATAAGAATTCCATCCCTATGAAGCCTTACCTCAGATGGGAGCAATCTCGTACTCAAAATTTTATGATGACATACCCTATTGTCCTACCAGTGATTGTAGAACCTTTTGTTAAAGGATATGTTTTTCATACTATTTTTCATCCTGATATGCCTACCGACTTCAAATAATGACAGATGTCATGGATTCAACTCAAGGAAGAAAGGGATACCTTTGAGACTCAGTTTTATGCTAGTGAGAAGAAAGTACTAGAGCTGACGAAAAAACTCCACGAATATTAGAGCCTTAATGCATATGTCAACATAAAGAGGAAGCGTCTATGGGAGACTTTAGTTTATATTTTTCTTCTTTTTAACTCTTTTTGTTATCCTTATAAGCCTAGAAGGAAATTATAATTTGAACTTGTTACTAAAGCTTATTTGTTTCCTTTTGTTTAAACAAATGTAAATCCCACAAAGATCCTTGGAAACATTGCACTTGCATTTATATATCATGCATATAATCACATAACAGGTACTTCCTAGACAGGTTTTCTCATCTTCATGCTGTTTATTTCAGTAAAAGATGGCTCTCGAATAAACTGTTAAAAAACTTCAAGCTCAGAACGCTCAGTTTCAGCATATGTTCCTGGACTTAGCTAAGGGACAAGACGAGATGAAGACCCTCACTTCAAAATGGAATAAAAAGAAGACTAAGAAGCCAACAATTTTTCTTAATATGGGTAGAAGATTCAAAGGTCCGGTCAGAAGGGCTTTAGATTTTAAGGTCCCCCTAAATGAAGACGATAACCAAGAAGAAGATGACAAGAGTGTGAAAGATGAAGCAAATAATAACCTTGGTTCTGACCAAGATTCTCATGAAGACTATTTCAAAGAACAATATCCTCCCGCTGATGAAAAATACAAACAGCTGGAAGATCGCCTTAATGCCATGGAAATGCAGAAAGTGCCTGGACTGGATTTTGAAGAGTTAGGTCTTATTTCGGGGGTGGTTACCCCTCACAAGTTCAAGGTCCCTACTTTTTCCAAAGATAATTGTGTTTCTTATCCTAAGATTCATCAATGGTCTTATGTTCGGATGATCCAGCCCCATACTGTTGACAGTAAGTTATGGTTTCACTTATTTTAAGAGAGTTTATCGGGGACACAACTTGAATGGTTCTATCTGTTGGAGGTAACCAACATCTGCACTTGGGAAGACCTGACTTCTGCATTTTACAAACAATATCAATATAATTCCGACCTTGCACCAACTCGTGTGCAACTACAAAGGATGACTATAGGCTCGAATGAAGGGTTTAAAGAGTATGCCCAAAAGTGGAGAGATCTGGCTAGCAGAGTGCAACCTCCTCTATCTGATAGGGAGCTGGTGATATGTTCATGGGAACTCTCACAGTTCCCTTCTTTAACCATCTAATTGGAAGCTCTTCATATGGTTTTACTAAGCTGATTCTAACTGGGGAACATGTCTAAGGTGGTATCAGAAGTGGAAAGACTCAAGTGGTTGCGTCTTCGTGTATTGTAAAGAATATTTTCAATAGTAAGAAGGAAACAAATGTTGTTTATGGCTAGAAGGTTCGTACTAGAGGTAATCACAATCCATCTGTAGGAGTTGTGTTAATTTCTAATCCTACACATGTTCAACAACATCAAAAAAATAATCAGCATAGGTTAGACGCGCCGAGAAGACAGTTTACCAAGATTAGCATGTTATTGTCTTAGGCACTACAACATTTATTGGAAGCGGACCTGATAACGGTACGGGATCCTCCCCAGAATCCCAACACCTCTTATCCTCCCTATAATCCAAATGTGAAGTGTGCTTACCACTCCAATAGCCCCGGACACGACACCAATAACTGTTGGGCTTTGAAAAACAAAATTCAGGATATGATTGACAATAAAGAAATTGAATTTGATCCTCCTAAGACCCCCAATGTAATTACTGCACCAATGCCCAAGCACGACAAAGGAATTAGTGCTATTGATGATGTTCTGTATGTTTCTATTATAAGTGATTTGGCTAATCCCCTCCCGATTATCAAGAAGAATTTGCTGCAGGCCAGTTTATTTTCGGGTTATACTAAAAGATGTTACTGTTGTGCAGCCTAATCCAATGGTTGCAAGTTGTTGGAAGAAGGTATTTATCATCTAATGGATAATCACCTAATTCTAGTTGAGAAGATTTCGTTTGTTGAGAATTTGTTACAAGACTTGGAGCTGGAATAGGTATCTGTAATATCTGGCACTCCTATTAGTATCACTTCCAAGGGTACTAGAAGGATTACTGCCAAACCCAAAGTTACTCCCCTGATAATCACTTCACCCAGACCAATTCCATATTCCTCGGACAAAGTTATCCCGTGGAATTATGGAGCCGATGTCTACTACCATGGCGTGAAACAAGAACTATCGACTACTAAATATGAATGTACTGAAGTTGTTGATCCCACTATTAACGATATTATTGGGACCAGTAAGGTTACTAGAAGCGGAAGGGTTTTCTCTCCGGAAATCTCTCCAAATATTGTCGCCACACCAGTTCGAGTTACTGCTATTGAGTCAACAACTGAGGCTCTGGTCAAAGAACAAATGACGGAGCCTTCCCATATGGAGGCACCTAAAGAAGTTACCACTGATGATACCTTCAAACAAGAGTTGGAGGAGGTATTAAAGATTATCCGTAAAAGTGATTACAAGATTGTTGAACAACTGGGGCACACTCCCTCTAAAATATCCATGTTAGCCCTATTACTGTATTTTGAAGCCCATGCACAAGCTTTAGTAGAGTTCTTAAAATATGCTCATGTGCCACAAGAAATTTCTTCCTGTTGTACCCCAAAATTTGCCCTCCCATATTTCTCAAAACATTTCAAGAAAAATTCACAAGTCCAACCCGGCGCGTCATATTCAGGTGTTCTTTCACCAAAATATCTTTGATAACGTATTCTCACATTTAGGTTCGGCTCAAGAGTCAATTCTTTAAAGAAGGTATCCGAATGTGTGAGTTTTCTCGAAGAAATATGGTGAAAAAGTGTGCTGAAAGTGCAGTTTTTACGCGCTAAAAAATTCATAACTTGAAGATCGTGACTCGTTTTGAACCCGTTCTGGTGGCCAAAATTCCGTCTTGACATTATCTACGTTTTCATCTGTTATGGCTGGAAGCCAATTTCGATCAGAAGGTCTTCAAAAATGTGGATTTATCAAGAATTTTCGTACAGAAAATTTGTGACAGAAGTTTATTTGCATTATGTTCAGAAAATCATAACTTGGTCGATTTTCATCGTATCGAGCTGGTTCTGGTGCCAAAATTTCACAAATTGAGTTGGCTACATTTTCACAGAAGGTATTGAGTTCAAACGGTATTCAAAAGGCCTTCGTTTTTTGCTCAGAGTGCGTAACGCGTCGAAAATCCTGAATGCTGAATATTATTTCATCTGGGCCGAAACTTCGAAAATTCATAACTCGGTCAATTTTTATCGGATTGGGCTCATATTTTTACACAAGGTCACTGACTCAAATATCTACAACTTTGCTTCAAAAGTCGAGACCGAATTATGCTCCGATCAATACCAGTTTTTTATTGAAGAACGTGTCAGAGTCGACACTGGAGCCCAAAATAAGTTTGTCTGAGCTGAAACTTCAAAAATTCAAAATTAATTCACCGTTTATCCGATTGAGCCGATTTTCGGACAGGAGTTAGTTCTCGATATCAGATACATTTTGTTTTCACATTTCAACTTCAAAAATTGCACTTAAGTCCCTGCGATTTAGCCTGGAAAGTGACGAACTCAAGTGAACATTGGAGGCCCAATTGCACATTCAAAGCCCATTTTCTTTACCCTTATTTCCATTATATAATCACATTCTTTTCACACAAACCAGAGGAGAGAAAAAAACCTTGCCACAACACTGTCAGAATATCAAATTCTTTCAAGAACCCTAAAACCTTGAAATCCTTATTACAAATCCCTCTCTCACTACAAACAAGCCATCCCAGTTACAAACCAACATCTCACTACAAACAAGCCATCTCAGTTACAAACCAACATCTCACTACTTCTTCAGTAAGGGTAAGGCTGACTTGATCTCCATGATCAAAAGGGCATAAAAGCATTGATGTCACTACTTCTCCAGTAAGGGTAAGGTTGATTTGATCTCCATGATCAAAAGGGTATAATCATTCATACATGTCATATTGGCCTAAACATTAAATTTCTTCATATATTGGCTTTATTTGCATTTTATGATATATAGTAATTTATTTAATCTGTTCATGAGATTCAATACTGCAGATTTAGACAGGATCCCATGCAGGTTCATTAAGGAACGTTGAGGCCAAAACACAAATGGCCAAAAGGCAAAACACAAATGGCCAAACCAGAACAGCTTACACATGACACCAATACATGGCGAGACAGACATCCTGAGAAGGTTAAGGAACGTTGAGGCCAGAACACAAACGACCAAAAACCAAAACACAAATGGCCAAAAGCCAAAATATAAATGGCCAAAACAAAATAGTTTACACATGACGCCAATAGCTGTTTCATCCCTCCAATCAGGCTCGTGTACTCCTAAACTCTCTATATTTTTATTATTTTCCTTTAATTAATTAATCGTTATTCTTTTTATTAATCACTAACCAATTAACATTTTTTCCTAATAAAATCAAAAACACAAAAAATATTTTATTTATTAAAATTAACTTCATCACTTTTATTTTTGTAAATAAATTAGTTTAATCAATTTAGCTTTAATTAGATTTAACTTTTAATATTTTTTGCAATATTTAAAATCAATTTAGAATATTAGGTTTTTATTAGCATTAATTCAATTTATTTTATTTCTTAAAAAAAACTCAAAAATCCAAAAATATTTTCATTATTTAATTTAATTTAATTTTTCATTTAATTTAATTCCATTTAATTCAAAAATAACCAAAAAAATCACTTTCTTTCAAAAAAGGGTCAAAACCCCAAAAAACTCGCATCCGATTTAATTTCCCGCACGCGATCCATTTTTCCATATTATTGTACTTGCTTCCGGAATGTAATAACTTTAATTAGGACTTTATTTATTTATTGCTTTATTTTACTTTCCGCAATTTAAATTAAAGGGTTTGTTTTTGGCGATGTAAATACCCGACGCCTTGTAATAGTGTAGTTTTATTTTCCGCAACTATTAATTGCTAGATGTATGTTAATTAGGCTATGCATGACAAGACTTATCCTTAAAATAAAATCAATCGTAGCTCACCATAACATGTACAAAGATAACATAAACTGAAACTCGACACACTCGCACATGCCACTCTTAGGGTACGCCTCACTTGGTTGCCTCGACGTGGTCATTGAGTATAGGGTGTTTTAGAGGTCGCCCTCCTGTCTAAAGATCAAAGTTGCCTCGAAACGGTTGCCTCGATAAAAAAACGATCTAAGACATTAGGGTTACCGCTAAGGCGTCCTACCATTGCTTTAGTGACCACATGTCCCTATAATCGAATTGACCCTTAAACTGCAACGACGATGCTACTTACTTCTCAATAGTGGGATAGTACTGTCTAAAGGATATTTACACAACTTAATTTCTTTTGAGTAGGTAGAGGTTCTTAAATACTTGCTCTTTCAAGACAAAAATATTTTTCGCACCTACACTTTTCTGACAAAAGTTTTCAAACAAACACTTCATGCACTCTTGAGGACTGATACAAGAGTTAAATCGAAGTTTTCAAACAAACTTTTCAAAACCCACAAACACAAGAAAAGCAAAACATTTTGAAAACATAGTGAGCAAGTACCTAAGAGCCCGTGGATAACCACGGATAGAAAGGGTGCTAACACCTTCCCTTTCTATAATCTACCTCCCGAACCGAGAAACATCTCGAAAAGGAATTTTGTTGTGCTTTTGTCCTTTCCTTGTTGGAGAAAATAAAAGATGGTGACGACTCTTGCTTACCGTGACATTTCGCGAACCAGCATTTCAAAACAGTCAGTTCTATTTCCACCGATCACAGAACTGGCGACTCTGCTGGGGAATCTTATAAGTGAGGTGTATCTTAGGATTAGATCACTTGTGTTTTCAATTGTATGCTTTGTATGCTTTAAATTTGTGGGCTTGTATTGGAGTTTCATAGATCCTAACCCGGATCTGGGGAATACCCTTTAGGTAAGTAGCAATAAACTGTGAGGGACCTGTCCGGCGTAGACCGACACGGGTGAAGCAGTAGCTACGTTGGTGTGACACCTTGGTCTGTACCGATATCCCTTGTGTTGGAACAAGGAGAATATGGGTCTTCTGAGGAGTCATTAAGCACCAACTGACCTTAGCATCTTAAATTGACCAACTTAGCCATAGAACAATAGCAGTATGCTACACTCATTGAGGCTAAACTCTTGCGGTGGTTTCGGCTGCAAGAAAAGATTGCTAAGCTGGAGTTATGACCGATTGAGGGTAGTCAGTGATATTGAGATCCTCTAGAACCCGGTTACTATTTTTAGGACAGGTCTTAACCAACTGAAACTGAAAGAGGGTAGTACCTAAACTTCATGCTGGCCTGAAACCTAAGGGCTCTTGTGTGACTTGTGTGCCTTACCATGTTTGCCTTTTGTGAATACTTGTGGTGTGCCTTAACATAACATCATCACATCATACCATTGCATACATCCTGCATAAGGACTAACCCATTTCAAGGATCTCAAGGGTTTGTGATGCAGGTCATGATGAACCAAATGTCTAGCAAGGGGAAAAGGGGGTTTATTTTCCTCTAGCCAAGGTTGTTCGGAGATCAAAACATGATAACTTGAGTCAGGGGCTATGACCCACTCGATATGGTGAGCTTGACTCTTGAAGAAGGACTCTCATCAACATGAAGTTCCTTCAATCAAGCTGCAAAATTCAAATTCTAACAAGTTTCTTTGTTTACCCCATGAGATCCTTGAAAACATTGCATACATATATCATACATATCATTGCATTACAGGTACCATTACAGGTCACTTATCTTCTTCGCTGTTTATTTCAGCAATCATCATGTCTACTGAACCTTCCACTGAACAAGCTATCAAGGCCCTCTAGGCCCAGAATGCCCAGTTCAAAGAGTTGGTTATGAGCCTAGCCCAGGGTCAACAGGAGTTGAAGACTATGATTCTGAAAGAGAGGAAGAAGAAGAAGAAGAGGACCGTCTTGTTCAACACTGGACGCAGATTTGGCAATGGACTGCAGAGTGAGGTTGAGCTGACTACCTCATCTGTAGGGAAAGACAACCCCCAAGAGAGAAGGGTTCCTAGTCTCGTGGTCTTCGACAACGAGACTAATTATGATAAAGAACAACACCCTCCTGCTGAGGATAGGTACAAACAGCCGGAGGACCGCTTAAGTGCTATGGAGATTCAAAATGTGCCCGGGTTGGACTTTGGAGACCTAGGCTTATCCTATAGGGTGGTGATTCCCCATAAGTTCAAGGCACCTGCTTTTGCCAAGTATGACGGAGCTTCCTGTCCTAAGTTGCACCTCTGATCGTATGTAAGGAAGATCCAACCTTACACTGCTGACAAGAATTTGTGGATCCATTTCTTCCAGGATAGTCTTTCAGGGACTCAACTCGAATGGTTATATCAGCTGGATGGAGCCAGTATTCGTAACTGGGAGGATCTGGCTACTGCGTTCTATAAGCAGTATCAGTATAATTCCGACCTCGCTCCTACGCGTACCCAACTCCAGGGTATGTCACTAGGGACGGGTGAAGGATTTAAAGAATATGCCCAAAAGTGGAGAGACCTGGCTGGAAGGGTGCAGCCACCTTTAACTAATCGTGAACTTGTGGATATGTTCTTGGGGACCCTGTCTGGTGCGTTCTTCAACCATTTGATTGGAAACTCTTCAGCCGGGTTCACAGACCTTATCTTGACTGGGGAGAGAATTGAAGCTGGCATCAAAAGTGGGAAGATTCAAGAAGCTACACCTTCTGATGCTCAGAAAAAGCCCTACAATGGAAAAAAAGAGTCAAATGCTGTGTATGGTAAAAAGAGTCGTCGTGATCAACATGTAGGGGCAACCCAGATCTCTGATCCTACGCCTATTCAAAAAAGAAAGATCAATAGGCGTAGGGTAAGATATCAAGAAAGGCAGTATACTAACATCAACATGCCTTTGTCTCAAGCGTTACAACAATTGCTGAAGGTGAAACTGATCACACTAAAGGATCCTCCTCAAAATCCTGATACTTCCTCTTCCAAGTATAACCCGAGTGTGAGATGTGCCTACCATTCTGACAGTCCTGGACATGACACCGACGACTGTTGGAGTTTGAAGAACAAGATCCAAGACTTGATTGATGCTAAGGAGATCAAGTTTGATCACTGATCCTTCACCAAATCATTGAGAATGTCTTTTGTTCATCTGAATTTTCAAGTTGTAATTTTCTTTTGATTGTTCGAACATCTACTCATGTCAAACTTTATTACCTTATCAATGCATTGCATATGTCTGTTTTGAATCAATCCATTCGTATTTCACAATATTCAAATTGCTTTCATTTTTGTGATGTTCAACTCTCGATTAAAAATTCTAAACCTTTTGAGGGAGGATGACGAAAACGATACCACGATCTTTACAGTATGTTTTTGAACAGACCCCGTTGATGAGGTACATGCATTGTTTCAAATCCTAAACAGTGGAGTTATAAGGAAGATAATCCCTCGTCAACCCCTTTGAGCCAAACAAGTAGGAGTTTTCTGTTTAAACACGAATTGAAACCCTTAATTATAACCTGGGGCAGGGTAGTTCTCTCAGTTGATCCAAGTGCACAATGAATGGTATCAAAGGAGTCTTTCCAAAACAAAAAAAACAGTGATGGTTCCATATAATCGTCAAGACTGGCAGTCATTATCTCTAAAAAAAACAAAAGCCCAACAAGTCAAAACCTATGAAGGAGACTTACAAAAACTGGGGCATCCCGCTGACTGTAATCACAAGAGAAACAGCTCAGGCAAAAAAGACAGGGATAATAAAATCAAAAAGAAAGAGGTCCTACAGACTCTCAACAAAATGACTGCCTGTTCAAAATAAATTGTCGGTATCCGAACCATCACTGGTATATCAAAGCAAAGACTCAAACAAGATATAATGCATGATTAGCTGAGTTTAGGATCGAAGAACATCACGAAGAACGGGTGGGTACAAATAAAATTTGATCCTTTATCCTTTGTTTCTTAAACCGTGAACCAGGCCATGTTATAACCCTTAAAAGTCCTAGCTGAAGCATGGGTTAGTTCGAAAGCATACTGTTACCAAAGGTATCCTGACTCCTGTAGGGCTTGCTGTAAAATCTTGAGTTGACATCACATTTTACAAAAAAAAATCACTTGTTTTATTGAAAACTGCACTCTCACAAAACTTCAAGACAGACATAAGCTTTGCATTTTTAAAATAACATTGTTTGCATATGACTATTTGTTCAAACAGTAGAGAAATTCGCACGGCGAATATCTAGTGAACAAAAACCTTCTCAATAAAAAAGAGTCATCTCAAGTGAAAAAACACTTCCAACCAAGGGGCAGACATAACCATTGTCCATCATCTGGGGCAGTCAAGTCAAGATTCAAGGAATCTCTCAAAATGCCAAACAGTCAGGGGAAAATCTCCGTCTGACTCACTTGGGGCATTGGACGTGAATTCTAGCAACGAATCTTGCATGATCAGACATCTTCTGGTAGTATGGCGACACAACACTACTGATAATGACAACTCCCTGCGCTCTGAGAACGTGGACATAGTCAAAAAAAATACTACACATAATCAAAGACCCGCTAGGTCGACTGGCCTAGGCAAAAATAAGGGCTTCCCGGCGAACCAAAAGGGTTCGGGCAAAAATAAGGGATAAAAAATGGAAAAAAATATGTACACCCGGTAAGTCGAAAACCTGAAAAGGCGGCTTGGGCAAAAAAGGGTATCCTGATGGACTGAAAACCCGAAAGGGCGGTCCAGGCAAAAATTAGGGATCAAAGCGTACGACTATGTCCCGTCATCTCGTCACTTGCCCACCAAAAGAAGATTTGTCAATTGGCAGTTATCAAGGCCTCCACAGGTATCATCTCCCGCAGAAGCTGGGGCAATAAGAATTGTCCGAACTGTACAAGTTGCTCTGTCCTCCAGGTACCAAGGTAGATTCAGCTGAAGAATGTGACCGATATACCTTCACTCCCCGCAGATTAAGACAGTAATGGTAGCTCTCCCCACTGAGACTTGCAACTATGAGCAAATCAGCGATACTCTCCCCAAAGCAGAGTTGATCTACCATCAGCCCTAAAAAGGTTGGGTATCCCCAATAAGTCTTAATATTCCCCAACGGAGTATACAGATATTCCCCAACAAGCATCCCCGACGTTCTTAATATTCTTCAACGAAATATAAGAATGTTCCCCGACGGAATACAAGATACCCCCAGTGGAGCCATTTCCCCAACGCTGTCTAAAAAGCTTCCCCACCAGAGTTGAATCATCTCCCCAGTAGATTCTGGAAGCTTGTCCCCTGTAGAGTACAAATGCATCTCCCCAGCCGTATTCAAAAGGTTATCCCCACCAGAGTCTAACTGGGTTATCCTCAGCAAGTTGCAACTGAAAGATCATCCCCAGCGAAGTTCTTTCTATCCTCCAGCGGAGTTCATCATCAAAATCCCCCAACATAGTTTATCAACGGAGTCCCCAACGAAGTTATTGTTAAAATCTCAGTGAAGCATCTCTTCCCACAGAGTAATTCCCCGCAGAGTAATCTCTTCATCAAGTTTATTCCCCAACGGAATCATCTTCTCCTACAGGTTTATTCACACAATCATCTTCGTTCATCATCCCCAGCGGAAACGAAGAATTCAACATCATGCTCCAGCAGCTATCCAGGATTTATTTTCCCAGCTAAAACATCACATTTTCATACATCATGATACATGCACATACGCATCATATCGTAAATCTCATTTACTTTGAGAACATCATTACACAATGCATACATCATGACATTGCATACAACTAACTCTTTACCTTTTTCAGGAAAGATCGATCAACAGATAAAAGTCACCTTTTGAGGTAGTAGTCGTCCAAGATTCCTTCATCATCCTGCTGAGGTAGTAATCCTCCTAGATTCCTTCATCATCCTGCTGAGGTAGTAATCGTCCTAGATTCCTTCATCATCCTGCTGAGGTAGTAATCGTCCTATATTCCTTCATCATCCTGCTGAGGTAGTAATCGTCCTCGATTCCTTCATCATCCTGCTGAGGTAGTAATCGTCCTAGATTCCTTCATCATCATGCTGAGGTAGTAATCGTCCTAGATTCCTTCATCATCCTGCTGAGGTAGTAATCATCCTAGATTCCTTCATCATCCTGCTGAGGTAGTAATCGTCCTAGATTCCTTCATCATCCTGCTGAGGTAGAAGTCATTCGAGATTCCTTCATCATCCCGTTGAGGTAGTAATCGTCCAAGATTCCTTCATAATCTCGTTGAGGTAGTAATCATCCTAGATTCCTTCATCATCCTGCTGGAGTAGCAGTCATCAAGATTCCTTCACATCCCATTGAGGTAGAAGTCACTCAAGTTTCCTTCATCATCCTACTGAGGTAGTAATCATCCTAGATTCCTTCATCATCCCGTTGAGGTAGAAGTCATCAAGATTCCTTCATCATCCCGTTGAGGTAGAAGTCACTCAAGATTCCTTCATCATCCTGCTGAGGTAGTAATCATCCTAGATTCCTTCATCATCCCTTTGAGGTAGAAGTCATCAAGATTCCTTCATCATCCCGTTGAGGTAGAAGTCACTCAAGATTCCTTTATCATCCCATTGAGGTAGTAATCGTCCTAGATTCCTTCATCATCCTGCTGAGGTAGAAGTCATCAAGATTCCTTCATCATCCCGTTAAGGTAGAAGTCACTCAAGATTCCTTCATCATCCTGCTGAGGTAGTAATCATCCTAGATTCCTTCATCATCCTGTTGAGGTAGAAGTCATCAAGATTCCTTCATCATCCCGTTGAGGTAGAAGTCACTCAAGATTCCTTCATCATCCCGTTGAGGTAGTAATCGTCCAAGATTCCTTCATAATCCCGTTGAGGTAGTAATCGTTCTAGATTCCTTCATCCTCCTGCTAAGGTAAAAGTCGTACTAGATTCCTTCATCATCCTGCTGAGGTAGTAATCATCCCCGATTCCTTCATCATCTATTTGGAGTAGCAATCGTCTCAGATTCCTTCATCACATCATTATAAAAAAAAACCTTTCTTAAGTTCCGGATCAACACCTGTAACTAGCCAGGAAATATCTGTGGACGACTGATTGTAGATCTATACCTGAAACCAGACAGGAAAGTTATCTACATTAAAGAGATTGAAGATTAATACCTGTAGCAAGCCAGGAAAATTATCTTTCTTTCTCAGGTCAGAGATTAATACCTGAAACCAAACAGGACAACTATCTATTTGACCATCATGGAGCAACCCTACGTCGGTTCCTTCTCTCTTTCAGATGCAGTTTTATACGAACTCATCATCAGGCAACCCTACACAGGTTTCTTCTTTCAACTTACAAAGTTACAATTCTACAAACTACAGGTATGCAAGTTCACGCTAAGGAATCTCTTATGCGATTTACACCCCTGGATGGCATCTTTAAGCCCATCTCCACAAATATCCATTACATTTTCAGATGGAATCTATAAGCCCATCCCCGACAAGATTATGTCACCTCTCCAGATGACATCTATAAGCCCATCCTCCTATCCATCATCTCTCCAAATGGCATCTGTAAGCTCATTCCCGACATCACATTGCTGATACTAACACCATGCGAGTGCAAATTTCTGGGCACTATAGTGTTCAATTATCTTCCACCTTCAGATCACGAAAGGCTCGAACCCAATCTATATCCTCAGGTTTAAAAAAATTGAACAGGGGCAACTGTTGTACCCCAAAATTTGCCCTCCCATATTTCTCAAAACATTTCAAGAAAAATTCACAAGTCCAACCCGGAGCGTCAAATTCAGGTGTTCTTTCGCCAAGATATCTTTGATAACGTATTCTCAAATTCAGGTTCGGCTCAAGAGTCAATTCTTTAAAGAAGGTATCCGAATGTGTGAGTTTTCTCGAAGAAATATGGTGAAAAAGTGTGATGAAAGTGCAGTTTTTACGCGCTAAAAAATTCATAACTTGAAGATCGTGACTCGTTTTGAACTCGTTCTGGTGGCCAAAATTCCGTCTTGACATTATCTACGTTTTCATCTGTTACGGATGGAAGCCAATTTCGATCAGAAGGTCTTCAAAAATGTGGATTTATCAAGAATTTTCGTACTGAAAATTTGTGACAGAAGTTTATTTGCATCATGTTCAGAAAATCATAACTTGGTCGATTTTCATCGTATCGAGCTGGTTCTGGCGCCAAAATTTTACAAATTGAGTTGGCTACATTTTCATAGAAGGTATTGAGTTCAAACGGTATTCAAAAGGCCTACATTTTTTGCTCAGAGTGCATAACACGCCGAAAATCCTGAATGCTGAATATTATTTCATCTGGGCCGAAACTTCGAAAATTCATAACTCGGTCAATTTTTATCGGATTGGGCTCATATTTTTACACAAGGTCACTGACTCAAATATCTACAACTTTTCTTCAAAAGTCAAGACCGAATTATGCTCCAATCAATACCAGTTTTTTATTGAAGAACGTGTCAGAGTCGACACTGGAGCCCAAAATAAGTTTGTCTGAGCTGAAACTTCAAAAATTCATAATTAATTCACCGTTTATCCGATTGAGACGATTTTCGGATAGGAGTTAGTTCTCGATATCGGCTACATTTTGTTTTCACATTTCAACTTCAAAAATTGCACTTAAGTCCCTACAATTTAGCCTGGAAAGTGACAAACTCAAGTGAACATTGGAGGCCCAATTGCACATTCAAAGCCCATTTTCTTTACCCTAATTTCCATTATATAATCACATTCTTTTCACACAAACCAGAGGAAAGAAAAAAACCTTGCCACAACACTGTCAGAATATCAAATTCTTTCAAGAACCCTAAAACCTTGAAATCCTTATTACAAATCCATCTCTCACTACAAACAAGTCATCCCAGTTACAAACCAACATCTCACTACAAACAAGCCATCTCAGTTACAAACCAACATCTCACTACTTCTTCAGTAAGGGTAAGGCTGGCTTGATCTCCATGATCAAAAGGGCATAAAAGCATTCATGTCACTACTTTTTCAGTAAGGGTAGGGTTGATTTGATCTCCATGATCAAAAGGGTATAATCATTCATACATGCCATATTGGCCTAAACATTAAATTTCTTCATATATTGGCTTTATTTGCATTTTATGATATATAGTAATTTATTTAATGTGTTCATGAGATTCAACACTGCAGATTTAGACAGGATCTCATGCAGGTTCATTAAGGAACGTTGAGGCCAAAACACAAATGGCCAAAAGCCAAAACACAAATGGCCAAAACATAACAGCTTACACATGACACCAATACATGGCGAGACAGACATCCTGAGAAGGCTAAGGAACGTTGAGGCCAGAACACAAACGGCCAAAAGCCAAAACACAAATGGCCAAAAGCCAAAATACAAATCGCCAAAACAAAACAGTTTACACATGACGCCAATAGCTGTTTCACCCCTCCAATCAGGCTCGTATACTCCTAAACTCTCTCTCTCTCTATTTTTATTATTTTCCTTTAATTAATTAATCGTTATTCTTTTTATTAATCACTAACCAATTAACATTTTTTCCTAATAAAATCAAAAACACAAAAAATATTTTATTTATTAAAATTAACTTCATCACTTTTATTTTTGTAAATAAATTAATTTAATCAATTTAGCTTTAATTAGATTTAACTTTTAATATTTTTGCAATATTTAAAATCAATTTAGAATATTAGGTTTTTATTAGCATTAATTCAATTTATTTTATTTCTTTAAAAAAACTCAAAAATCCAAAAATATTTTCATTATTTAATTTAATTTAATTGTTCATTTAATTTAATTCCATTTAATTCAAAAATAACAAAAAAAATCACTTTCTTTCAAAAAAGGGTCAAAACCCCAAAAAACTCGCACCGATTTAATTTCCCGCACGCCATCCATTTTTCCATATTATTGTACTTGCTTCCGGAATGTAATAACTTTAATTAGTTTTATTAAAAGTTATAGGTTATTGCCTCGATAAAAAACGATATAAGACATTAGGGTTACCACTAAGGCGTCCTACCATTGCTTTAGTGACCACATGTCCCTATAATCGAATTGACCCTTAAACTCTAACGACGGTGCTACTTACTTCTCAATAGTGGGATAGTACTGTCTAAAGGATATTTACACAGCTTAATTTCTTTTGAGTAGGTAGAGGATCTTAGATACTTGCTCTTTCAAGACAAAAATACTTTTTGCACCTACACTTTTCTGACAAAAGTTTTCAAACAAACACTTCATACACTCTTGAGGACTGATACAAGAGTTAAATCGAAGTTTTCAAACAAACTTTTCAAAACCCACAAACACAAGAAAAGCAAAACATTTTGAAAACATAGTGAGCAAGTACCTAAGAGCCCGTGGATAACCACAGATAGAAAGGGTGCTAACACCTTCCCTTTCTATAATCTACTTCCCGAACCGAGAAACATCTCGAAAAGGAATTTTGTTGTGCTTTTGTCCTTTCCTTGTTGGAGAAAATAAAAGACGGTGGCGACTCTTGCTTACCGCGACATTTCGCGAACCAGCATTCCAAAACAGTCAGTTCTATTTCCACCGATCACACTTCCGATCAATTTAGGAGTTATGTTGCTAGCCTAACTACTAATAACAGGCTAAGCTTTTATGATGCTGACTTGACCCCAGAAGGAAGGAACCACAACAAGGTCGTGTATGTCTCTATTGAATGTAAGGACACTACTCTAGCTCATGTATTGATTGATACTGGTTCCTCGCTAAATGTTCTACCAAAAGGTGCTCTTGACATACTTGATTACGAAGGGGTTATATTGGAACCCAGTGATATTGTGGTGAGGGCCTTTAATGGTTCGAAGATTATAGTACACGGAGAAGTGAATCTTACGATGAAAGTTGGTTTGCAAATCTTTGAATCTACCTTCCAATGAATTTCTATGGGTAATTGTTATCTGGTCGGATCTAGGCTTCACAACGACTTGTTGACGTAGAGGCATACTCTACTAGGGAAAAGAAGTTAAACCTTGGTCTGGTTGAGTCCAGGTTCTTCTATACTTTGAAGAGTTAAACTATTATCTGGTTGGATCCAGGTTTCATAGTATTTGGAAGATTACACTAATATCTGGTCGGATCCAGGCTCTATAGTGACTTAAGAAGTTGACTATTATCTGGTCGGGTCCAGGATTCATAGTATCCTTTGGAGATAGTAAAGGTTTTATTGATGACTTTACTAGGGATTAGGGGTTATGGCCCTATGATTTGCAATAGTATGAAAATCAAACTTAAGTTGGGGAATGTAGACTAAGTCGGGGAGGACATACTCAGCTTCAGGAGAATACACTCAATTACGGGTAAAAGGCTCAGCTAGAGAAGATAGACCAAGTTGGGGAATTTTGTACTCGGTTAGGGAGTTATGCTATTCATTGTTTGTTGGGGAAATAAACCCTGTTGATTACCTGCTGAAGAGGTGAGTTCTTTTTAGGAAGAGTTCACAAGTTTTCTACTTGTAGGATCAACTTAGCTGGGGAGAGAGATGCTAAGAGATTGAGACTATAGCTTAGAGATTTGTCTAATGTAGCCGATCTGCGAGGGATAATGTAAATAAAATAACTGTGTGGGGATATTCCAATATACATTAAAGAGATGTTTGCTGCTTCTTAGTTCATATGTGCCAAATAGTTTTAATTATGTTCATATGCATATGTTCGTTCAACTTTAGTCATTGGACAAATTTGCATTCAAAACAAACACATAAAGTTTGCACTTCAAAGTATATTTGTATTGATATTTTGCCCATGAATAGGAGTTTTTGTACAAAGAGACGGAGATCCTAGTAAGAGAAAATCGTCGAAAGGGAAACAAAATTGAAAATAAAAACAAATAGCCATGTGAAATGATCTCATTTCCTTCCAAATATACTATTACCCCAATGTCTTCAAATGCCCCTTGTTGTTGATAGAAATTGATTGGATTAATCTTGGACCGTTTGAACTCGGACCTTGGTAATAAAGTTGATTGTGGTGATTCCCTGGGATATAGTCATACGCTTTTAATCCTTAACTTTTTCCTGGACCGCCCTTTCGAGTTTTCAGCCCACCACGATACATGTGATATGGTGTCAGAACCAACTGTTATACTGTTTTGTGTTTTGCGTTTTTGTTTGCTAAATGTCGCGGTAAGCTAGAGTCTCCATCGACTTTTATTTCATCCAATCATGGAAAAGGAAAAAGAACAGAAAAAACCTTTTTTCGAGATATTATGAGTACGGGGGGTAGATTATAGAAAGGGAAGGTGTTAGCACCCTTTCTATCTATGGTTTTCCATGGGCTATTAGATACTTGCTCATCTTTTTAAAATTGCTTGTGTGTGCTTGTTTTGAAAACTTTTACTTCGTGATAACCCTTGTATCAGTCCTCAAGGATGTGACAAAGTTGCTTTGAAAATTTGTTTTGAAAAGTGTTGGTGTGAAAAAGTTTTTGTTTGTTTGAGCAAGTACCTAGGAACTAATCTACCTACTCGAAAATGGTCTGTTCGTTTTCCTTTTAGACAATGCTATCCCATTATTGAGAAATAGGTAGCATCGTCGTTGGAGTTGTAAGGGACGTTCGAAAGGGACAAATACAATCACTAAAGCAATAGTTAGAAAACCTTAGTAGTAACCCTAGAGTCTTAAGATCTTTTCGAGGCAACATTTCCGAGGCAACATTTACGAGGCAACATTTTCGAGGCAATATTTCCGAGGAAAAATTTGAATGGGACATTTGATCTTTTAGACAGGAGGGCAACCACTAAAATTTCCTATGCGTAATGACTGTTTACCGAAGGCAACTGTAGTAAAGCAAACCCTAGTAGTGAACATGTACATGTGAACTTTTTTCAGTTAATTAGTTTTTTCATATTAGGTGATCTACCCTTTTAAATTTCAAGCATTCTTTTCATACAATCCTATTCACCATTGTGATCGGTGGGAATGAGAACTGACTGTTTTTTAGCTGGTTTCACGAAATTTCGCGGTAAGCAAGAGTCGCCACCGTCTTTTATGTTCTCCAACATGGAAAGGACAAAAGCACAGAAAAATTCCTTATTCGAGATGTCTCTCGGTTCGGGAGGTAGATTTATAGAAAGGGAAGGTGTTAGCACCCTTTCTATCCGTGGTTATCCACGGGCTCTTAGGTACTTTCTCTTATGTTTTCAAAAATTGTTTGCTTTTTAAGTGTGTGTGGGTTTTGAAAAAGAGTTCGTTTGGAAAACTTCTAAGTAACTCTTGTATCAGTCCTCAAGAGTGTATGAAGTGTTTTGTTTGAAAACTTTTTGAAAGTGTGGGGTGCGAAAAAGATGTTTTTGTTTGTTTTGAGAAAGAGCAAGTACTTAAGAGAATCTATCTACCCTAAGGAATTAGGCTGTGTAAGAGTCCTTTAGATAGTGTTATCCCACCATTGAGAGGTAGGTAGCACCATCGTTGGAGGTGTTCGGGTCAATTCGATTATCGGGACATGTGTGGTCACCGAAGCAATGGTAGGATACCTTAGGAGTAACCCTAATGTCCTAGATCCTTTTATCCGAGGAAACCGTTTCGAGGCAACTGGATCTTGAGACAAAGGGTGACTTCTAAGACGTCCTATACTTGATGACCACATTTCGAGGCAACGAGTGAGGCGTACCCTAGAAGTGGTGTGTGCATTGTGTGTTGTATTCAGTTAATGTTTGTCTTGGTAATTAGTGAGCTACGAGTTGTTTTTATTTACCATACATTCTTTCATGCATTTAACAGTTAAGGGGTGCGGAAAGTAAATTGCGGAAACATAAATCCTACGCTATTACAAGGCGCGGGTCTATACATCGCCAAAAATACAAAGACCCGTTTTTGGTAAATAAGTACGGAAAGTAAATAAAAACAGTAAAATCCTAATTACTATTACATCCGGAGGCATTTACATAATAATCAAAAATAAGGAATTAAAACTAAAATGCGCGCGAAAGAAAGAATCGGGAATGTTCTAAGGGTGTTGACCCTTTTTTAGAAAAGAAATTGATTTTTTTTGTCTTTTTGTCAATTAAATGCAATTAATTAAATAATTAAACTAATTAATTAAAAGAAAATATATTTTTGTGTTTTTTATATTTTTTATGAAATAAAATAAAAAAGAAACAAAATTAAGTTAACCTAATTCTAAATTATTTTAATTATTAAAAGAAAAGTCAAAATTGCCTAATTAAACTATTTCAATTAATGTTTATTTTAAAATAATATAATAATAATAATAATGATGTTAGTTCTATTTTTTTGATTTTTTATGAAAATATGTTAATTAAATTAATTGTTAATAATAAAAATAATTAAAAGGTTAATAATTTAAAATAAGAGAAAATGACAAAACAAAATAAAAAAAGAAGTAAAACCAAGGGGGGTGTGGGCTGAAATGGAGGTTTATTGTTGAGATTTGAGGCCCATTTGAACAAGTCACATTTGACTTTCCTTGATTGCCTGCAGCACGCTTTGACTGAGCACATGGTATTCCTCATCTTTCGTCCTTTGGATCTGCACTGATGACACATGGCTTGTTGGATGTGTGAGGTGCATGGTGTTCAGCGCTTTGGAAACTGCACAGGAAAGCATTAAGAAAAAGAATATGGAAATTATAGGGGGACCTGGGAATCGAACCCAGGTCCCAACACTTGCATGACACGTTCACCACCACTCAGCCAACTGCAATTGTTTGTAAACAAAATAGATAATGATAATAATATGCAAAAACAAAAATTATGCTGGGGATTTTAAAAAAGGCGCGCAATATATTTGAATGCACCAATCCAGTTTATCCACGCATCATCTTCTTTGTTCTGAAACAAAAATCACAAGCAAATAGCGGGGGTTTTAACCCCCCACAAAACATCAATGTCAAAAATAGCGATTAGCTATATGGTGAATATAAAAAAGGCGCGACATGTCCTCCTTGTTCGTCTTGAGCTTTTGAGTTTGACTGTGCCTGTTTGGGGTTCTAATTTTACAGCATGACAAAACCCCCAATTCTAAACCTTGAAAACCCTAAAGCGTTTTAATGGCAAGTCATGATTCTGTACAGGATAATGAAATTAAACAATACCAAAGGCTTTGGGAAGATGTCAGCAACACAAATCAATCAAAAGAATGTATTAAAAACGCATGGAATGTGATATGTAAATTTGGAAATGTATGCAAACCGTATGAGTTGTGTGCTTTGATTCTGATGGTGTTAGAGCTCGTTTTTTATAGCAAAAGACTCCTGGAGATTCAGGCAAGCTGTTTGAATCGAAAAGAGGCTTCGAATTACACTGCAAATAGGTTTTCAGTTCCTCACTTTTTCCTTGAAAATTTGAGATTGCTTTTTGCTGTATGAGTGTTTCTCAGTCCTGTAATGTGTTGGGAAAGCTTGCCTATATGGTTTTGAATGAGTATCAATCAGAATTATGGTCATTGAAGCCTTGCAATTATGTTCTTGATTTTGCCATAAACTCCATTGAAACAACTTGCCATTTTTGTGAAAATTTGAATTTCTAGGCTTGGAATAGGTCTTGCACGAGTTTGGTAAGTACTTCATGGTGCATCAAAGCAATTCAACACAAAATATATCCCTCCATTTACTTTCTTGATTTTTATTTGAATTTTAAAGATTTAAAATGAATTAAATCAAATAAAATTAAATAAAAATGGAAAAATTAATTTTTAATCTTGAAATAAATTGTGGGACACGTGGGAGGCATGGCCAAGCTGACTCAAGTGGAAAAAGTGGGCCCTTTTTGTCAAAAATGAAGTTTCAAGGATAATTGACTTTGGCCATTTCACAAAAGTTTCCCAACTTCTCCAATGCATATCTTGCTCAATTTTGAAGCTATGAACATGTTCTTGGACATTTTGGAAAGGTATTGAAGTCCTCTAACCAATGTCTTTTGTCCCATGTCACTTTGATTTACCAATTTAAAGTTATGGTCTTTGACTTAAAGTGCCTTTTTGTTGACTTTTGAAAATGACCTATAATGTTGAAATTGATAACTTTTTGTGAGAGCATTTCTTGGACTTGGAATGTGAACATGAGTTGTAGGAAATGTCTTCCCCTTCAAGATGAGCATTGGATGGGATTTTTCTGATGAACCATGAAAAAGTTATGCCTTGGTCAAGTTACAGTTGACTTTTCAACTGTCCAAAAATAGAAACTTTTGACACCTTGATGATTTTTGAGCCATTCTTGTGGAATCATGATCAAGGCTTGATCAAATGATGATTGTGGCTTCAAAATAAGATGTTGACCAAAAAATTTGACTTTTGACTGCCAAATGACCATTTTGCCCCTGCAGTTGACTGTGGAGCAATTAGGGTTTTTGACTGTGCAACTTGACCTTGTGAGCCTTGAAACTTGACATGTGGGTGCTTGACAATGTGTATGAGCATATGGGACTTGATTGAGCCCTTGAAAACCTTAACTTCCTTGCAAGAACCAAAACCTAATTTGACTGGCTTTAGGAGAGTGGTTGACTGTGTAGCCCTTGAGTAGACTTTGAACCATCTGAGGTGATGCTTGTTAAAACTTTGGAGAATATGGGAGGGCAAATTTTGGGGTACAACAGTTGCCCCTGTTCAATCTTCTTAGACCTGAGGATGTAGAATGGCTTGCGTGCCTTTCGTGATCCGAAGGTGGAAGATGATTGAACACTAAAGTGCCCAGAAATTTGCACTCACATAGTAGAGTATCAGCAGTGTGATAGCGGGAATGGGATTACAGATGCCATTTGGTAAGATGGTGGATAGGAGGATGGGCTTATAGATGCCATCTGGAGATGTGACAGAACGTTGTCGGGAATGGGCTTATAGATGCCATTTGGAACTGTTGGTAAGTGGATGGGCTTATAGATGCCATCCAGGTGTCGATCGCGTACGAGATTCCTTAGCGAGAACTTGCGCACCTGAGAAAAAAAGATAATTACCTGGCCTGTTACAGGGGTTGATCTTCAAACTCTTCATGCAGACATGCCCTGGCTGGATACAGGAATCGAGTCCGGAAATAGTCGTCAACAGATACGCCCTGGCTGGATTCAGGAAGCGGATCTTCAAACTCTTCAGACGTGCCCTGGCAGGATACAAGAATTGAGTCCGGAAATAGTCGTCAACAGATATGCCCTGGCTGGCTACAGGAATCGGATCTTCGAACTCTTCATACATGCCCTGGCAGGATACAGGAATCGAGTCCGGAATTAGTCGTCAACAGATACGCCCTGGCAAGATACAGGAATCGAGTCCGGAAACAGTCGTTAACAGATACGCCCTGGCCGGATACAGGAATCAGATCTTCAAACTCTTCAGACGTGCCTTGGCTTGATACAGGAATCGAGTCCGGCAATAGTCGTCAACAGATACGCCATGGCTGGATACAGGAATCAGATCTTCAAACTCTTCAGACGTGCCCTGGCAGGATACAGGAATCGAGTCCGGAAATAGTCGTCAACAGATACGCCCTGGCAGGATACAGGAATCGGATCTTCAAACTATTCAGAAGTGCCCTGGCAAGATACAGGAATCGAGTCCGGAAAATAGTCGTAAACAGATACACCCTGGCAGGATACAGGAATCGGATCTTCAAACTCTTCAGACGTTCCCTGGCAGGATACAGGAATCGAGTCCGGAAAATAGTCGTCAACAGATACACCCTGGCAGGATACAGGAATCAGATCTTCAAACTCTTCAGACGTGCCCTGGCAGGATACAGGAATCGAGTCTGGAAAATAGTCGTCAACAGATACACCCTGGCAGGATACAGGAATCGGATCTTCAAACTCTTCAGATGTGCCCTGGCAGGATACAGGAATCGAGTCCGGAAATAGTCGTCAACAGATACGCCCTGGCAGGATACAGGAATCGGATCTTCAAACTCTTCAGACGTGCCCTGGCAGGATACAGGAATCGAGTCCGGAAAATAGTCGTCAACAGATACACCCTGGCAGGATACATGAATCGGATCTTCAAACTCTTCAGACGTGCCCTGGCAGGATACAGGAATCGAGTCCAGAAAATAGTCGTCAACAGATACACCCTGGCAGGATACAGGAATCGGTTCTTCAAACTCTTCAGACGTGCCCTGGCAGGATACAAGAATCGAGTCTGGAAAATAGTCGTCAATAGATACACCCTGGCAGGATACAGGAATCGGATCTTCAAACTCTTCAGACGTGCCCTGGCAGGATACAGGAATCGAGTCTGGAATTAGTCGTCAACAGATACACCCTGGAAGGATACATGTATCGAATCTTCAAACTCTTCATACGTGCCCTGGCAGGATACAGGAATCGAGTCCGGAAAATAGTCGTCAACAGATACACCCTGGCAGGTTACAGGAATCAGATCTTCAAACTCTTCAGACGTGCCATGGCCGGATACAGGAATCGAGTCCGGAAAATTGTCGTCAACAGATACACCCTGGCAGGATACAGGAATCGGATCTTTAAACTCTTCAGACGTGCCCTGGCAGGATACAGGGATCGTGTCCGGAAAATAGTCGTCAACAGATACACCCTGGCAGGATACAAGAATCAGATCTTCAAACTCTTCAGACGTGCCCTGGCAGGATACAGGAATCGAGTCCGGAAATAATCGCTCACAGATATGCCCTGGCTAGATACAGGTATCGAATCTGGAATTGCGACAGTTGATAGTAATCATCTTTGTATTGATCTTGGTCCTGAAAAGACAAAACGTTAGTTGTATGCAATGTCATGATGTATGACATGCGTGATGTTCTCAACATAAATGAGATTGTATGTCCATGATGCGTATGTGCATGCTATAATGTATGAAGATGTGATGTTTATGACTGTATTTTCTTCTAGGAAAATAAATCCTTGACGAATGTCGGGAAGTTAAATCCTGGGCTGATGTTGAAGAGTGAAGTTCTTCATTTCCACTAGGGATGATGGTTGCAAGAATAAACCGGTAGGAGAAGATGACTCTGTTGGGGAATAAACTTGATGGAGAGATTACTCTGCGGGGAATACTCTGTGGGGAGAGATACTTCGCTGAGGTTTTGATGATAACTCCGCTGGGGATACCGTTGATGAGCTTTGTTAAGGAATTGATGAACTCCACTGGGGGTAGGAAGAACTTCACCAGGGACGATCTTTCCGTGGTTATTAGCTGAGGATAACCCAGTTATAGGCTCTGGTGGAGAATAACCTTTGAATAAAGTCCGGGAGACGTGTTTGTATTATGTAGGGGTAAGCTTCCAGAATCTACTGGGGATAAGCTTCCTACTGGGGAGATGGTTCAACTCTCCTGGGGAGACTTTTTGAACTGTACTGGGGAAGTGGCTCCACTGGGGTGTCTGGATTCCGCCGGAGAACAATCTTAGATTTCTGTCGAGGAATATTAAGTCTGTCGGGGATGCTTGCTGAGGAACATCTGTATACTCCGCTGGGGAATATTGAGATTTTCTGGGGATACCCAACTTCCTTAGGGCTGACAGTAGCCTAACTCTGCTTGGGGAGAGTGTTGCTGACTTGCTGGAGATGTTGTGCCTTTTTAGGGCTGCTGGGAGATCAACTCTATTTGAGGAGAGTATTGTTGAATTTTGTCTTACTCTCGGAGAGTGAAGGTATCTGGGCCATATTCTTCAGCTAAATATACCTTGGTACCTGGAGGACAGAGCATCTTGTGTAGTTTGGATAATTCTTATTGCCCCAGCTTATGTGGGAGAAGGTGCCTACGGAGGCCTTGATACCTGCCGATTGGAGTGACAAATCTTCTTTTGGTAGGTAAGTGACGAGATGACGGGACATAGTCGTACGCTTTGATCCTTAACATTTGCTTGGACCGCCCTTTCGGGTTTTCAGTCCACCGGGATACCCTTTTTTTTGCCCAAGCCGCCTTTTCAGGTTTTCGACTTGCCGGGTGTACAGATTTTTTTCATTTTCATCCCTTATTTTTGCCCGAACCCTTTTGGTTCGCCGGGAAGCCCTTATTTTTGCCTAGGCCAGTCGACCTAGCGGGTCTTTGATTATTGCATAGTATTTTTTCGACTATGTCCACGTCCTCAGAATGCAGGGAATTGTCACCGTCAGTAGTGTTGTGTCGCTGTACCACCAAAAGATGTCTGATCATGCAAGATTCGTTGCTGGAATTCGTGTCCAATCCCCCAAGTGACCCAGACGGAGATTTGCCCCTGGCATTTGGCATTTGAGAGATTCTCTGAATCTTGACTTAACTGCCCCATATGATAGACAATGCTCATGCCGTGCCCCTTTGTTGGAGGTGTCTTTCCCATTTGAGGTGATATTTTCGTTGAGAAGGTTCTTGTTCACCAGATATTCATCGTGCGAATTTCTCCGATGTTTAAACAAATAGTCATATGCAAACAATGTTATTTAAAAATGCAAAGCTTATGTCTATCTTGAAGTTTTTTGAAAATGCAGTTTTCAGTAAAACAAGTGAATTTTTGTAAAATATGATGTCAACTCAAGATTTTACAGCAAGCCCTACAGGAGTCAATATACCTTTGTAACAGTATGCTTTCGAACTAACCAGGCTTCAGCTAGGACTTTTGAGGGTTGTAACGTGGCCTGGTTCACGGTTTAAGAAACAAAGGATAAAGGCTCAAATTATATTTGTACCCACCCATTCTTCGTGATGTTCTTCAATCCTAAACTCAATTAATCGTGCGTTAGACCTTGTTTGAGTCTTTGCTCTGATATTCTAGTGATGGCTCGGATGTTGACAATATATTTTGAATAGGCAGTCAATTCCTTTTGTGTTGAGGGTTTGTAGGACCTCTTTCTTTTTGATTTCGTTATCCCTGAATTTTGCCTGAACTGTTTCTTTTCGTATTCACAGTCAGCAGGATGCCCCAGTTTTGTAAGTCTCCTTCATAGGTTTTGACTTATTGGGCTTTTTTTTGGTAATGACTGCCTGTCTTTATGATTATTCAGGTCCATCACTGTCTTTTCGTCTCGGAAGGACTTCTTTGATGCTATTCGCTGTGCACTTAGATCCATTGAGAGAACTACCCTGCCCCGGGTTATGATTAAGGGTTTTAATTTTCTAAAAGAAAACTCCTACTTCTTTGGCTCAAAGGGGTTGACGAGGGATTATCTTCCTTATAACTCCAGTGTTTAGGAATTGAAACAATACATGTACCTCATCAGCGGGGTTTGTCCAAAAGCATACTGTAAAGATCGTGGTATCTTTTTCGTCATCCTCCCTCAAGAGGCTTTGAATTTGCAATTGAGAATTGAACATCACAGAAACATGAAAGCAATTTTGAATATAATGAATACGAATAGATTAATTCAAACAGACATATGCGATGCATTAATGAAATAAAAGAGTTTGCTATGACATTAATTGTTTGTATAAGCAAAGAAAAATACAACTCGGAAATTCAAATAAAACAAAAGCCTTCAATGATTTGGTAAAGGGGCAGTGATTATGTTTGGAGCCTCTGGTGCTTCAAACTGGATTTCCTTGGCATCAATCATGTCTTGGACCTTGTTCTTCAGAACCCAACAGTTGTCTGTAGTATGCCCCGGGCTATCAGAATGGTATGCGCACCTATCGTTGGGATGATAGTTAGGAGCGAAAGTGTTTGGATTCCGAAGCGGAGCCCTTAAGATAATCAGCCCTGCCTTCAACATTTGCTGTAGCGCTTGATCCAGTGACATGTTGATCTTGGTGAACTGTCGTTTGGGTGCGACCTCCTTATGTTGCTGCCCCTGTCTTTGCTGAGCAGGCATAGGATTAGAGATCTGGGTTGCCCCCACATGTTGGTCACGACGACTCTTTTTACCATGCACAATATTGGACTCCTTCTTCCCACTGTAGGGCTTTTTCTGAGCATCCGAAGGTGCAGCTTCTTGAATCTTTCCAGCCTTGATACCAGCTTCAATCCTCTCCCCGGTCAAGATCAAATATGTAAACCCAGCAGAAGAATTCCCAATCAGATGGTTGAAGAATGGACCAGACAGGGTCCCCAAGAACATATCAACGAGCTCACGGTCAGTCAGAGGTGGTTGCACCCTTCCAGCAAGGTCTCTCCACTTTTGAGCATACTCCTTGAATCCTTCACCCGTCCCTAGTGACATACCCTGGAGTTGGGTACACGTAGGAGCGAGGTCGGAATTGTACTGATACTTCTTGTAGAATGCAGTAGCCAAGTCCTCCCAGTTACGAATACTGGCTCCATCTAGCTGATAGAACCATTCGAGTTGAGTCCCTGAAAGACTTTCCTGGAAGAAATGGATCCATAGATTCTTGTCAACGGTATACGGTTGGATCTTCCTTACATATGATCTGAGATGCAGCTTAGGACAGGATGCCCCGTTGAATTTTGCAAAAGCAGGTGCTTTGAATTTGTGAGGGATCACCACCCCAGAGGATAAACCTAGATCTTCGAAATCCAGGCCGGGCACTTTCTGTATCTCCATAGCACTTAGACGATCTTCTAGTTGTTTGTACCTGTCCGCAGCTGGAGGGTACTGTTCATCATTGAAATCTGTCTCGTTGTCAGAGACCACGGGACTAGGAACCCTTCTCTCTTGGGGATTGTCTTTGCCCACAGATGAGGTAGTCAGCTCAACCTCATTTTGTGATCCATTCCCAGATCTGCGTCTAGGGTTGAACAAAACAGTCCTCTTCTTCTTCTTCTTCTCTTTCAGAAGCAAAGTCTTCAAATCCTGTTGACCCTGGGCTAGGCTCATAACCATCTCTTGGGACTGGGCATTCTGGGCCTGGAGGGCCTTGATAGCTTGTTCATTGGATGATTCAGGATTCATGATGATTGCTGAAATAAACAGCGAAGAAAATAAGTGACCTGTCAAAAGGGTACTTGTAATGCAATGATATGTATGTATGCATGCAATTTTTTCAAGGATCTCGCGGGGTAAACAAGAAAATTTTTAGAATTCGCATCTGGTTGCTTGATTGAAGGAACTTCATGTTGTTGAGAGTCCTTCTTCAAGAGTCAAGGCTCACCATATCGAGTGGGTCATAGCCCCTGACTCAAGTTATCACGTTTTGATCTCCAACAACCTTGGCTAGAGGAAAATAAATCCCCTTTGCCCCTTGCTAGACATTTTGATTCATCATGACCTGCATCACAAACCCTTGAGATCCTTGAAATGGGTTAGTCCTTATACAAGATGTATGCAATGGTATGATGGTATGATGTTATGCTATGTGTGGAGTGATGTAAGTAAACCCTGTTATGAGCCCAGATTAAGGACTGTAAACAAACCCTGCAAGAAACTCATGTGTTAAGTAACAAGAATGTGCAAGTAGTTCAAGTTTAAAGGCACACAAGTCACACATATAGCCTTAAGAGTTTAGGCCAGCATGAAGTTTGAGGTACTACCCTCTTGAAGTTGGTGGGCTCAAAACTGTCCTATCAAAAGTAACCGGGTTCTAAGGAGCTCAATATCATTGGGTTGTTTTCTGTGTTCATCGTTTTGATTTAGCCACTGAACTGGCGATCAAAATATTCCAAGAAAACAACCCTCAATGAGTGTAGTATCGAGTATCTACCAACTTCGGACTGCACCAAAGTCAGTCATCTCACTACACCTAAAGAGGCCAGGATGGTCAATTAAGGTTCCTAAGGTCAGTTGATGCTTCACGACACCACGCGGCGGCCCCGTACTCTCCTTGACTTGACTCAAGGGTTACCGGTACTCACCAAAGTGCCACATCAACATAGCAACTGCTTCAACCGTGTCGGTATACCCCGCACAGTTCCCTCACAGTTTGTTTCTACTTCTAAAAGGTATCCCCCAGATCCGGGTTAGGATCTATGAAACTCCAAAACAAACCCACAATATTAAAGCAAACAAAGCAAGCAATTGGAAACAAGAGTGGTCTAATCCTAAGGTACACCTCACTTATTAAGATTTCCCCAGTAGAGTCGCCAGTTCTGTGATCGGTGGGAATGAGAACTGACTGTTTTTTAGCTGGTTTCGCGAAATGTCGCGGTAAGCAAGAGTCGCCACCGTCTTTTATGTTCTCCAACATGGAAAGGACAAAAGCACAACAAAATTCCTTATTCGAGATGTCTCTCGGTTCGGGAGGTAGATTTATAGAAAGGGAAGGTGTTAGCACCCTTTCTATCCGTGGTTATCCACGGGCTCTTAGGTACTTGCTCTTATGTTTTCAAAAATTGTTTGCTTTTTAAGTGTGTGTGGGTTTTGAAAAAGAGTTTGTTTGGAAAACTTCTAAGTAACTCTTGTATCAGTCCTCAAGAGTGTATGAAGTGTTTTGTTTGAAAACTTTTTGAAAGTGTGGGGTGCGAAAAAGATGTTTTTGTTTGTTTTGAGAAAGAGCAAGTACTTAAGAGAATCTATCAACCCTAAGGAATTAGGCTGTGTAAGAGTCCTTTAGATAGTGCTATCCCACCATTGAGAGGTAGGTAGCACCATCGTTGGAGGTGTTCGGGTCAATTCGATTATCGGGACATGTGTGGTCACCGAAGCAATGGTAGGATACCTTAGGAGTAACCCTAATGTCCTAGATCCTTTTATCCGAGGCAACCGTTTCGAGGCAACTGGATCTTGAGACAAAGGGTGACCTCTAAGACGTCCTATACTTGATGACCACATTTCGAGGCAACGAGTGAGGCGTACCCTAGAAGTGGTGTGTGCATTGTGTGTTGTATTCAGTTAATGTTTGTCTTGGTAATTAGTGAGCTACGAGTTGTTTTTATTTACCATACATTCTTTCATGCATTTAACAGTTAAGGGGTGCGGAAAGTAAATTGCGGAAACATAAATCCTACGCTATTACAAGGCGCGGGTCTATACATCGCCAAAAATACAAAGACCCGTTTTTGGTAAATAAGTACGGAAAGTAAATAAAAACAGTAAAATCCTAATTACTATTACATTCGGAGGCAGTTACATAATAATCAAAAATAAGGAATTAAAACTAAAATGCGCGCGAAAGAAAGAATCGGGAATGTTCTAAGGGTGTTGAGCCTTTTTTAGAAAAGAAATTGATTTTTTTTGTCTTTTTGTCAATTAAATGCAATTAATTAAATAATTAAACTAATTAATTAAAAGAAAATATATTTTTGTGTTTTTTATGTTTTTTATGAAATAAAATAAAAAAGAAACAAAATCAAGTTAACCTAATTCTAAATTATTTTAATTATTAAAAGAAAAGTCAAAATTGCCTAGTTAAACTATTTCAATTAATGTTTATTTACAAAATAATATAATAATAATAATAATGATGTTAGTTCTATTTTTTTGATTTTTTATGAAAATATGTTAATTAAATTAATTGTTAATAATAAAAATAATTAAAAGGTTAATAATTTAAAATAAGAGAAAATGACAAAACAAAATAAAAAAAGAAGTAAAACCAAGGGGGGTGTGGGCTGAAATGGAGTTTTATTGTTGAGATTTGAGGCCCATTTGAACAAGCCACGTTTGACTTTCCTTGATTGCCTGCAGCACGCTTTGACTGAGCACATGGTATTCCTCATCTTTCGTCCTTTGGATCTGCACTGATGACACATGGCCTGTTGGATGTGTGAGGTGCATGGTGTTCAGCACTTTGGAAACTGCACAGGAAAGCATTAAAAAAAAGAATATGGAAATTATCGGGGGACCTGGGAATCGAACCCAGGTCCCAGCACTTGCATGACACGTTCACCACCACTCAGCCAACTGCAATTGTTTATAAACAAAATAGATAATGATATTAATATGCAAAAACAACAATTATGCTGGGGATTTTAAAAAAGGCGCGCAATATATTTGAATGCACCAATCCAGTTCATCCACGCATCATCTTCTTCGTTCTGAAACAAAAATCACAAGCAAATAGCGGGGGTTTTAACCCCCCACAAAACATCAATGTCAAAAATAGCGATTAGCTATATGGTGAATATAAAAAAGGCGCGACATGTCCTCCTTGTTCGTCTTGAGCTTCTGAGTTTGACTGTGCCTGTTTGGGGTTCTAATTTTATAGCATGACAAAACCCCCAATTCTAAACCTTGAAAACCCTAAAACTTTTTAATGGCAAGTCATGATTCTGTACAGGATAATGAAATTAAACAATACCAAAGGCTTTGGGAAGATGTCAGCAACACAAATCAATCAAAAGAATGTATTAAAAACGCATGGAATGTGATATGTAAATTCGGAAATGTATGCAAACCGTATGAGTTGTGTGCTTTGATTCTGATGGTGTTAGGGCTCGTTTTTGATAGCAAAAGACTCCTGGAGATTCAGGCAAGCTGTTTGAATCCAAAAGAGGCTTCGAATTGCACTGCAAATAGGTTTTCAGTTCCTCACTTTTTCCTTGAAAATTTGAGATTGCTTTTTGCTGTATGAGTGTTTCTCGGTCCTGTAATGTGTTGGGAAAGCTTGCTTATATGGTTTTGAATGAGTATCAATCAGAATTATGGTCATTGAAGCCTTGCAATTATGTTCTTGATTTTGCCATAAACTCCATTGAAACAACTTGCCATTTTTGTGAAAATTTGAATTTCTAGGCTTGGAATAGGTCTTGCACGAGTTTGGTAAGTACTTCATGGTGCATCAAAGCAATTCAACACAAAATATATCCCTCCATTAACTTTCTTGATTTTTATTTGAATTTTAAAGATTTAAAATGAATTAAATCAAATAAAATTAAATAAAAATGGAAAAATTAATTTTTAATCTTGAAATAAATTGTGGGACACGTGGGAGGCATGGCCAAGCTTACTCAAGTGAAAAAAGTGGGCCCTTTTTGTCAAAAATGACGTTTCAAGGATAATTGACTTTGGCCATTTCAAAAAAATTTCCCAACTTCTCCAATGCATATCTTGCTCAATTTTGAAGCTATGAACATGTTCTTTGACATTTTGGAAAGGTCTTGAGGTCCTATAACCAATGTCTTTGGTCCCATGTCATTTTGATTTACCAATCTCAAGCTATGGTCTTTGACTTAAAGTGCCTTTTTGTTGACTTTTGAAAATGACCTATAATGTTGAAATTGATAACATTTTGTGAGAGCATTTCTTGGACTTGGAATGTGAAGATGAGTTGTAGGAAATTTCTTCCCCTTCAAGATGATCATTGGATGTGATTTTTCTAATGAACCATGAAAAAGTTATGCCTTGGTCAAGTTATAGTTGACTTTTCAGTTGTCCAAAAATAGAAACTTTTGACACTTTGATGATTTTTGAGCCATTCTTGTGGAATCATGATCAAGGCTTGATCAAATGATGATTGTGGCTTCAAAATAAGATGTTGACCAAAAAATTTGACTTTTGACTGCCAAATGACCATTTTGCCCCTGCAGTTGACTGTGGAGCAATTAGGGTTTTTGATTGTGCAACTTGACCTTGTGAGCCTTGAAACTTGACATGTGGGTGCTTGACAATGTGTATGAGCATATGGGACTTGATTGAGCCCTTGAAAACCTCAACTTCCTTGCAAGAACCAAAACCCTAATTTGACTGGCTTTAGGAGAGTGGTTGACTGTGTAGCCCTTGAGTAGACTTTGAACCATCTGAGGTGATGCTTGTCAAAACTTTGGAGAATATGGGAGGGAAAATTTTGGGGTACAACAGTTGCCCCTGTTCAATCTTCTTAGACCTGAGGATGTAGATTGGCTTGCGTGCCTTTCGTGATCCGAAGGTGGAAGATGATTGAACACTAAAGTGCCCAGAAATTTGCACTCATATAGTAGAGTATCAGCAGTGTGATAGCAGGAATGGGATTACAGATGCCATTTGGAGAGATGGTGTATAGGAGGATGGGCTTGTAGATGCCATCTGGAGATGTGACAGAACCTTGTCGGGAATGGGCTTATAGATGCCATTTGGAACTGTTGGTAAGTGGATAGGCTTATAGATGCCATCCAGGTGTCGATTGCGTATGAGATTCCTTAGCGAGAACTTGCGTACCTAAGAAAGAAAGATAATTACATGGCCTGTTACAGGGGTTGATCTTCAAACTCTTTATGCAGACATGCCCTGGCTGGATACAGGAATCGAGTCCGGAAATAGTCGTCAACAGATACGCCCTGGCTGGATTCAGGAAGCGGATCTTCAAACTCTTCATACATGCCCTGGAAGGATACAGGAATCGAGTCCGGAAATAGTCGTCAACAGATATGCCCTGGCTGGCTATAGGAATCGGATCTTCGAACTCTTCAGACGTTCCCTGGCAGGATACAGGAATCGAGTCCGGAATTAGTTGTCAACAGATACGCCCTGGCTGGATACAGGAATCGGATCTTCAAACTCTTCAGACGTTCTCTGGCAGGATACAAGAATCGAGTCCGGAAACAGTCGTCAACAGATACGCCCTGGCTGGATACAGGAATCGGATCTTCAAACTCTTCAGACGTGCCCTGGCTTGATATAGGAATCGAATCTGGCAATAGTCATCAACAGATACGCCCTGGCTGGATACAGGAATCGGATCTTCAAACTCTTCAGACGTGCCCTAGCAGGATACAGGAATCGAATCCGGAAATAGTCGTCAACAGATACGCCCTGGCAGGATACAGGAATCGGATCTTCAAAGTCTTCAGACGTGCCCTGGCAGGATACAGGAATCGAGTTCGGAAAATAGTCGTCAACAGATACACCCTGGCAGGATACAGGAATCAGATCTTCAAACTCTTCAGACGTGCCCTGACAGGATACAGGAATCGAGTCTGGAAAATAGTCGTCAACAAATACACCCTGGCAGGATATAGGAATCGGATCTTCAAACTCTTCAGACGTGCCCTGGCAGGATACAGGAATTGAGTCCGGAAATAGTCGTCAACAGATACGCCCTGGCAGGATACAGGAATCGGATCTTCAAACTCTTCAAACGTGCCCTGGAAGGATACAGGAATCGAGTCTGGAAAATAGTCGTCAACAGATACACCCTGGCAGGATACAGGAATCAGATCTTCAAACTCTTCAGACGTGCCCTGGCATGATACAGAAATCGAGTCCGGAAATAGTCATCAACAGATACGCCCTGGCAGGATACAGGAATCGGATCTTCAAACTCTTCAGACGTGCCCTGGCAGGATACAGGAATCGAGTCCGGAAAATAGTCGTCAACAGATACACCCTGGCAGGATACATGAATTGGATCTTAAAAACTCTTCAGACGTGCCCTGGCAGGATACAAGAATCGAGTCCGGAAAATAGTCGTCAACAGATACACCCTGGCAGGATACAGGAACCGGATCTTCAAACTCTTCAGACGTGCCCTGGCAGGATACAGGAATCGAGTCTGGAAAATAGTCGTCAACAGATACACCCTGGCAGGATACAGGAATCGGATCTTCAAACTCTTCAGACGTGCCCTGGCAGGATACATGAATCGAGTCTGGAATTAGTCGTCAACAGATACACCCTGGCAGGATACATGTATCGAATCTTCAAACTCTTCAGACGTGCCCTGGCAGGATACAGGAATCGAGTCCTGAAAATAGTCGTCAACAGATACACCCTGGCAGGATACAGGAATCAGATCTTCAAACTCTTCAGACGTGCCCTGGCCGGATACAGGAATCGAGTCCGGAAAATAGTCGTCAACAGATACACCCTGGCAGGATACAGGAATCAGATCTTCAAACTCTTCAGACGTTCCCTGGCAGGATAAAGGAATCGAGTCCAGAAAATAGTCGTTAACAGATACACCCTGGCAGGATACCAGAATCAGATCTTCAAACTCTTCAGACGTGCCCTGGCAGGATACAGGAATCGAGTCCGGAAATAATCGCTCACAGATATGCCCTGGCTAGATACAGGTATCGAATCTGGAATTGCGACAGTTGATAGTAATCATCTTTGTATTGATCTTGGTCCTGAAAAGACAAAACGTTAGTTGTATGCAATGTCATGATGTATGACATGCGTGATGTTCTCAGAATAAATGAGATTGTATGTCCATGATGCGTATGTGCATACTATAATGTATGAAGATGTGATGTTTATAACTGTATTTTCGTATAGGAAAATAAATCCTTGACGAATGCCGGGAAGTTAAATCCTGGGCTGATGTTGAAGAGTGTAGTTCTTCATTTCCACTGGGGATGATGGTTGCAAGAATAAACCGGTAGGAGAAGATGACTCCGTTGGGGAATAAACTTGATGGAGAGATTACTCTGCAGGGAATACTCTGTGGGGAGAGATACTTCACTGAGGTTTTGATGATAACTCCGTTGTTGATACCGTTGATGAGCTTTGTTAAGGAATTGATGAACTCCGCTGGGGGTAGGAAGAACTTCGTCGGGGACGATCTTTCCGTGGTTATTAGCCGAGGATAACCCAGTTATAGGCTCTGGTGGAGAATAATCTTTGAATAAAGTCCGGGAGACGTGTTTGTATTCTGTAGGGGTAAGCTTCCAGAATCTACTAGGGATAAGCTTCCTACTGGGGAGATGGTTCAACTCTCCTGGGGAGACTTTTTGAACTGTACTGGGGAAGTGGCTCCACTGGGGTGTCTGGATTCCGCCGGGGAACAATCTTAGATTTCTGCCGAGGAATATTAAGTCTGTCGGGGATGCTTGCTGAGGAACATCTGTATACTCCGCTGGGGAATATTGAGATTTTCTGGGGATACCCAACTTCCTTAGGGCTGACAGTAGCCTAACTCTGCTTGGGGAGAGTGTTGCTGACTTGCTGGAGATGTTGTGCCTTTTTAGGGCTGCTGGGAGATCAACTCTATTTGAGGAGAGTATTGCTGAATTTTGTCTTAGTCTCGGGGAGTGAAGGTATCTGGGCCATATTCTTCAGCTAAATATACCTTGGTACCTGGAGGACAGAGCATCTTGTGCAGTTTGGATAATTCTTATTGCCCCATCTTATGTGGGAGAAGGTGCCTGCGGAGGCCTTGATACCTGCCGATTGGAGTGACAAATCTTCTTTTGGTAGGCAAGTGACGAGATGATGGGACATAGTCGTACGCTTTGATCCCTAACTTTTGCTTGGACCGCCCTTTCGGGTTTTCAGTCCACCGGGATACCCTTTTTTTTACCCAAGCCGCCTTTTCAGGTTTTCGACTTGCCGGGTGTACAGATTTTTTTCATTTTCATCCCTTATTTTTGCCCGAACCCTTTTGGTTCGCCGGGAAGCCCTTATTTTTGCCTAGTCCAGTCGACCTAGCGGGTCTTTGATTATTGCGTAGTATTTTTTTCGACTATGTCCACGTCCTCAGAATGCAGGGAATTGTCACCGTCAGTAGTGTTGTGTCGCTGTACCACCAGAAGATGTCTGATCATGCAAGATTCGTTGCTGGAATTCGTGTCCAATCCCCCAAGTGACCCAGACGGAGATTTGCCCCTGGCATTTGGCATTTGAGAGATTCTCTGAATCTTGACTTAACTGCCCCAGATGATAGACAATGCTCATGCCGTGCCCCTTGGTTGGAGGTGTCTTTCCCATTTGAGGTGATCTTTTCGTTGAGAAGGTTCTTGTTCACCAGATATTCATCGTGCGAATTTCTCCGCTGTTTAAACAAATAGTCATATGCAAACAATGTTATTTAAAAATGCAAAGCTTATGTCTGTCTTGAAGTTTTTTGAAAATGCAGTTTTCAGTAAAACAAGTGAATTTTTGTAAAATATGATGTCAACTCAAGATTTTACAGCAAGCCCTACAGGAGTCAGGATACCTTTGTAACAGTATGCTTTCGAACTAACCAGGCTTCAGCTAGGACTTTTGAGGGTTGTAACGTGGCCTGGTTCACGGTTTAAGAAACAAAGGATAAAGGCTCAAATTATATTTGTACCCACCCATTCTTCGTGATGTTCTTCAATCCTAAACTCAATTAATCGTGCGTTAGACCTTGTTTGAGTCTTTGCTCTGATATTCTAGTGATGGCTCGGATGTTGACAATTTATTTTGAATAGGCAATCATTTCCTTTTGTGTTGAGGGTTTGTAGGACCTCTTTCTTTTTTATTTCGTTATCCCTGAATTTTGCCTGAACTGTTTCTTTTCGTATTCACAGTCAGCAGGATACCCCAGTTTTGTAAGTCTCCTTCATAGGTTTTGACTTATTGGGCTTTTTTTTAGTAATGACTGCCTGTCTTTATGATTATTCAGGACCATCAATGTCTTTTCGTCTCGGAAGGACTTCTTTGATGCTATTCGTTGTGCACTTGGATCCACTGAGAGAGCTACCCTGCCCCGTGTTATGATTAAGGGTTTTAATTTTCGAAAAGAAAACTCCTACTTCTTTGGCTCAAAGGGGTTGACGAGGGATTATCTTCCTTATAACTCCAGTGTTTAGGAATTGAAACAATGCCTGTATCTCATCAGCGGGGTTTATCCAAAAGCATACTGTAAAAATCGTGGTATCGTTTTCGTCATCCTCCCTCAAGAGGCTTAGAATTTGCAATTGAGAATTGAACATCACAGAAACTTGAAAGCAATTTTGAATATAATGAATACGAATAGATTAATTCAAACAGACATATGCGATGCATTAATGAAATAAAAGAGTTTGCTATGACATTAATTGTTTGTATAAGCAAAGAAAAATACAACTCAGAATTTCAAATAAAACAAAAGCCTTCAATGATTTGGTAAAGGGGAAGTGATTATGTTTGGAGCCTCTGGTGCTTCAAACTGAATTTCCTTGGCATCAATCATGTCTTGGACCTTGTTCTTCAGAGCCCAACAGTTGCCTGTAGTAAGCCCCGGGCTATCAGAATGGTATGCGCACCTATCGTTGGGATGATAGTTAGGAGCGAAAGTGTTTGGATTCTGAAGCGGAGCCCTTAAGGTAATCACCAATGCCTTTAACATTTGCTGTAGCGCTTGATCCAGTGACATGTTGATCTTGGTGAACTGTCGTTTGGGTGCGACCTCCTTACGTTGCTGCCCCTGTCTTTGCTGAGCAGGCATAGGATTAGAGATCTGGGTTGCCCCCACATGTTGGTCACGACGACTCTTTTTACCATGCACAACATTGGACTCCTTCTTCCCACTGTAAGGCTTTTTCTGAGCATCTGAAGGTGCAGCTTCTTGAATCTTTCCAGCCTTGATACCAGCTTCAATCCTCTCCCTGGTCAAGATCAAATCTGTAAACCCGGCAGAATAATTCCCAATCAGATGGTTGAAGAATGGACCAGACAGGGTCCCCAAGAACATATCAACGAGCTCACGGTCGGTCAGAGGTGGCTGCACCCTTCCAGTAAGGTCTCTCCACTTTTGAGCATACTCCTTGAATCCTTCACCCGTCCCTAGTGACATACCCTGGAGTTGGGTACGCGTAGGAGCGAGGTCGGAATTATACTGATACTGCTTGTAGAATGCAGTAGCCAAGTCCTCCCAGTTACGAATACTGGCTCCATCTAGCTGATAGAACCATTCGAGTTGAGTCCCTGAAAGACTTTCCTGGAAGAAATGGATCCATAGATTCTTGTCAACGGTATACGGTTGGATCTTCCTCACATATGATCTGAGATGCAGCTTAGGACAGGATGCCCCGTCGTATTTTGCAAAAGCAGGTGCTTTGAATTTGTGAGGGATCACCACCCCAGAGGATAAACCTAGATCTTCGAAATCCAGGCCGGGCACTTTCTGTATCTCCATAGCACTTAGACGATCTTCTAGTTGTTTGTACCTGTCCTCAGCTGGAGGGTACTGTTCATCATTGAAATTCGTCTCGTTGTCGGAGACCACGAGACTAGGAACCCTTCTCTCTTGGGGGTTGTCTTTGCCAACAGATGAGGTAGTCAGCTCAACCTCATTTTGTGATCCATTCCCAGATCTGTGTCTAGGGTTGAACAAAAATTCCTCTTCTTCTTCTTCTTCTCTTTCAGAAGCAGAGTCTTCAAATCCTGTTGACCCTGGGCTAGGCTCATAACCATCTCTTGGAACTGGGCATTCTGGGCCTGGAGGGCCTTGATAGCTTGTTCATTGGATGATTCAGGATTCATGATGATTGCTGAAATAAACAACGAAGAAAATAAGTGACCTGTCAAAAGGGTACTTGTAATGCAATGATATGTATGTATGCATGCAATGTTTTCAAGGATCTCGCGTGGTAAACAAGAAAATTGTTAGAATTCGCATCTGGTTGCTTGATTGAAGGAACTTCATGTTGTTGAGAGTCCTTCTTCAAGAGTCAAGGCTCACCATATCGAGTGGGTCATAGCCCTGACTCAAGTTATCATGTTTTGATCTCCAACAACCTTGGCTAGAGGAAAATAAATCCCCTTTGCCCCTTGCTAGACATTTTGATTCATCATGACCTGCATCACAAACCCTTTAGATCCTTGAAATGTGCTAGTCCTTATACAAGATATATGCAATGGTATGATGGTATGATGTTATGCTATGCGTGGAGTGATGTAAGTAAACCCTGTTATGAGCCCAAATTAAGGACTGTAAACAAACCCTGCAAGAAACTCATGTGTTAGGTAACAAGAATGTGCAAGTAGTTCAAGTTTGAAGGCACACAAGTCACACATATAGCCTTAAGAGTTTAGGCCAGCATGAAGTTTGAGGTACTACCCTCTTGAAGTTGGTGGGCTCAAAACCTGTCCTATCAAAAGTAACCGAGTTCTAAGGAGATCAATATCATTGGGTTGTTTTCTGTGTTCATCGTTTTGATTTAGCCACTGAACTGGCGATCAAAATATTCCAAGAAAACAACCCTCAATGAGTGTAGTATCGAGTATCTACCAACTTCGGACTGCACCAAAGTCGGTCATCTCACTACCCCTAAAGAGGCCAGGATGGTCAAGTAAGGTTCCTAAGGTCAGTTGATGCTTCACGATACCATGCGACGGCCCCGTACTCTCCTTGACTTGACTCAAGGGTTACCGATACTCACCAAAGTGCCACATCAATGTAGCAAACTGCTTCAACCGTGTCGGTATACCCCGCACAGTTCCCTCACAGTTTGTTGCTACTTCTAAAATGTATCCCCCAGATCCGGGTTAGGATCTATGAAACTCCAAGACAAACCCACAATATTAAAGCAAACAAAGCAAGCAATTGGAAACAAGAGTGGTTTAATCCTAAGGTACACCTCACTTATTAAGATTTCCCCAGTAGAGTCGCCAGTTCTGTGATCGGTGGGAATGAGAACTGACTGTTTTTAGCTGGTTTCGCGAAATGCCGCGGTAAGCAAGAGTCGCCACCGTCTTTTATGTTCTCCAACATGGAAAAGACAAAAGCACAACAAAATTCCTTATTCGAGATGTCTCTCGGTTCGGGAGGTAGATTTATAGAAAGGGAAGGTGTTAGCACCCTTTCTATCCGTGGTTATCCACGGGCTCTTAGGTACTTGCTCTTATGTTTTCAAAAATTGTTTGCTTTTTAAGTGTGTGTGGGTTTTGAAAAAGAGTTTGTTTGGAAAACTTCTAAGTAACTCTTGTATCAGTCCTCAAGAGTGTATGAAGTGTTTTGTTTGAAAACTTTTTGAAAGTGTGGGGTGCGAAAAAGATGTTTTTGTTTGTTTTGAGAAAGAGCAAGTAGCTAAGAGAATCTATCAACCCTAAGGAATTAGGCTGTGTAAGAGTCCTTTAGATAGTGCTATCCCACCATTGAGAGGTAGGTAGCACCATCGTTGGAGGTGTTCGGGTCAATTCGATTATCGGGACATGTGTGGTCACCGAAGCAATGGTAGGATACCTTAGGAGTAACCCTAATGTCCTAGATCCTTTTATCCGAGGCAACCGTTTCGAGGCAACTGGATCTTGAGACAAAGGGTGACCTCTAAGACGTCCTATACTTGATGACCACATTTCGAGGCAACGAGTGAGGCGTACCCTAGAAGTGGTGTGTGCATTGTGTGTTGTATTCAGTTAATGTTTGTCTTGGTAATTAGTGAGCTACGAGTTGTTTTTATTTACCATACATTCTTTCATGCATTTAACAGTTAAGGGGTGCGGAAAGTAAATTGCGGAAACATAAATCCTACGCTATTACAAGGCGCGGGTCTATACATCGCCAAAAATACAAAGACCCGTTTTTGGTAAATAAGTACGGAAAGTAAATAAAAACAGTAAAATCCTAATTACTATTACATTCGGAGGCAGTTACATAATAATCAAAAATAAGGAATTAAAACTAAAATGCGCGCGAAAGAAAGAATCGGGAATGTTCTAAGGGTGTTGAGCCTTTTTTAGAAAAGAAATTGATTTTTTTTGTCTTTTTGTCAATTAAATGCAATTAATTAAATAATTAAACTAATTAATTAAAAGAAAATATATTTTTGTGTTTTTTATGTTTTTTATGAAATAAAATAAAAAAGAAACAAAATCAAGTTAACCTAATTCTAAATTATTTTAATTATTAAAAGAAAAGTCAAAATTGCCTAGTTAAACTATTTCAATTAATGTTTATTTACAAAATAATATAATAATAATAATGATGTTAGTTCTATTTTTTTGATTTTTTATGAAAATATGTTAATTAAATTAATTGTTAATAATAAAAATAATTAAAAGGTTAATAATTTAAAATAAGAGAAAATGACAAAACAAAATAAAAAAAGAAGTAAAACCAAGGGGGGTGTGGGCTGAAATGGAGTTTTATTGTTGAGATTTGAGGCCCATTTGAACAAGCCACGTTTGACTTTCCTTGATTGCCTGCAGCACGCTTTGACTGAGCACATGGTATTCCTCATCTTTCGTCCTTTGGATCTGCACTGATGACACATGGCCTGTTGGATGTGTGAGGTGCATGGTGTTCAGCACTTTGGAAACTGCACAGGAAAGCATTAAAAAAAAGAATATGGAAATTATCGGGGGACCTGGGAATCGAACCCAGGTCCCAGCACTTGCATGACACGTTCACCACCACTCAGCCAACTGCAATTGTTTATAAACAAAATAGATAATGATATTAATATGCAAAAACAACAATTATGCTGGGGATTTTAAAAAAGGCGCGCAATATATTTGAATGCACCAATCCAGTTCATCCACGCATCATCTTCTTCGTTCTGAAACAAAAATCACAAGCAAATAGCGGGGGTTTTAACCCCCCACAAAACATCAATGTCAAAAATAGCGATTAGCTATATGGTGAATATAAAAAAGGCGCGACATGTCCTCCTTGTTCGTCTTGAGCTTCTGAGTTTGACTGTGCCTGTTTGGGGTTCTAATTTTATAGCATGACAAAACCCCCAATTCTAAACCTTGAAAACCCTAAAGCTTTTTAATGGCAAGTCATGATTCTGTACAGGATAATGAAATTAAACAATACCAAAGGCTTTGGGAAGATGTCAGCAACACAAATCAATCAAAAGAATGTATTAAAAACGCATGGAATGTGATATGTAAATTCGGAAATGTATGCAAACCGTATGAGTTGTGTGCTTTGATTCTGATGGTGTTAGGGCTCGTTTTTGATAGCAAAAGACTCCTGGAGATTCAGGCAAGCTGTTTGAATCCAAAAGAGGCTTCGAATTGCACTGCAAATAGGTTTTCAGTTCCTCACTTTTTCCTTGAAAATTTGAGATTGCTTTTTGCTGTATGAGTGTTTCTCGGTCCTGTAATGTGTTGGGAAAGCTTGCTTATATGGTTTTGAATGAGTATCAATCAGAATTATGGTCATTGAAGCCTTGCAATTATGTTCTTGATTTTGCCATAAACTCCATTGAAACAACTTGCCATTTTTGTGAAAATTTGAATTTCTAGGCTTGGAATAGGTCTTGCACGAGTTTGGTAAGTACTTCATGGTGCATCAAAGCAATTCAACACAAAATATATCCCTCCATTAACTTTCTTGATTTTTATTTGAATTTTAAAGATTTAAAATGAATTAAATCAAATAAAATTAAATAAAAATGGAAAAATTAATTTTTAATCTTGAAATAAATTGTGGGACACGTGGGAGGCATGGCCAAGCTTACTCAAGTGAAAAAAGTGGGCCTTTTTGTCAAAAATGACGTTTCAAGGATAATTGACTTTGGCCATTTCAAAAAAATTTCCCAACTTCTCCAATGCATATCTTGCTCAATTTTGAAGCTATGAACATGTTCTTTGACATTTTGGAAAGGTCTTGAGGTCCTATAACCAATGTCTTTGGTCCCATGTCATTTTGATTTACCAATCTCAAGTTATGGTCTTTGACTTAAAGTGCCTTTTTGTTGACTTTTGAAAATGACCTATAATGTTGAAATTGATAACATTTTGTGAGAGCATTTCTTGGACTTGGAATGTGAAGATGAGTTGTAGGAAATTTCTTCCCCTTCAAGATGATCATTGGATGTGATTTTTCTAATGAACCATGAAAAAGTTATGCCTTGGTCAAGTTATAGTTGACTTTTCAGTTGTCCAAAAATAGAAACTTTTGACACTTTGATGATTTTTGAGCCATTCTTGTGGAATCATGATCAAGGCTTGATCAAATGATGATTGTGGCTTCAAAATAAGATGTTGACCAAAAAATTTGACTTTTGACTGCCAAATGACCATTTTGCCCCTGCAGTTGACTGTGGAGCAATTAGGGTTTTTGATTGTGCAACTTGACCTTGTGAGCCTTGAAACTTGACATGTGGGTGCTTGACAATGTGTATGAGCATATGGGACTTGATTGAGCCCTTGAAAACCTCAACTTCCTTGCAAGAACCAAAACCCTAATTTGACTGGCTTTAGGAGAGTGGTTGACTGTGTAGCCCTTGAGTAGACTTTGAACCATCTGAGGTGATGCTTGTCAAAACTTTGGAGAATATGGGAGGGAAAATTTTGGGGTACAACAGTTGCCCCTGTTCAATCTTCTTAGACCTGAGGATGTAGATTGGCTTGCGTGCCTTTCGTGATCCGAAGGTGGAAGATGATTGAACACTAAAGTGCCCAGAAATTTGCACTCATATAGTAGAGTATCAGCAGTGTGATAGCAGGAATGGGATTACAGATGCCATTTGGAGAGATGGTGTATAGGAGGATGGGCTTGTAGATGCCATCTGGAGATGTGACAGAACCTTGTCGGGAATGGGCTTATAGATGCCATTTGGAACTGTTGGTAAGTGGATAGGCTTATAGATGCCATCCAGGTGTCGATTGCGTATGAGATTCCTTAGCGAGAACTTGCGTACCTAAGAAAGAAAGATAATTACATGGCCTGTTACAGGGGTTGATCTTCAAACTCTTTATGCAGACATGCCCTGGCTGGATACAGGAATCGAGTCCGGAAATAGTCGTCAACAGATACGCCCTGGCTGGATTCAGGAAGCGGATCTTCAAACTCTTCATACATGCCCTGGAAGGATACAGGAATCGAGTCCGGAAATAGTCGTCAACAGATATGCCCTGGCTGGCTATAGGAATCGGATCTTCGAACTCTTCAGACGTTCCCTGGCAGGATACAGGAATCGAGTCCGGAATTAGTTGTCAACAGATACGCCCTGGCTGGATACAGGAATCGGATCTTCAAACTCTTCAGACGTTCTCTGGCAGGATACAAGAATCGAGTCCGGAAACAGTCGTCAACAGATACGCCCTGGCTGGATACAGGAATCGGATCTTCAAACTCTTCAGACGTGCCCTGGCTTGATATAGGAATCGAATCTGGCAATAGTCATCAACAGATACGCCCTGGCTGGATACAGGAATCGGATCTTCAAACTCTTCAGACGTGCCCTAGCAGGATACAGGAATCGAATCCGGAAATAGTCGTCAACAGATACGCCCTGGCAGGATACAGGAATCGGATCTTCAAAGTCTTCAGACGTGCCCTGGCAGGATACAGGAATCGAGTTCGGAAAATAGTCGTCAACAGATACACCCTGGCAGGATACAGGAATCAGATCTTCAAACTCTTCAGACGTGCCCTGACAGGATACAGGAATCGAGTCTGGAAAATAGTCGTCAACAAATACACCCTGGCAGGATATAGGAATCGGATCTTCAAACTCTTCAGACGTGCCCTGGCAGGATACAGGAATTGAGTCCGGAAATAGTCGTCAACAGATACGCCCTGGCAGGATACAGGAATCGGATCTTCAAACTCTTCAAACGTGCCCTGGAAGGATACAGGAATCGAGTCTGGAAAATAGTCGTCAACAGATACACCCTGGCAGGATACAGGAATCAGATCTTCAAACTCTTCAGACGTGCCCTGGCATGATACAGAAATCGAGTCCGGAAATAGTCATCAACAGATACGCCCTGGCAGGATACAGGAATCGGATCTTCAAACTCTTCAGACGTGCCCTGGCAGGATACAGGAATCGAGTCCGGAAAATAGTCGTCAACAGATACACCCTGGCATGATACATGAATTGGATCTTAAAAACTCTTCAGACGTGCCCTGGAAGGATACAAGAATCGAGTCCGGAAAATAGTCGTCAACAGATACACCCTGGCAGGATACAGGAACCGAATCTTCAAACTCTTCAGACGTGCCCTGGCAGGATACAGGAATCGAGTCTGGAAAATAGTCGTCAACAGATACACCCTGGCAGGATACAGGAATCGGATCTTCAAACTCTTCAGACGTGCCCTGGCAGGATACAGGAATCGAGTCTGGAATTAGTCGTCAACAGATACACCCTGGCAGGATACATGTATCGAATCTTCAAACTCTTCAGACGTGCCCTGGCAGGATACAGGAATCGAGTCCTGAAAATAGTCGTCAACAGATACACCCTGGCAGGATACAGGAATCAGATCTTCAAACTCTTCAGACGTGCCCTGGCCGGATACAGGAATCGAGTCCGGAAAATAGTCGTCAACAGATACACCCTGGCAGGATACAGGAATCAGATCTTCAAACTCTTCAGACGTGCCCTGGCAGGATAAAGGAATCGAGTCCAGAAAATAGTCGTTAATAGATACACCCTGGCAGGATACCAGAATCAGATCTTCAAACTCTTCAGACGTGCCCTGGCAGGATACAGGAATCGAGTCCGGAAATAATCGCTCACAGATATGCCCTGGCTAGATACAGGTATCGAATCTGGAATTGCGACAGTTGATAGTAATCATCTTTGTATTGATCTTGGTCCTGAAAAGACAAAACGTTAGTTGTATGCAATGTCATGATGTATGACATGCGTGATGTTCTCAGAATAAATGAGATTGTATGTCCATGATGCGTATGTGCATACTATAATGTATGAAGATGTGATGTTTATAACTGTATTTTCGTATAGGAAAATAAATCCTTGACGAATGCCGGGAAGTTAAATCCTGGGCTGATGTTGAAGAGTGTAGTTCTTCATTTCCACTGGGGATGATGGTTGCAAGAATAAACCGGTAGGAGAAGATGACTCCGTTGGGGAATAAACTTGATGGAGAGATTACTCTGCAGGGAATACTCTGTGGGGAGAGATACTTCACTGAGGTTTTGATGATAACTCCGTTGGGGATACCGTTGATGAGCTTTGTTAAGGAATTGATGAACTCCGCTGGGGGTAGGAAGAACTTCGTCGGGGACGATCTTTCCGTGGTTATTAGCCGAGGATAACCCAGTTATAGGCTCTGGTGGAGAATAATCTTTGAATAAAGTCCGGGAGACGTGTTTGTATTCTGTAGGGGTAAGCTTCCAGAATCTACTAGGGATAAGCTTCCTACTGGGGAGATGGTTCAACTCTCCTGGGGAGACTTTTTGAACTGTACTGGGGAAGTGGCTCCACTGGGGTGTCTGGATTCCGCCGGGGAACAATCTTAGATTTCTGCCGAGGAATATTAAGTCTGTCGGGGATGCTTGCTGAGGAACATCTGTATACTCCGCTGGGGAATATTGAGATTTTCTGGGGATACCCAACTTCCTTAGGGCTGACAGTAGCCTAACTCTGCTTGGGGAGAGTGTTGCTGACTTGCTGGAGATGTTGTGCCTTTTTAGGGCTGCTGGGAGATCAACTCTATTTGAGGAGAGTATTGCTGAATTTTGTCTTAGTCTCGGGGAGTGAAGGTATCTGGGCCATATTCTTCAGCTAAATATACCTTGGTACCTGGAGGACAGAGCATCTTGTGCAGTTTGGATAATTCTTATTGCCCCATCTTATGTGGGAGAAGGTGCCTGCGGAGGCCTTGATACCTGCCGATTGGAGTGACAAATCTTCTTTTGGTAGGCAAGTGACGAGATGATGGGACATAGTCGTACGCTTTGATCCCTAACTTTTGCTTGGACCGCCCTTTCGGGTTTTCAGTCCACCGGGATACCCTTTTTTTTACCCAAGCCGCCTTTTCAGGTTTTCGACTTGCCGGGTGTACAGATTTTTTTCATTTTCATCCCTTATTTTTGCCCGAACCCTTTTGGTTCGCCGGGAAGCCCTTATTTTTGCCTAGTCCAGTCGACCTAGCGGGTCTTTGATTATTGCGTAGTATTTTTTTCGACTATGTCCACGTCCTCAGAATGCAGGGAATTGTCACCGTCAGTAGTGTTGTGTCGCTGTACCACCAGAAGATGTCTGATCATGCAAGATTCGTTGCTGGAATTCGTGTCCAATCCCCCAAGTGACCCAGACGGAGATTTGCCCCTGGCATTTGGCATTTGAGAGATTCTCTGAATCTTGACTTAACTGCCCCAGATGATAGACAATGCTCATGCCGTGCCCCTTGGTTGGAGGTGTCTTTCCCATTTGAGGTGATCTTTTCGTTGAGAAGGTTCTTGTTCACCAGATATTCATCGTGCGAATTTCTCCGCTGTTTAAACAAATAGTCATATGCAAACAATGTTATTTAAAAATGCAAAGCTTATGTCTGTCTTGAAGTTTTTTGAAAATGCAGTTTTCAGTAAAACAAGTGAATTTTTGTAAAATATGATGTCAACTCAAGATTTTACAGCAAGCCCTACAGGAGTCAGGATACCTTTGTAACAGTATGCTTTCGAACTAACCAGGCTTCAGCTAGGACTTTTGAGGGTTGTAACGTGGCCTGGTTCACGGTTTAAGAAACAAAGGATAAAGGCTCAAATTATATTTGTACCCACCCATTCTTCGTGATGTTCTTCAATCCTAAACTCAATTAATCGTGCGTTAGACCTTGTTTGAGTCTTTGCTCTGATATTCTAGTGATGGCTCGGATGTTGACAATTTATTTTGAATAGGCAATCATTTCCTTTTGTGTTGAGGGTTTGTAGGACCTCTTTCTTTTTTATTTCGTTATCCCTGAATTTTGCCTGAACTGTTTCTTTTCGTATTCACAGTCAGCAGGATACCCCAGTTTTGTAAGTCTCCTTCATAGGTTTTGACTTATTGGGCTTTTTTTTAGTAATGACTGCCTGTCTTTATGATTATTCAGGACCATCAATGTCTTTTCGTCTCGGAAGGACTTCTTTGATGCTATTCGTTGTGCACTTGGATCCACTGAGAGAGCTACCCTGCCCCGTGTTATGATTAAGGGTTTTAATTTTCGAAAAGAAAACTCCTACTTCTTTGGCTCAAAGGGGTTGACGAGGGATTATCTTCCTTATAACTCCAGTGTTTAGGAATTGAAACAATGCCTGTATCTCATCAGCGGGGTTTATCCAAAAGCATACTGTAAAAATCGTGGTATCGTTTTCGTCATCCTCCCTCAAGAGGCTTAGAATTTGCAATTGAGAATTGAACATCACAGAAACTTGAAAGCAATTTTGAATATAATGAATACGAATAGATTAATTCAAACAGACATATGCGATGCATTAATGAAATAAAAGAGTTTGCTATGACATTAATTGTTTGTATAAGCAAAGAAAAATACAACTCAGAATTTCAAATAAAACAAAAGCCTTCAATGATTTGGTAAAGGGGAAGTGATTATGTTTGGAGCCTCTGGTGCTTCAAACTGAATTTCCTTGGCATCAATCATGTCTTGGACCTTGTTCTTCAGAGCCCAACAGTTGCCTGTAGTAAGCCCCGGGCTATCAGAATGGTATGCGCACCTATCGTTGGGATGATAGTTAGGAGCGAAAGTGTTTGGATTCTGAAGCGGAGCCCTTAAGGTAATCACCAATGCCTTTAACATTTGCTGTAGCGCTTGATCCAGTGACATGTTGATCTTGGTGAACTGTCGTTTGGGTGCGACCTCCTTACGTTGCTGCCCCTGTCTTTGCTGAGCAGGCATAGGATTAGAGATCTGGGTTGCCCCCACATGTTGGTCACGACGACTCTTTTTACCATGCACAACATTGGACTCCTTCTTCCCACTGTAAGGCTTTTTCTGAGCATCTGAAGGTGCAGCTTCTTGAATCTTTCCAGCCTTGATACCAGCTTCAATCCTCTCCCTGGTCAAGATCAAATCTGTAAACCCGGCAGAATAATTCCCAATCAGATGGTTGAAGAATGGACCAGACAGGGTCCCCAAGAACATATCAACGAGCTCACGGTCGGTCAGAGGTGGCTGCACCCTTCCAGTAAGGTCTCTCCACTTTTGAGCATACTCCTTGAATCCTTCACCCGTCCCTAGTGACATACCCTGGAGTTGGGTACGCGTAGGAGCGAGGTCGGAATTATACTGATACTGCTTGTAGAATGCAGTAGCCAAGTCCTCCCAGTTACGAATACTGGCTCCATCTAGCTGATAGAACCATTCGAGTTGAGTCCCTGAAAGACTTTCCTGGAAGAAATGGATCCATAGATTCTTGTCAACGGTATACGGTTGGATCTTCCTCACATATGATCTGAGATGCAGCTTAGGACAGGATGCCCCGTCGTATTTTGCAAAAGCAGGTGCTTTGAATTTGTGAGGGATCACCACCCCAGAGGATAAACCTAGATCTTCGAAATCCAGGCCGGGCACTTTCTGTATCTCCATAGCACTTAGACGATCTTCTAGTTGTTTGTACCTGTCCTCAGCTGGAGGGTACTGTTCATCATTGAAATTCGTCTCGTTGTCGGAGACCACGAGACTAGGAACCCTTCTCTCTTGGGGGTTGTCTTTGCCAACAGATGAGGTAGTCAGCTCAACCTCATTTTGTGATCCATTCCCAGATCTGTGTCTAGGGTTGAACAAAAAGTCCTCTTCTTCTTCTTCTTCTCTTTCAGAAGCAGAGTCTTCAAATCCTGTTGACCCTGGGCTAGGCTCATAACCATCTCTTGGAACTGGGCATTCTGGGCCTGGAGGGCCTTGATAGCTTGTTCATTGGATGATTCAGGATTCATGATGATTGCTGAAATAAACAACGAAGAAAATAAGTGACCTGTCAAAAGGGTACTTGTAATGCAATGATATGTATGTATGCATGCAATGTTTTCAAGGATCTCGCGGGGTAAACAAGAAAATTGTTAGAATTCGCATCTGGTTGCTTGATTGAAGGAACTTCATGTTGTTGAGAGTCCTTCTTCAAGAGTCAAGGCTCACCATATCGAGTGGGTCATAGCCCTGACTCAAGTTATCATGTTTTGATCTCCTACAACCTTGGCTAGAGGAAAATAAATACCCTTTGCCCCTTGCTAGACATTTTGATTCATCATGACCTGCATCACAAACCCTTTAGATCCTTGAAATGTGCTAGTCCTTATACAAGATATATGCAATGGTATGATGGTATGATGTTATGCTATGCGTGGAGTGATGTAAGTAAACCCTGTTATGAGCCCAAATTAAGGACTGTAAACAAACCCTGCAAGAAACTCATGTGTTAGGTAACAAGAATGTGCAAGTAGTTCAAGTTTGAAGGCACACAAGTCACACATATAGCCTTAAGAGTTTAGGCCAGCATGAAGTTTGAGGTACTACCCTCTTGAAGTTGGTGGGCTCAAAACCTGTCCTATCAAAAGTAACCGAGTTCTAAGGAGATCAATATCATTGGGTTGTTTTCTGTGTTCATCGTTTTGATTTAGCCACTGAACTGGCGATCAAAATATTCCAAGAAAACAACCCTCAATGAGTGTAGTATCGAGTATCTACCAACTTCGGACTGCACCAAAGTCGGTCATCTCACTACCCCTAAAGAGGCCAGGATGGTCAAGTAAGGTTCCTAAGGTCAGTTGATGCTTCACGATACCATGCGACGGCCCCGTACTCTCCTTGACTTGACTCAAGGGTTACCGATACTCACCAAAGTGCCACATCAATGTAGCAAACTGCTTCAACCGTGTCGGTATACCCCGCACAGTTCCCTCACAGTTTGTTGCTACTTCTAAAATGTATCCCCCAGATCCGGGTTAGGATCTATGAAACTCCAAGACAAACCCACAATATTAAAGCAAACAAAGCAAGCAATTGGAAACAAGAGTGGTTTAATCCTAAGGTACACCTTACTTATTAAGATTTCCCCAGCAGAGTCGCCAGTTCTGTGATCGGTGGGAATGAGAACTGACTGTTTTTAGCTGGTTTCGCGAAATGCCGCGGTAAGCAAGAGTCGCCACCGTCTTTTATGTTCTCCAACATGGAAAAGACAAAAGCACAGCAAAATTCCTTATTCGAGATGTCTCTCGGTTCGGGAGGTAGATTTATAGAAAGGGAAGGTGTTAGCACCCTTTCTATCCGTGGTTATCCACGGGCTCTTAGGTACTTGCTCTTATGTTTTCAAAAATTGTTTGCTTTTTAAGTGTGTGTGGGTTTTGAAAAAGAGTTCGTTTGGAAAACTTCTAAGTAACTCTTGTATCAGTCCTTAAGAGTGTATGAAGTGTTTTGTTTGAAAACTTTTTGAAAGTGTGGGGTGCGAAAAAGATGTTTTTGTTTGTTTTGAGAAAGAGCAAGTACTTAAGAGAATCTATCTACCCTAAGGAATTAGGCTGTGTAAGAGTCCTTTAGATAGTGCTATCCCACCATTGAGAGGTAGGTAGCACCGTCGTTGTAGGTGTTCGGGTCAATTCGATTATCGGGACATGTGTGGTCACCGAAGCAATGGTAGGATACCTTAGGAGTAACCCTAATGTCCTAGATCCTTTTATCCGAGGCAACCATTTCGAGGCAACTAGATCTTGAGACAAAGGGTGACCTCTAAGACGTCCTATACTTGATGACCACATTTCGAGGCAACGAGTGAGGCGTACCCTAGAAGTGGTGTGTGCATTGTGTATTGTATTCAGTTAATCTTTGTCTTGGTAATTAGTGAGCTACGAGTTGTTTTTATTTACCATACATTCTTTCATGCATTTAACAGTTAAGGGGTGCGGAAAGTAAATTGCGGAAACATAAATCCTACGCTATTACAAGGCGCGGGTCTATACATCGCCAAAAATACAAAGACCCGTTTTTGGTAAATAAGTACGGAAAGTAAATAAAAACAGTAAAATCCTAATTACTATTACATCCGGAGGGAGTTACATAATAATCAAAAATAAGGAATTAAAACTAAAATGCGCGCGAAAGAAAGAATCGGGAATGTTCTAAGGGTGTTGACCCTTTTTTAGAAAAGAAATTGATTTTTTTTGTCTTATTGTCAATTAAATGCAATTAATTAAATAATTAAACTAATTAATTAAAAGAAAATATATTTTTGTGTTTTTTATGGTTTTTATGAAATAAAATAAAAAAGAAACAAAATCAAGTTAACCTAATTCTAAATTATTTTAATTATTAAAAGAAAAGTCAAAATTGCCTAATTAAACTATTTCAATTAATGTTTATTTACAAAATAATATAATAATAATAATAATGATGTTAGTTCTATTTTTTTGATTTTTTATGAAAATATGTTAATTAAATTAACTGTTAATAATAAAAATAATTAAAAGGTTAATAATTTAAAATAAGAGAAAATGACAAAACAAAATAAAAAAAGAAGTTAAACCAAGGGGGGTGTGGGCTGAAATGGAGGTTTATTGTTGAGATTTGAGGCCCATTTGAACAAGCCACATTTGACTTTCCTTGATTGCCTGCAGCACGCTTTGACTAAGCACATGGTATTCCTCATCTTTCGTCCTTTGGATCTGCACTGATGACACATGGCCTGTTGGATGTGTGAGGTGCATGGTGTTCAGCGCTTTGGAAACTGCACAGGAAAGCATTAAGAAAAAGAATATGGAAATTATAGGGGGACCTGGGAATCGAACCCAGGTCCCAGCACTTGCATGACACGTTCACCACCACTCAGCCAAGTGCAATTGTTTGTAAACAAAATAGATAATGATAATAATATGCAAAAACAACAATTATGCTGGGGATTTTAAAAAAGGCGCGCAATATATTTGAATGCACCAATCCAGTTCATCCATGCATCATCTTCTTCGTTCTGAAACAAAAATCACAAGCAAATAGCGGGGGTTTTAACCCCCCACAAAACATCAATGTCAAAAATAGCGATTAGCTATATGGTGAATATAAAAAAGGCGCGACATGTCCTCCTTGTTCGTCTTGAGCTTCTGAGTTTGACTGTGCCTGTTTGGGGTTCTAATTTTACAGCATGACAAAACCCCCAGTTCTAAACCTTGAAAACCCTAAAGCGTTTTAATGGCAAGTCATGATACTGTACAGGATAATGAAATTAAACAATACCAAAGGCTTTGGGAAGATGTCAGCAACACAAATCAATCAAAAGAATGTATTAAAAACGCATGGAATGTGATATGTAAATTTGGAAATGTATGCAAACCGTATGAGTTGTGTGCTTTGATTCTGATGGTGTTAGGGCTCGTTTTTGATAGCAAAAGACTCCTGGAGATTCAGGCAAGCTGTTTGAATCCAAAAGAGGATTCGAATTGCACTGCAAATAGGTTTTCAGTTCCTCACTTTTTCCTAGAAAATTTGAGATTGCTTTTTGCTGTATGAGTGTTTCTCGGTCCTGTAATGTGTTGGGAAAGCTTGCCTATATGGTTTTGAATGAGTATCAATCAGAATTATGGTCATTGAAGCCTTGCAATTATGTTCTTGATTTTGCCATAAACTCCATTGAAACAACTTGCCATTTTTGTGAAAATTTGAATTTCTAGGCTTGGAATAGGTCTTGCACGAGTTTGGTAAGTAGTCATGGTGCATCAAAGCAATTCAATACAAAATATATCCCTTCATTAACTTTCTTGATTTTTATTTGAATTTTAAAGATTTAAAATGAATTAAATCAAATAAAATTAAATAAAAATGGAAAAATTAATTTGTAATCTTGAAATAAATTGTGGGACACGTGGGAGGCATGGCCAAGCTGACTCAAGTGGAAAAAGTGGGCCCTTTTTGTCAAAAATGAAGTTTCAAGGATAATTGACTTTGGCCATTTCACAAAAATTTCCCAACTTCTCCAATGCATATCTTGCTCAATATTGAAGCTATGAACATGTTCTTGGACATTTTGGAAAGGTCTTGAAGTCCTCTAACCAATGTCCTTGGTCCCATGTCATTTTGATTTACCAATCTCAAGTTATGGTCTTTGACTTAAAGTGCCTTTTTGTTGACTTTTGAAAATGACCTATAATGTTGAAATTGATAACTTTTTGTGAGAGCATTTCTTGGACTTGGAATGTGAAGATGAGTTGTAGGAAATGTCTTCCCCTTCAATATGCGCATTGGATGGGATTTTTCTGATGAACCATGAAAAAGTTATGCCTTGGTCAAGTTACAATTGACTTTTCAGCTGTCCAAAAATAGAAACTTTTGACACCTTGATGATTTTTGAGCCATTCTTGTGGAATCATGATCAAGGCTTGATCAAATGATGATTGTGGCTTCAAAATAAGATGTTGACCAAAAAATTTGACTTTTGACTGCCAAATGACCATTTTGCCCCTGCAGTTGACTGTGGAGCAATTAGGGTTTTTGACTGTGCAACTTGACCTTGTGAGCCTTGAAACTTGACATGTGGGTGCTTGACAATGTGTATGAGCATATGGAACTTGATTGAGCCCTTGAAAACCTCAACTTCCTTGCAAGAACCAAAACCCTAATTTGACTGGCTTTAGGAGAGTGGTTGACTGTGTAGCCCTTGAGTAGACTTTGAACCATCTGAGGTGATGCTTGTCAAAACTTTGGAGAATATGGGAGGGCAAATTTTGGGGTACAACAACCATGCATCTAGACAGTTAAATATTGGGCGAATTTAAAGTGCGAAAAATAAACCTAGTTATTACATGGCTTCGGAGGGGAATTAATTACATGACCAAAAATCGGGGATTTAAACAGTAAATAAAAACCCTAGGTTAACTATTACAAATCCTGAGCAGTTACAAAATAATGGACAAATAATTAATAAGCGTGCGGCAAATTAAATGCGAGGACGATTGAAATAACCTAAAACCCTAATTGAGAGAGAAAAGATTTTTTTGTGGATTTTTATTTGAGAAAACAATTTAATTGCAAATTAATTAAACCTAATTTCTAATTGTTTTTTAATTATGAAAGAAATTAAATTAACCTAATTTCTAATCATTTTTAATTGTATATAAAAAATATTAAATTACCCTAAATTAATTAAACTAATTGATTAAAAATATTTATTAAAAAAAATAGATCTTTTTGTGATTTTTGTGTTTAATAAAAAAATAATTTGTGTTAATTAAAAGAAAAAATAAATATTTAAAGAAAATAAACAAAGAAAATAAAAACAAGAATAGAAAGAATAATATTATGGGCCTATATGCTAGCTGAAAGGGGGGGTGAGAATCTGAATTTCCTGGCCCATTAAGTTGAGTCAGTTCAACTATGTTGGATTAGGTGTGGCGTTAGTTTGAAGGTGTATCATGGACCTTCAGGCTGGAAGCGTTGGATCTAGGTAGAAGTGCATCCAGTGGCTGGATATTGGGGTTGTATGGAAGGCGCCTGGAGGGGTGGAGCACTGGATCTATTGCAAGAAAAGAAAATAAATAAAGCGTTGGGACCTGGGATCGAACCCAGGTCCTTACGCCTTGTACCAATGCTACGCTGCCAACTGAGTTGTTGTTGTTAGTTGTTTATATAATGAAAACAAAACATAATAAATAAAACAAAGCAATTGAATCAGAAAGGCGCGCGAATTTCAAATCAGCCAGTCATGGGCTTCCATGCATCATCTTCTTCGCTGCAACCGTCGTGTTAGGTGATTAGCCTATACTTACGGACGTTTTCTATAACTACAACCCTGCAAAATTCAAAAATCTCATACGAGCATGATAAATTAATTATGATGGTACCAATCAACTCCTCTTGTCCTCACGAGCATCATGGTACCTGATTCATAGCCTAATTTTAGTTGTACCAGAAATCCCTAAATCGTGACCCTAAACCCTAACAATGGTAAGTATGGATTCCCGCATTGTTAGTATAATTAAAGGATATAGAAAGCTTGCAAACGTGATTATGAACAAGAATATATGAATAGAATGGATATATGATGCGTAAAACATAGAAATCGAATTTGAGTTTGGGATGCAAATCGTGAGGTGTCTAGACGATGGTTCTTGACGTTTTGAAGGCTGGAAATGATGTTGTTGGCTTCAGGAGATGGCTAGGAAGTGATTCGAGTCTTTCAATGTTCTGGAATCGTCCTCTAGGGCAGAAATCAAATGCACACTTTTTATCCAATTTTTGAGTTTTTGTTCTTGCTCCCTACGACTGCAAAACCTTCTCCTTTGATATGCAATTGTTGTATACATATAGTAGACTGAATTAGGTCAATAAAATTGGCATGAATCTTGAGAAATAATGGAAATTGGATTTGATTTTCTTTTGTATGATATATTTCTAAAACAAGCTTCAATCCAATCTTTTCCAACCCTAATGAGTCTTGCACGAATTGATCATAATGCTAGATGTACATAGACTCCAAATGTGCACAAAAATCCCAAGATTTGATTTGCTTTTATTATTTTACCATTTAATTTGATTTATTTTGATTTAAATGAATAAAAAATCAAAAAAATTATAAAAGTAATAAAATAATAGGTGGAAAAGCTCAGGGGTCGTGGGTCCTATTAGAAACATGTTTCAAGCAAGAAAACATGGGCCCCTTTGGAAAAAATGCAAAATTTGATCAATGTTGGCTTTTGACAATTTTCCAAAAATTGCAAACTTTGAAAATGCATATCTCTCTCAATTTTGACCCTAGGAGGGGGTTCTTGGACTTTTTAGAAATCTTAGGATGTCCCTTAACCAACGCTTTTGATTTCATTTCAATTTAGTCTTCCATGTTCATGTAAGAAGCTTTGACCCAAAAGGTGTTTTTGTTGACTTTTCAAAAGGACCTATAATATAGAAATTCATATCTTTTGATGAGTGCATATTTTAAACTTAAGGGATGAATATGAATTGTAGGGAATTGAATTATCTTCAAAATGAGCCTTGGATGGAACATTTCTGATAAAGTATAAAAAAGTTATGCTTGGTCAAAGTTGGGTTGAGTTTTCCTACAAAACCTTAATTTAGCAACTATTGGGTTTTGATGAATTAGGAGCATTCCTTGGGAATCATGATCAAAACTTGATCAAATAATGTATATCACTTCAAAATGTTGGTGTTGACAAAAAATCTTGAAGTTTGACTGTATGTGGGCCTCAGATGACTTTTGACCTGATATAGTTGATTTCCAAGCATCTGAGCAGTTGACTTGGCAAACTTCTTGTGCAAGGCATGAAACTTGACATGGGTGATCTTGGGAACATATTAGGACCTTGGGAAGAATTTAAGTCCTTTGTGGTTCACACATCTGGATGAAAAGGGAAACCCTAATTTGAGGTATACTGCCTTAGGAGAGAGTTTGTCTACTCAACTCTTGGACTTCCTTGAGCAACTTGGGGACCTCAATTGACATTTGTTGAGTAAAATTGGAGGGAAAATTTTGTGGTAAAACAGCTTCTCCTGTTCAATCTTCTTAAACCTGAGGATGTAGATTGGCTGCTCTACCTTTCGTGATTTGAAGGTCGAAGATGATTGAACACTGGAGTGCCCAGAAATTTGCATTCGCATAAAGTGGAACTTGATTTGTGATCGGGAATGGGCTTACAGATGCCATTTGGAGGTCGATAATGGAGGATTTTCGGAGATGGGCTTAAAGATGCCATCCTGGATGCGACGGAGAATTGTCGGAGATGGGCTTAAATATTCCATCTAGAGAATGTGGATTTCCTGAGACATTCCTTTTGACGAGAGTCCCTGTTGTTGTTGTTGTTGATGAGGAATATGCTGAGGAATGTTGATATATGTCTTGGGAGAAATAGGATTTTAGGAGCTTCAGTTGTCCGTTACTCTACTTGGGAAATAACTCCTGCTTGAGGAAGCAAAAGTGAACGGCATATCTGGTCAGGGTACAAGCTGCACCGCGACTTACTAGGGAAATGAAAAAGCAATCGTGTTTGATTAGGTCCAGGTCTTACAGTGTTATGGACTTCCGTCTGGAGATAAGAGAGAAGGAACTTGGATAGTAAGGTTATGAGAAGGAACCTGGATAATAGGGTTGCTTCGAAATGAAAGCCTGGATAGTAGGGTTATGAGAAGGAACCTGGGTAGTAGGGTTACTTCGATATGAAAGCCTGGATAGTAGGGCTGTGAGAAGGAACCTGGATAGTAGGGTTACTTCGATATGAAAGCCTGGATAGTAGGGCTGTGAAGAGGAACCTGGATAGTAGGGTTACTTCCATATGAAAATCCCGGATGGTAGGGCCGTGAGAAGGAACCTAGATAGTAGGGTTACTTCGATATGAAAGCCTGGATAGTAGGGCTGTGAGAAGGAACCTGGATAGTAAGGTTACTTCGATATGAAAGCCTGGATAGTAGGGTTGTGAGAAGGAATCTGGATAGTAGGGTTACTTCAATATGAAAAGCCTGGATGGTAGGGCTGTGAGAAGGAAATTGGATAGTAGGATTACTTCGATATGAAAGCCTGGATAGTAGGGTTGTGAGAAGGAACCTTGATAGTAAGGTTACTTCGACATGAAAAGCCTGGATAGTAGGGCTATGAGAAGGAACCTGGATAATAGGGTTACTTCGATATGAAAGCCTGGATAGTAGGGCTGTGAGAAGGAACCTGGATAAGGTTGTTTCGTAAGGAGTTTGGGTAAAACTTCAGCAGGAACCTAGGTAAGGTTACTTTGTGATAAGTTCGCGTAAAACTTCAGAATGAACCTGAGTAAGGTTACTTCGATATGATAATGTAGATTAGTTGACCCATTTGATTTCAGGAACTGAGTTTCCATTAGTCGTATGTAGATGGTACTTGCACAACTGCTGAATTTGTTGAAGCTAATCCTCTTTTCTTGAAAAGATATCAGGGTTTGTTATATGCGATGCATGAAATGCAGGGTGAGATGATGTTCTCAAAATAAATGAGATTATGTTGTGTATGATATGTATGTGTATGTCATGATGTATGTTCATGAAATGCTATCGGGGTATGCTCGCGTCTGAGAAAATAAATCCCTGACAGTTGTTGGAGAGTTGTGAATGTTCTGTCGGGAAGAGATGCTGGAGAATAACTCTGCGGGGACCAGAGTTTGGGGAAAGAGATACTCTGTTGGTAGACCTGTTGATCGGGAGGAAAATCTTAGCTGGGGATGAAATTCCATTGTTGGAGCTGCTGAGCTCTGTTGGCGATTAAGCTTCTGTATTTGTAGAAATAAACTCTGTCTTGGGGGATAAAATTTATTGACTAGCCCGCGATTATGAACCTAGGCTGGGGGTGATTACGTCCTGCTTCGGGAAAGCCGACATCAATGCTTTTGGGTCCTTTTACTCTGTGGGGAATGTATGTATTGATAATTGTACTCCAAAGCTGACTCTATCCCGATACTTGTTGGGTAGAGTAACTGTAGGGTTTGGCACTTCTTGTTTTTTCCCGGTTTCTGGAATTATGAGTAATTGTCTTTGTTTCTTATGTAAATATTTACGAGCAGCAACCATTTTCAAATTCATATATCAAAAAATAAATCATTGGACGTTCTTGCAAAACAAAATAAAAAAAGAAAAACAGATTGAGGTTCCTTGTGAAAATGATTTGTATTGATTTTTGAAGTTGGCCTGTAATAGGCGTTTTGTACAACGAGGCTGACGCTCTAGTAAGAGAACGCCACTGAAAGACAGAAATTACACAATTTGTATAAAGGAAAGAAAAACGTCTATGTGAAACGACCCCCTTTGGTTCCAACTCTGCTATTGCCTTTATATCTTCAAGCGTCTCATCACTTTGCCACTTGGCCGAAGATTGATCAGATTGATTAGCGTCGTCCGAGCTTGATAGTCGATACTGAAGTCTGGTCGCAAGATGATCCAATGAGACATAATGATACGCTTCAATCCCTGACTTTTTCCTAGATTGCCATTTCGGGTTTTCAATCCACTAGGATACCCTTTTTTGCCCAAGCCTCCCTTTTGGGTTTTCGACTTGCCGGGTGTACATATTTTTTTCATTTTCATCCCTTACTTTTGCTTGAACCCTTTTGGTTCGCCGGGAAGCCCTTATTTTTTCCTAGGCCAGTCGACCTAGCGAGTATTTGATTATGCGTAGTATCTTTTCATTATGTCTGCATTGCAGGGTGAGGAAGGTCGTCACCATCCATGGCGGTTAGAATCATAGCTCTTCCCGAGAAAATATTCTTAACCACAAATGGCCCTTCGTACGTAGGATGATGCGCTTGATCACCAGATCCTCGACTTGATATTCTTGATGCCTGACTTTCTTGTTAAAATCCTTGATCATTCGCTTTTGATACGTCTGACCATGGAAGATAGCAGTAAGTCTCTTTTCATCGATTAGATTTAACTGATCAAGTCGGGTTTGGATCCAGTCGTCTTCATTCAAACCTGCATCCTTCATAATCCCGAGAGAGGGTATCTGGACTTCTATGGGTAGGAATACCTCCATGCTATATACCAGAGAGTAGGGTGTTTCCCCTGTCGACGTCCGTGCTGAGGTACGGTACCCATGAAGAGCAAATAGTAACATCTCATGCTAGTCTTTGTATGTCACCGTCATCTTCTGTACAATCTTCTTGATATTCTTGTTAGCTTCTTCAACATTGCCATTCATCTTCGGCCGGTAGGGAGAAGAGTTATGATGTTGTATCTTGAACTGTTTACAGAGCTCAGTGATCATTATGTTGTTGAGATTTGTACCATTGTCAGTAATAATCCTATCTTTTACACCATACTGACAGATCAGATTGTGTCGGATAAACTGCGCCACGACGTTCTTGGTCACAGTAGCAAAAGAGGCTGCCTCAACCCACTTCATGAAGTAATCAATGGATACTAAGATGAAATGATGCCCATTAGACGCAGTAGCTCTGATCTCACCGATCATGTCGATGCCCCACATCACAAAGGGCCAAGGAGCCTTCAGGACGTTCAAAGGAACTGGAGGCACATGCACCTTATCAACATAAATTTGGCATTTATGACAAGTTCGAGAGTGCTGATAACAATCGGCTTCCATAGTGGACCAGTAATATCCTTCCTGTAGGATCATATTAGCCATGGTATGTTCACTTGAATGGGTTCTGAAGGTGCCTTCATGTAGATCTGTCATGATCCTCTCTGCTTCGCTCTTGTCTATGCATCATAGTAGTGTGGATTCATGGTTGCGCTTATAGAGGATCCCATTGCTGAGGAAGAACTTTGCAGCGAACCTTCTCAGAAACTTCTTATCATTGATAGATGCCCCTTCGGGATACTCCTGAACCTCGAGATACCTTTTGACTTCGTGAAACCGGGGTTTTTTTGCCACTTCCTTGGTTTCGATCTCATAGTAGTGTGCTAGTTCATCCAACCTCTCAATGGTAATTTGAGGAGCTTCATTGTCCCACCTAACTTTGAACATAGAAGACATGGTAGCTAGCGCGTCTTCCAACAGGTACACTTCTCATGGGAAATGTTCAAAGGTTACCTCCTCAAAGTGTGGGAGCAATGTCGGTACATACTCTTTATAAGGAATGAGATTCGGGTGCTTCTTATCCCACTCGCCTTTGATCTAACTTATCACCAGAGCGGAATCCCCGAATACACGTAAGAACTTAATCCTCAGGTCAATAGCAGCTCGAAGACCCATAATACATGCTTCATACTCTGCCATGTTATTAGTGCAGTTGAAACATAATTGGGCAGTGAACGGAGTATGACAACCCTCGAGAGATATGATTACAGTGCCAATGCCATTACCCAGTGCGTTTGAGGCTCCATCAAAATACATAGACCATGGGGATCCTTCCTCAGGTCCTTCATCCGGTCCAGGTTCTTCGTAGTTAGTCACTAACATGATATTCTCATCCGAGAACTCGAAATTCATGGACTGGTAGTCATCCACGGCCTGATGAGCCAAATGATCATCCAATACACTCCCCTTTATAGATTTTTGGGTTGTATATTGTATGTCGTATTCGGTTAAGATCATTTCCCACCTTCCTATCCTTTTGGAGAGAGCGGGATTCTCGAAAATATACTTGATCGGATCCATCTTTGATATCAACAAGGTAGTGTGAGTTAGCATATATTGTCTCAGTCAGCGAGCAGCCCATGCCAAAGCGCAACAAGTTTTCTCGAGCAATGAGTATCGTGTCTCACAGTCGGTAAACTTTTTGCTAAGGTAGTATATGGAGTTCTCCTTTTGACCAGACTCGTCATGCTGCCCCAGCACACATCCCATTGAATTTTCTAGCACTGTCAAGTATAATATCAAAGGCCTTCCTTCAACTGGAGGCATCCGAATTGGAGGTTCTTGAAGGTATTCTTTGATTCTTTCGAAAGCGGTCTGACATTCATCATTCCACTTCACCACTTGATCTTTCTTCAGCACCTTGAAGATTGGATCACAAGTAGCAGTCATATGTGAAATGAACCTTGCGATATAATTCAGGCGTCCCAAGAAACCTCTAACTTCCTTCTATGTACGGGGAATCGGCATCTCTTGTATGGCCTTCACTTTCGCAGGGTCTACCTGAATACCCTTATCACTGATGACAAAACCCAAAAGCTTACCAGATCTTACCCCGAAGGTACACTTGTTCGGATTCAACCTCAGCTTGTATGTCTTCAATCTGTCGAACAACTTTTGGAGATGATCAAGGTGCTCTTCCTTAGTCTGAGACCTGGATATCATGTCATCAACATACACTTTGATCTCATGGTGGATCATATCATGGAACAAGGAAACCATGGTGCGCTGATAGGTTGCCCCATCATTCTTCAACCCCAAAGGCATCACTTTATAGCAGAAAGTTCCCCACTGTGTGACGAAGGTTGTCTTCTCCATGTCTTCAGGAGCCATCTTGATCTGGTTGTAGCCAGAGAAACCATCCATGAAGGAGAAGATTTTTTGCTGCGCGTTGTTGTTGACCAGAACATCAATGTGAGGAAGTGGGAAGTCATCCTTGGGGCTTGACCTGTTCAGATCTCTGTAATCTATGGACATCCGTACCTTACCGTCCTTCTTAGGTACCGGGACGACGTTGGAAACCCACTGTGGATAGGAAGTGACAGCTAAGAATCCTGCATCGAAGTGTTTCATGACCTCTGCCTTGATCTTCTCTGACGTTTCAAGGCGCATACGACTGACCTTCTGTTTAACCGGAGGACAGTCTTCTTTAGTTGGCAGGCGATGTACCACAATGTCAGTGTCTAAACCAGGCATGTCTTCGTAGGACCAGGAGAAGATCTCAACATAGTCGTGCAACATCTGTATGAACCTCTGTTTGACGCTAAGCTCCAGATTTGCACCTATTTTAACCTCTTTTCTGTCTTCCTCAGTACCCAAGTTCACTGTCTCAACCTGCTCTTTATGAGGCTGTATGGCCCTTTCTTCCTGTTGTAGTAGTCTAGAAAGTTCTCCAGGCACCTCACAATCATCCTCACCTTCGTCCTCGGCTTGGTTGATCGGATTTTTGAAGTCATAATTGGAAATAGCAGAGTTGTTATCAATGGGATCCAGAGTGGATATGGATCTGCATTATGATATGTGAGTGTGTGTAAGAACATAGTTGTTTTGATAAAGTGAAAAATAGAAAAGAAAAACAGAGAGCGCAAGATTTGTATGCAAGAAACGTCCAATGATTTATTAATGATTATGAAATGACAAATAATAGCCCTCACAAGCAAAGCCAAGGTGCCTCGGGCAAGGTACCGGGCCGTGAAGTTTCAAATTATTTATTACAAATCTTAAAACAAATAAGTTAATTACTGCGGAATAAAAGAAATAGGTATGAAGTCCCTAGCCGTCCAGTTACTCGGTCCACCATTGGTAGTTGGGTAGATCCAGTTGTCGATGTCTGAATCCTCTTCAATATCTTCAATGGTGTTAATTCCCTGATTGCTAATGCGTAGGGGAGGTCCTCCAGCCCGAGCGCGTCTAACAGCCCTTTAAGCCCCTGTAGTAAAGCCCAAACCAAATTTGTTAATTTTATGAGTGAAATCAGGGAGCTGACCCCAATTGGCACACCCACCTTCTTTAACCACGGCCCTGGCGTCCCTGAGAGAAGCCATCTTCAAAGGAGGTTTGTTGCTAGTAGTTTCAGTTGATTCCAAGATTTGAGGGACCTCTTCAAAATTCTAACAAGGAGTTTCAATGAATTCCCCGTCCATCTCTATGTAGCGGAAGGAGTTGAGATGACTCACCATATATTCTTCTTCACCCCGCACTGTGACAATCTTTCCTTTTACCAGATATTTCAGTATTTGGTGGAGTGTGGAGGTGACTGCCTCAGCCTCGTGGATCCAAGGACGACCCAACAAACAAGAATATGATGGCCTGATATCCATCACATAGAAAATGGACCCAAAATTATGAGAACTTACTTTGACAGGGATGTCCATCTCCACGTGCACCATTCTCTTCGACCCGTCAAAAGCCCTTACCACAATGTTACTAGGCTTTATAGTCAAACCCTCGTAATCCAACCGGTCCAACGCCTTCTTCGGTAGAACATTCCGTGAAGACCCAGTATCTACCAACACATGAGCCATAGTGGTGCCCCTACATTCAATCGAGACATGCAGAGCATCATTATGCTTTCTTCCTTTCGGTGTCAAATACGCATCTGAAAAATCCAGCCCATTATCAGTAGTCAGGCTGGCCACACAATCTTTGAATTGATCAGTTGAAGTCTCTTGCGGCACATGCGCAATTTTGAGGAATGCGATCAAAGCCTTCGCATGGGCCTCAGAGCACAACAACAAAGACAACATGGATATCTTCGATGGGGTCTGCCCCAGCTGCTCGACCACATTGTAGTCGCTCTTCTTAATGATTTTCAGTATTTCCTCCATTTCTTGCTTAGAGGCTTCCACAATAATTTTTCTAGGCGCCTCCGTCCGGGAAGGCTCACCTATAACTTCTTTGCCGCGGGTATCAGATGATTCTCCGATAGGGGTGACAATCGGAGTAAGAACAGGAACAGTAGAAGATGTACTAGCAGGAACAACAGATGGGATAATAATAGGCTTGTTGACAGTCTTAGGGGAAATCTAGGGAGAGAAAACCCTTCAACTTCAGGTAACTTTGCTGGTTCCGACAATGTTACCAATATCAGGATCAACTTCTTTATCTTTCAAATCTTGTTTGATGCCATGATAGTACACATCGGAACCATAATGCCACAGGACAAATTTATCGGAGACATACGGGACAGGACCAGGAACAGTGATTATCAATGGAGCAATTCTTGGAACAGATGTAATCCTAACAGGTCATCTTGAGGAAACCTTGGAAGGATTGGCGGAAATGGTTATAATGGCAACGTCTTCAGATGGTACGACAGGAACCAAAATTTTCTCAAACAAAATTTCTTTGCTATCTATCAGGCGTTGGACAACTAACTTCAACAAACGGCAACCAGAAGGTACAACCCGGAAATAAACCGTCCAACAGCAAATTCTTCTTGACAGTCATGAGAGGAGTAGATACTGTCATACCCCAATTTTTGACCTAAGATCCCACTTGCATTTTTGCATTTTTTATACAAAAGTCAAGGTCACTAAATACGGTCGGTTTTAACCTCTCGCCTTCGAGCTTTGACTATGTGAAGATTGTCAAGTGTTTTGAACATTTTTAGCCCATGTATCACTAATTTCTAATCGCATACAAAGGTGTATGTTCATGTTTTCTTTTGTTTCATGTGCAGAGACAGGTCTGAATCAAGAGCATCAGGTGTCGCGCCTCAACTAAGGTTTTGAGTCTCCCAAGCCAGAAGTACGGTTGATTGTGGATTCTCGAAGACTGATTCATCAAGGCACACCGTTGCACCCTTAATTTCGCCCCTAATTTTTTCAGTCGCACATTCATACCATATTTTGTCATTTGGCCACAATCATTAGTAAATATCTTCATTCATCATATTTTGCATCATTAGTCGTATTTAAGTTGACCAGAAAAGTCAGTTTAAATCAAAGTTTGCATCGTCTTTTAGTTAAAAAAATACCTGACATTTCACTTCATGCATTTTTATCTCTTTACTCGTTTCTTGCATTGCTCCAAGTTGTTTATATGTCGATAATAAAAATATTTTGGGTTTATAGACAAACTGTTAAAAGCGATTCAACAATGTGCGAAAAATTAGCGAGAAAAATATTTCAAGTTTTCACCTTTTACCGATCATTTTATGAATCTGCATCTCGCATAGATTATGAAGGTATGCTCGTTTTATTTTTTCGATACAGTTCGAAGTCTCATTTTTAACCGTAAAACGTCTATTTAGCCTGGTATTTTCATTATCATTTTATTCCTATTTTTACTTTTTTGAATATTTTTTCTTTAATCTTTGTGACATGTAGTTTATTTTAATGTGTTCATTTTATTTTTTCAGATAAATTTTCGTCCGTTCTTTTTATCGTTTTCGATCACTTTGGGTCTTTATTTTTTATTTAAAAAAAATTCAAAAAAATTATTTTAAATTGATTTATTTTTTGTAGTTTCAGGTTTTATTTTATTTTGGTCATTCAGGGACTTTTTAGTCACAAAAAATATTAATTAGGCTTTGCTTAATTCTCATTGGTTGATAGCATGATTTGCGGATTGATAGAGATTGAATTTATATTGAACGGCTTGGATTTATTTTGAAATCATAATATTCCTTTTCATTTTTTCTATTTTTAGCTTCTTTATCTCTTTGTAAGGGGGGGACACGAAAAAAAACAACAAAAAATCAACACAGTAACTCTTTATCCTTTCTTCTCTTCCCAATACAATAATCTCTCTTCTTTCATCTACTACCCATGTCTCCATATCTCTTCCTCTCTTCCCTTGCTAAACCACTATAACCCAGCAATCCAAACACTCCCTCTATTTCCCTTCATCTCAATTTCGCTAACCATCTTCCAAATTCCCTTCATTTTCTTCACGCACACAACAACCATAAACTCCATCTGTTCGAAACAGTAACACCATCTTCCGTTACCCTCCTTCAATTAACCTTCATCAATTACCGTAACCCACTGTTACTTCCGCTTTTCCTCTCCACGCCGTATCACCATCGATTCTGGCCAATCCCTTTTACAACTCATGCTCCCACTCTGTGTACATCCATTGCACCATCAGTATCATCAATTCCCTTCCTTCCATTTATCCCTTCAAATTCAATCAAACAACAACATCCCCCTTGTATCTTCATCCCAACCTTGCACGTGTACCAACCTGTACCTCTCATCTATCTCAGTTCAACCTCCCTCACCACAAACCACCAATTTCCATCACCCTGCTATTTCCTCTTTCAAAATCATATACTCCCTCTGTTAATACCATACCCATCCTTACTGTCACTCTCTTCAACGAATACACTATGTTTGTGTAAATTACTGATCCACTCTCAATCTCTCTTTAGGCCGTTACCATCAAGCCGGTTTCGCGTTAACATCTATTTGCAATGCTCCCTTCAGTTTTCTCTCCGAAACTCATTATCACATACCACCATTTCTTCACACACTCTCTTCGTGTCGCCCTCAATAGCCCAACCGAAGTGGCCAAATACTCTCTCCGTTCTCTGTTCATAAACCCACCGAGCCACAACTCCCCGCTGTACCCACCTCTCCATTATGAACTTTAAATGGAATCTCAACATTCGTAGCTTACTGTCATCACTATATTTCATCTACCTTTGTTCATGAACCCACCTGCTACTTCCATCTCACACAGACCGTGAAATCCATTCTGCTCAATCACGCAATAATCCCCTTGTTCTTCAACTTCCACAATTGTCACTCACAGTAAATAACATAGATCTATACAAACTACCTCCACCATCATCATCAGCCAAAATTCTTCCATTAACACCACATGTAACCATCATATTACCCTTTCCATTTTCCAGCAATCCATGCAACCTTCTTCATCTCCCCTACCGCATCCAATCCACATACACAAACCAATTATTAACCCTTCAATTCACCATCAAACCGCATCCCATTACGCAGGCTTCCGTTGTTTCGCATTGAATTCCTCCGCCTACTTCTTCATCCACCTACAACCTCCATCTATCAACCCTTCTCCCATCCGTTCAACAACTTCCGGCAACCGCAATCGTCATCACCATTTCTAACCTTCACTCCCAATGATTTCCGCACAACACCACCAATACAACTTCTGCGAGTTCCAGCAACTCCTCCCTCTTCTCGCGTCGAATCTCAGCGTTCATGTTTCGTGCAAACAACAACAACTCCATCTCCAATTCCATTTTGGTGAATTGGTAAGATTCAATTTCCCTATTACCTTTGCATTTAATTTCTTCCATTTGTGTTAAACTGAATATTGAAGATGTTAATTTGAAGTCATCTGTGCTATTTTTTAACGATGGAGTTATGCTTGCATTGTTGCGATTGGTGCTAAAATTGAATGGAAATATTGATATCAATTTGGTGTTATGATAAGGTGTGTGTTGAATTGGATTTTGTGGTTGTTGTCTAAGTATTTGTTCGAAATTATTGATGTCAATTTTGGTTGTTGAATCTAGCTTTGAATTTTAAGGATGACATTGTCTTCTAATTTAAGTTGATTCAAGTATTGAAAATGATATTGAAATTGGATTAAATTGTTGAAGTTGAATTTGAGACTTTTCTTTGATTTTGGAGCACCGACATATTGTCGAGTTGCTTCACGGATTTATCCTTGTTGAAACTTGCACTCCAAACTTATTTTCATCACTTTTGGACTTAATGTAATTTTGGCATGAGTTGATTAATTTGGAATTGTCGATGTTGATGTTGTTTTGTTGTTTAAGTTATTTTAAAATTTGTTTTGATGATGTTTCAAATTGAATTCAATTCACAAAGTTTGTTGGTTTAATATTAGTGTTTGTACATAAGTTTTGAATCACTTGAAAATTGATTTTCATGAGCTTTTTGTGCATAATTTGTTGTTGTGCAACTTTTGATAAGGCTGATTTTTTGTGTTTACATTGAACAATGTCATGAATTCTTGATTTTCATTTGTGTAAATATTCATTTATTCATATGCATCATACAATTTCATTTTTTATTTTATACTTACTGACACATGTTTTGATCATTGCAATTTCGTTTCATTTTAATTTTTATACTGCTTATGTTACTAACGTGTTTGTTACTGTCAAGGTTTCCGAGAATTCATTTCAAGTATTCGTACTCGCATAGCGCATTTTCACTTTTTCTTTCTCCCTTTACCTCTTTATTGTATTTCATTATTTTTATTTTATTTGGTACTGTAAATCTATACTTGTACATAATATTTTGACTGTATATTTTATTCACTTCACTTATAAATAAATTCAGGTTTTGAAAATATTATTTTTCACCACATTGTGATTTTATTTTTAATTCCAACTAACTTCTGAAAATTGTGCGGGCGCACATAAGTTTCCCTGTGCTGTTAGATTTGTCGATATATATCTTGTGATGCAGGGATTCTTATCTGATACCGTGAGCTTTATCCATCCCCTTTGCGCTTTATCTGATGCTTGGAGTATTATCTTACATCAGGTTTTTTTGATGTTGTCGGCTTGTGTTTTATTTTCACCCGAGGTTTGATATACTCTTAGCTTATTTATCTGTCTGTGGTTTTAAATCCAAGGGAAAGAATTAATTTGTTGACTTCATGTCATCGAGTATCTAATACGATTATGTGAAATCCCTTCATACCTTTTATTTTTTATTTTTTTAGTTTTATTAATCTTAAGACGAATTTCCTACAAATCAATTTTTAAACTCACACCCCTTTTAAGTCAAAACTTCAACACTAGGTCATCGTATCTTCAAAATCTCATCCATATCCATTTAACTAAACAAACAATTTTAACCAAAAAACAGATATTTCAAAAGGTTCCTGTGGAGTACCGCAGATGCATTGGGTGCTAATACCTTCCCATTGTATAACCAACCCCCGAACTCTCGATCTCTTTTAAAAATGCATTGTATTTTCATTACTTTTAAATATTACTTTACATTGCATACTTTAGGGTTTTATTTCACTCTTTTCCCTTTTCCCTTGGAAATAATAAAGCGCGGTGGCGACTCTTGCTTTTGTGAGTCGAGTTAATTAATAGCTTGATCTCCGATTTTCACCGCTACAGAATTGGCGACTCTGCTGGGGATAGATTGACCTCTTGCTGGTCCATCCCTAAGTGGGTTAAGCCTAATTTGTTTTATCTGTTTTATCATTATTTGATTGTTTGATTATATGTATATATTATGATTATTTGGGTGTTGATAATATTTACAAAGGACAAGTCCTATACCCGGACTAAGTTACACTTAGGAATAGGACGGGCGGTATAGTCATGTTAACTTTGAGGGAGTAATCCCGAAGAAGGAGGCACGAGATCCCCCACTCAGTGGAAGGCCCTTTTGAACATAATATTTGTTTACCGAGTAATCGGAAGACATTATTATTTTCGACCTGGGAGCCAGAGAAGCTGGGAACCGTAGAACCCTAACCCATCTTGGCCTTTTAGGTGTAGCGTGGAGATTATAACAGAGTAATCCGGAAGTAATTGTTACGCGATGCTACGCTCAGATGAGTTTCTCTTGAGAATATTGCTGATTATTGAGTAATCAAGACGTTGGTAATATCCGAAGGAGGAATGTAGACTCCGGGAACTCTTAGAACCTTGTTCTACAGGTGTGATTAAACCGTTAGTACATACCTTGGGGGTGTTTCTTACCTTGACTCCATGCTCGTGACGTTGAACCTTTCGACTTTATTTGTGACCTTGCTTGTGGTTGTTGCATAGCCATGCATTCATGCATCCATAAAACCCTTTTCACTTGACTTTGAAGGAAGTTGGAGGTCTTTCTTTGTAAACATCATAAGTTTCGTCAAGCTCAATGGATCTTGGGTGTTGATAGGGCGAAAACCCTAATCCACCAAAATGGATGATTGATCTTGATGATAACTTGATCAATGTTTGGAGCCAATTTAAAATTCATCTTCTATCTTCATACTTTGATGTTTACAACTTAATATCTTGAGTTCCTTGAAAATCAAATAAAAACTCTCTTTTGCATATCATACATCATTCTACATTTTTTGTTTCACTTTCAAAGGTCTTTTTCCGAGTCGTATTTTTCCTTTGGTCTCACCAGTACAACACTCGCGCTAAGAGAACAATGGAGAATATCAAGCAAGAGGTTTCTGAACTCCGTAGAGAGATGACTATTTTGAAAGCTAGTATGGAGCACTTAACTGGTTTGGTTGAAATTTTGGTTGCCTCCCAAGTCAATCCTTCTAGGAGGAAGGAAGCGATGATAAAAGTCTTCACTGAAACTCTGAAATCATTCATTCATGAGAAGATGATAATTAATGCGCCTAGTGACTTTCCTGACAAGGTGAATGTGGGAGTGCGTCTAGAAGAAGATGTCTGAAAGGGATGTTTATATGAAGATGGTAGCTCAGCTAATGGTGTGAAGAAGTTTGATAATGACTTTTCCAAGAAGAGAACCAGAGGAAGAAATAATCATCATCAGAATCATCATGTTTCTCCCATTTATCAACAAAATCAGCAAGTTCCTAATCAGAGGAAAAATCAATTTGATCCAATTCCAATCACCTATACAGAGTTGTTCCCTATCCTGATGTAGAGGAATTTGGTTCAGACCCGACCTCCACTGAAGGTTCCTGAGAAGATACATTGGTACTACAAAGCTGATTTGACATGTACCTTTCATCAAGGTGCTCCTGGGCATGACTTGGAGGGTTGCTTTGCTTTGAAGATCGAGGTTCAGAAGTTGGTCAGAAGTGGTATCTTGTCATTCAAGGACGTTTGTTTTGAAGTTCAAATCAAGCATGTGCCGAAGAGTAAACATGATTGATGGTCACTTTGAGTTTTGAATGATGTTTTCGGTAATTCAAGTCCAGATGGAAAGCCTTCCTAGATTATTAACTTATTTCTGCTTTTTGTAATTTTTCTTGTTTATCAAAACATTGTTTGCATGTAAGAACTCGTTTGCATTTGTATGATTATCTTAATACAATGAGTATGTTTGTCTTGAAGAAATTCATTCGTTTCACTCATATTTGTTTTCAAATTTTAAATTTCTTTTGGCATTATGATACCAACTTGTTGCCCATTCTCTTGCCTAGGCAGAGATTGAAGGGAGGATGATGATCTGAAAAACACAAAATCTCTGGTTGTATGCTTTCTGAATAAAATCTTGCTGACGATGTACATGCATTGTTTCAAATCCTTAAACACTGGAGATATAAGGAAGATAATCCCTTGATAACCCCTTTTGAGCCTTGAAGTAGGAGTTTCTTTTCTATATGAAAAAACCCTCAAATTTTAACCTGGGGTAGGGTAGTTTTCAGTTAATCTGATTGAGTGTTCAAAATTCATAAGGAAGATATTTCTGAAGAGAAACTGCGAGGGCTATCCTTCATGTATAATGAAGCTAGAAGATGTGGAACCACAATGTTATCCCTCATTCATCAAGAAACGAGGCAGTCACAATCCTCTCAACCAGTAAAGACAAGCTAATGTCACACATTTTGTTCAAAAAGTCAAAAATCAATAAAAAGAAAAAGCCTGCTAAGTCAAAAACATGAAAACTTACGACTTAGGCAAGAACTAAGGCATCCCGCTGGACTATCAATTCAAAGGAATTAGTTCAGGCAAAAGTTAGGGAAAATAAAATTTGCAAAGAAAAGGACTGCAAAGAAAAGTCCTCAGCAAAGAACAAATTGGTGACTACAAACACGAAGACATGAGGGTGGTTTCTACTCCGAAAGCCTCGTCATTTCCTTGACCATCACAAAATCCTTTTGAGAGATGAACGCTCATGTTGAATTAACTAAACATAGGATTGGAGAACATCATGAAGTGGGTGGGCACCAAATATTTTGAGCCTTAAATCTTTTTTTTCTAAAACCATGAACCAGACCACATTACAACCTTCAAAAGTCCTAATTGAAGCAAGGTTATTTTGAAAGCATACTTCAATGAGATAGTGTTCCTGACTCCCATGAATGTTCTAAATAGTTATGTTGGTATCATATGTTTTTCCTATACAAAAATAAATGATGCTCTAACTCGCAAAATTTGTGCGATATCTTTTCAAAATCTTCAAGACTTACATAACTGTTGCATTAGAATTTTCATTCTCATAATAAACTTTTTCTAACTGCAAAACATTTGTTTGATATCAAGGAAGCTCACATATAAGCATTGGTGATGAGTTTATTCTTTTAAGGCCTGAAACTATGTTGAGTAATTGGCGGATCACGTTAAGAAAAAATCATATCCATGGGCAGGTCACCTGAAGACCGTAAGCGCGAACATGTTGCTTCTCCCAGTTAATGCTTTTCCCAACTTGTTTGCTCGTTTGGGGCAAAATTTTGAAGACTCTGTTGTGCTGACTACAGTCAATCTGGGGAAATCACGTAGAGATTTGATGAATATCTCTAAGAGTTTGAAGACACCAGAGCATGGTGAATTCCAGGTCTTTTGTAAAATCCTCTTGAGACGATTTCTCCTCATCAACCATATAGCTCGGGGCATTTTAGAGGTGAAGCTATTCGCAAGAATTGTCGTGCATCACGCAGCTTATCAGCAGTAAACTTGGGGCATCCAAAATTAATCCCAGGGGCAATCCAGATTTGTCAAGATATGTTTTTCATACATTATCAGAGGGTGGTGTTCCCAGTATCTCCAGCTAAGCAAGACTTCTTTCTAGTTGAAACTTTGTTCGTGTTGTTATCCTTTCAATGGATTGTTTGCAATAGAAGACTGGACTTTGGGTTTTCTACCTGAAAATATCTTCCTCTCCAAAGAGATTTAATCCTTGTAAAAGGACTTTGCTCCAATGATGGCTTTTGTTTTCTATCTCCAGTAATGTTACCATCCTATTGAGATTAGCCGAGTGTCGAGTTGTACTGTGATGTCTTATCATTTTCTGTCTATCTCCCCTGTCTGTTTTGTCAGCATATACATGACATTCATTTATTCATTCACACTTGCATCATGCATGCACAGTTGTATTTGTTGATGTCTTTGAGTACGTATACCTTGGTTATGTCTATTCAAATAGCGTATTTGATCTTTCCAAATAGAGTGTCAACTTAAGCAGAAAGTGCGCCTCTTTTCTAATTCCCCACTGAGTTAACTCTCGTGGAAGAATCTTGCTTTAGCTTTCCTTTTCCATCTCTGGATAGGATAAATCCCCATTTGAGTTGTTTCCTCATTGGGTGGAGTCTTGTTTGACTATTTTCTCTCCAGTTTATTCCTGGATTGAGCTTTGTCTCTTGTGAACGATACCCTGTGGATCTCTCTAGGCTGTGAAACCTAGATGGAGAGTGCATTTATTTTGCAACGTAAATACTTGGTCTCCTTAAGAAGGATTTATTCATGGTTCCCCATTGAAGATGAACTTTATTCCCCATCAGTGTTATCACAACCTTCTTCTGGAATATCGACATGACAACGAGCGACTGACTCTTTATTTGAGCAGTTTGATTATTTCTGATTTCTCTACGACAAATGGCGGTCTCTTCATGAGAAGTTTGTCCATCCTCGATGAAATTATTGATTCTCACCTCCAGCAATATCTTCATGATATTTTATGGGTATCTTTGAGAAAACAGCAAGCGGCAGTCTCTTCATGGACAACTTGTATGTTATCAACACTTTTTAAAAAACAGCAAGCGGCAGTCTCTTCATGGACAACTTGTATGTTATCAATACTTTTTAAAAACAGCAAGCGGCAGTCTCTTCATGGACAACTTGTATGTTATCACCACTTTTTGAAAATGGCAAGTGGCAGCTTCTTCATGAGCATCTTGTACGTTAGTATTTTTGGAAGACAACAAGTGGCAGCTTATCTACTTGAGCAACTTGTGTGTTATTGTTCCCTTGAAAACGGCAAGTGGGGGTCTCTTCATGAGCAGCTTGTACGGAAAACGGCAAGTGGCAGCTTCTTCATGAGCAGCTTGTACATTAGTATTTTTGGAAGACAACAAGTGGCAGCTTATCTATTTGAGCAACTTGCGTGCTATTGTTCCCTTGAAAACGGCAAGTGGCAGCTTCTTTATGAGCAGCTTGTGGGTTTTTGGCAACAAGTGGCGGACTCTTCATGAGCAGCTTGTGTGCTTTAATATTCTTTGAAGACAACAAGTGGCGGTCTCTTCATGAGCAACTTGTATGTTATTGACACCTTTGAAAGGAAACAAGTGGCGGCCTCTTTATTTGAGCAGCTTGTGTATCCCCAACAATAATGTCTACTCAGCAAATGGCATCCCTTTCGGAAAAGTCCCGTGGGGAAGTTTTTTATTTTATCCTTTTCAAGCGATATCTTGGTTAGAGAAGAAATGTGTTACCGTTCTTGGTAAAATTCAGAAATCAGAGATGTTTATCTCCAGCCACAGTGCTGATGTCAATCATTTTGTTTTCCAGCCACAGTGCTGATGTCAATCATTTTGTTTTCCAGCCACAGTGCTGATGTCAATCATTTTCCAGTCACAGTACTGATGTAAATCATTACCTTTTCCAGTCTCAATACTGATGTAAATCATTCAAGAGTCTCTCATTTGAAGTCTATGACTTTGTTTCCCCAGTGGTGTTATAATCTGTTCCCCTGTAGGATTACTATAATATGCTTGGTTTCTCCAGCATATTTTGTCTCATATGGCGTCATTCCCCATAAAATTCAAAACATCACATTCATATCATATCATAAACATAATTGCGGTATCTTAAGGCCAAAAATTGTGTATTCTATATTTAAGTCCCTTCAATCTCGTCAGATAGAAGAAACTTAAATAGGGGCAGCTGTCATACCCCAATTTTTGACCTAAGATCCCACTTGCATTTTTGCATTTTTTATACAAAAGTCAAGGTCACTAAATACGGTCGGTTTTAACCTCTCACCTTCGAGCTTTGACTATGTGAAGATTGTCAAGTGTTTTGAACATTTTTAGCCCATGTATCACTAATTTCTAATCGCATACAAAGGTGTATGTTCATGTTTTCTTTTGTTTCATGTGCAGAGACAGGTCTGAATCAAGAGCATCAGGTGTCGCGCCTCAATTAAGGTTTTGAGTCTCCCAAGCCAGAAGTACGGTTGATTGTGGATTCTGGAAGACTGATTCATCAAGGCACACCGTTGCACCCTTAATTTCGCCCCTAATTTTTTCAGTCACACATTCATACCATATTTTGTCATTTGGTCACAATCATTAGTAAATATCTTCATTCATCATATTTTGCATCATTAGTCGTATTTAAGTTGACCAGAAAAGTCAGTTTAAATCAAAGTTTGCATCGTCTTTTAGTTAAAAAAATACCTGACATTTCACTTCATGCATTTTTATCTCTTTACTCGTTTCTTGCATTGCTCCAAGTTGTTTATATGTCGATAATAAAAATATTTTGGTTTTATAGACAAACTGTTAAAAGCGATTCAACAATGTGCGAAAAATTAGCGAGAAAAATATTTCAAGTTTTCACCTTTTACCGATCATTTTATGAATCTGCATCTCGCATAGATTATGACGGTATGCTCGCTTTATTTTTTCGATACAGCTCGAAGTCTCGTTTTTAACCGTAAAACGTCTATTTAGCCTGGTATTTTCATTATCATTTTATTCCTATTTTTACTTTTTTGAATATTTTTTCTTTAATCTTTGTGACATGTAGTTTATTTTAATGTGTTCATTTTATTTTTTCGGATAAATTTTCGTCCGTTCTTTTTATCGTTTTCGATCACTTTGGGTCTTTATTTTTTATTTAAAAAAAATTCAAAAAATTATTTTAAATTGATTTATTTTTTATAGTTTCAGGTTTTATTTTATTTTGGTCATTCAGGGGCTTTTTAGTCACAAAAAATATTAATTAGGCTTTGCTTAATTCTCATTGGTTGATAGCATGATTTGCGGATTGATAGAGATTAAATTTATATTGAACGGCTTGGATTTATTTTGAAATCATAATATTCCTTTTCATTTTTTCTATTTTTAGCTTCTTTATCTCTTTGTAAGGGGGGGACACGAAAAAAAAACAACAAAAAATCAACACAGTAACTCTTTATCCTTTCTTCTCTTCCCAATACAATAATCTCTCTTCTTTCATCTACTATCCCTGTCTCCATATCTCTTCCTCTCTTCCCTTGCTAAACCACTATAACCCAGCAATCCAAACACTCCCTCTATTTCCCTTCATCTCAATTTCGCTAACCATCTTCCAAATTCCCTTCATTTTCTTCACGCACACAACAACCATAAACTCCATCTGTTCGAAACAGTAACACCATCTTCCGTTACCCTCCTTCAATTAACCTTCATCAATTACCGTAACCCACTATTACTTCCGCTTTTCCTCTCCACGCCGTATCACCATCGATTCTGGCCAATCCCTTTTGCAACTCATGCTCCCACTCTGTGTACATCCATCGCACCATCAGTATCATCAATTCCCTTCCTTCCATTTATCCCTTCAAATTCAATCAAACAACAACATCCCCCTTGAATCTTCATCCCAACCTTGCACGTGTACCACCCTGTTCCTCTCATCTATCTCAGTTCAACCTCCCTCACCACAAACCACCAATTTCCATCACCCTGCTATTTCCTCTTTCAAAATCATATACTCCCTCTGTTAATACCATACCCATACTTACTGTCACTCTCTTCAACGAATACACTATGTTTGTGTAAATTACTGATCCACTCTCAATCTCTCTTTAGGCCGTTACCATCAAGTCGGTTTCGCGTTAACATCTATTTGCAATGCTCCCTTCAGTTTTCTCTCCGAAACTCATTATCACATACCACCCTTTCTTCACACACTCTCTTCGTGTCGCCCTCGATAGCCCAACCGAAGTGGCCAAATACTCTCTCCGTTCTCTGTTCATAAACCCACCGAGCCACAGCTCCCCGCTGTACCCACCTCTCCATTATGAACTTTAAATGGAATCTCAACATTCGTAGCTTACTGTCATCACTATATTTCATCTACCTTTGTACATGAACCCACCTGCTACTTCCATCTCACACAGACCGTGAAACCCATTCTGCTCAATCACGCAATAATCCCTTTGTTCTTCAACTTCCACAATTGTCACTCACAGTAAATAACACAGATCTATACAAACTACCTCCACCATCATCATCGGCCAAACTTCTTCCATTAACACCACATGTAACCATCATATTACCCTTTCCATTTTCCAGCAATCCATGCAACCTTCTTCATCTCCCCTACCGCATCCAATCCACATACACAAACCAATTATTAACCCTTCAATTCACCATCAAACCGCATCCCATTACGCAAGCTTCCGTTGTTTCGCATCGAATTCCTCCGCCTACTTCTTCATCCACCTACAACCTCCATCTATCAACCCTTATCCCAGCCGTTCAACAACTTCTGGCAACCGCAATCGTCATCACCATTTCTAACCTTCACTCCCAATGATTTTCGCACAACACCACCAATACAGCTTCTGCGATTTCCAGCAACTCCTCCCTCTGCTCGCGTCAAATCTCAGCGTTCATGTTTCGTGCAAACAACAACAACTCCATCTCCAATTCCGTTTTGGTGAATTGGTAAGATTCAATTTCCCTATTACCTTTGCATTTAATTTCTTCCATTTGTGTTAAACTGAATACTGAAGATGTTAATTTGAAGTCATCTGTGCTATTTTTTAACGATGGAGTTATGCTTGCATTGTTGCGATTGGTGCTAAAATTGAATGGAAATATTGATATCAATTTGGTGTTATGATAAGGTGTGTGTTGAATTGGATTTTGTGGTTGTTGTCTAAGTATTTGTTCGAAATTATTGATGTCAATTTTGGTTGTTGAATCTAGCTTTAAATTTTAAGGATGACATTGTCTTCTAATTTAAGTTGATTCAAGTATTGAAAATGATATTGAAATTGGATTAAATTGTTGAAGTTGAATTTGAGACTTTTCTTTGATTTTGGAGCACCGACATATTGTCGAGTTGCTGCCCGGATTTATCCTTGTTGAAACTTGCACTCCAAACTTATTTTCATCACTTTTGGACTTAATTTAATTTTGGCATGAGTTGATTAATTTGGAATTGTCGGTGTTGATGTTGTTTTGTTGTTTAAGTTATTTTAAAATTTGTTTTGATGATGTTTCAAATTGAATTCAATTCACAAAGTTTGTTGGTTTAATATTAGTGTTTGTACATAAGTTTTGAATCACTTGAAAATTGATTTTCATGAGCGTTTTGTGCATAATTTGTTGTTGTCCAACTTTTGATAAGGCTGATTTTTTGTGTTTACATTGAACAATGTCATGAATTCTTGATTTTCATTTGTGTAAATATTCATTTATTCATATGCATCATACAATTTCATTTTTTTATTTTATACTTACTGACACATGTTTTGATCATTGCAATTTCGTTTCATTTTAATTTTTATACTGCTTATGTTACTAACGTGTTTGTTACTGTGAAGGTTTCCGAGAATTCATTTCAAGTATTCGTACTCGCATAGCGCATTTTCACTTTTTCTTTCTCCCTTTACCTCTTTATTGTATTTCATTATTTTTATTTTATTTGGTACTGTAAATATATACCTGTACATAATATTTTGACTGTATATTTTATTCACTTCACTTATAAATAAATTCAGGTTTTGAAAATATTATTTTTCACCACATTGTGATTTTATTTTTAATTCCAACTAACTTCTGAAAATTGTGCGGGCGCACATAAGTTTCCCTGTGCTGTTAGATTTGTCGATATATATCTTGTGATGCAGGGATTCTTATCTGATACCGTGAGTTTTATCCATCCCCTTTGCGCTTTATCTGATGCTTGGAGTATTAACTTACATCAGGTTTTTTTGATGTTGTCGGCTTGTGATTTATTTTCACCCGAGGTTTGATATACTCTTAGCTTATTTATCTGTCTGTGGTTTTAAATCCAAGGGAAAGAATTAATTTGTTGACTTCATGTCATCGAGTATCTAATACGATTATGTGAAATCCCTTCATACCTTTTTTTTTTTAGTTTTATTAATCTTAAGACGAATTTCCTACAAATCAATTTTTAAACTCACACCCCTTTTAAGTCAAAACTTCAACACTAGGTCGTCGTATCTTCAAAATCTCATCCATATCCATTTAACTAAACGAACAATTTTAACCAAAAAACAGATATTTCAAAAGGTTCTTGCGGAGTACCGTAGATGCATTGGGTGCTAATACCTTCCCATTGTATAACCAACCCCCGAACTCTCGATCTCTTTTAAAAACGCATTGTATTTTCATTACTTTTAAATATTACTTTACATTGCATACTTTAGGGTTTTATTTCGCTCTTTTCCCTTTTCCCTTGGAAATAATAAAGCGCGGTGGCGACTCTTGCTTTTGTGAGTCAAGTTAATTAATAGCTTGATCTCCGATTTTCACCGCTACAAATACTTCATCAACAAAGGTAACAAACAAATCAGTATCAATAGCATTAACTCCACGGAAGTGCTTAGGCATGGGAGCAGTTATGACATTTGGATTCTCCGGAGCATAAAAATTTATTTCCTTGGATTCAATCAAGTCTTGTATTTTGTTTCTCAGAGCCCAGTAGTCATTTGTATCGTGGCCAGGACTCTCAGAATGATAGGTACACCGGGCATTCAGATTATATCAGGGAGATGTAATATTTGGATTCTTGGGAGCCTCTCTCAAGGTTGCCAAGTTGGATCTCAGCAGATGAGGTAGAACTTCAACCAATGTCATGTTAATGCGGGTAAATTGTCGTTGTGGTCTTTCTACCCTTTGTTGATTGTTGCGTTATGGAGCAACTGCGGGTCTAGGTATCATTACGGTACTTACTGTCTGACGTTGTTTAGCCCTGTTCTGATCCCTCGGGCTGTAGATGGAATTGGCTTCCTTCTTACCAGCAAAAGGCTTCTTTACTGAACTTGAAGAGGCATCCTTCTGCATTTTTCCGCTTCGAATCCCCGCTTCTACTCTTTCCCCAGTTAGGATCAGCTAAGTGAAACCAACCGATGAGTTCCTGATCAAATGATTGAAAAATGGACCATATAGCGTCCCTAGAAACATATCAACCAACTCCTTATCAGACAACAAAGGTTGAACTCTCCCAACCATCTCTCTCCATTTTTGTGCATAATCTTTAAAACCTTCACCTGCACCCATGGACATACTCTGGAGTTGCGTACGAGTGGGAGCAAGGTCGGCATTGTACTGATAATGCTTGTAGAAAGCAGCAGCCAGATCTTCCCAGTTTCGAATATTTGCTCCCTCTAACTGGTAGAACCATTCAAGTTGAGTCCCTGACAGACTATCTTGAAAGAAGTGAACCCACAGATTTCTATCAACTGTATGGGGCTGGATCTTCCTAACATAAGAACGGAGATGGAGTTTTGGGCAGGACACCCTGTTGTACCCCAAAATTTTCCCTCCCATATTCTTCAAGGTTTGACAAGAATCATCCTCAAATGGTTCAAGATCTCTCAAAGGTTGCACAGTCAAACATCCTCCTAAGCCAGTCAAAATTAGGGTTTTGGTTCTTGCAAGGAATTTAAGGTTTTCAGTGGCTCAATCAAGTCCCATATGCCTATATACATTGTCAAGCATCTACATGTCAAGTCTCAAGGCTCACAGGGTCAAATTGCACAATCAAAAGCCCTATTTGGTTCACAGTCAACTATAGGGGCAAAATGGTCATTTTACAGTCAAAAGTCAGAATTTTTGGTCAACATCTTATTTTGAGCACACAATCATCATTTGTTCAAGTCTTGATCATGATTCCACAAGAATGGCTCAAAAATCATCAAGATGCAAAAGTTTCCATTTTGGGACAGTTGAAAAGTCAACTGTAACTTGACCAGGGCATAACTTTTTCATGGTTCATCAGAAAAATCCCATCCAATGCTCATTTTGAAGGGTATGACATTTCCTGCAAATCATCTTCACATTACAAGTCCAAGAAATGCTCTCACAAAAAGTTATCAATTTCCACATTATAGGTCAATTTCAAAAGTCAACAAAAAGGCATTTTAAGTCAAAGACAATAACTTGAGATTGGTAAATCCAAATGACATGGGATTAAAGGCATTGGTTAGAGGACTTCAAGACCTTTCCAAAATGTCCAAGAAAATGTTCATATGATCAAAATTGAGCAAGATATGCATTGGAGAAGTTGGGAAATTTTCATGAATTTGCAAAAGTCAACTATCCTTAAAACTTCAATTTTTGACAAAAGGCCCCACTTTCTTCCACTTGATTCAGCCTTGTCATGCCATACACGTGTCCCATGCTTAATTCCAAGATCAAACATTTATTTTTCTATTTTATTTAATTTTTATTGATTTAATTCATTTTAAATCCATAATAATTCAAATAAAATCTAAAAAATTAATGGAATAGCATCTTTTGGTTTGAATAGATTTTATATGTCATATTCCAGCTAACAAATTCGTGCCAAGCCTTTTTGTGCATAAAATCCAAGATTTGCTCCAAACATGGAAAGTTCTTCAATGGTGGTCAACAAGATCTCAAGGCTTCAATGCACAAGGATACAGGCCCAGCTGCTGACCTAATTTTGTTGACACATACATAAGCAAGAAATACCAACCTAAGACACGACCCAGAGCATTGCTGAAACGGCCAAAAAAAACTGAAAATTGTTGGAAAAAGTAGGAGATCAAGAACAAGGTTGTAAGCATTTTCAGACAAAAAGGAGAACGTGACATCCTTCCTTGCCATTCCCTGAAGCTAGAACGACCCTTACCACGCCCTAAGACCCCCTACACAGCGCTGTAAGTCATCACAAACTTGCCTCTGAACACAAAACTTGAATGATCTATTCTTGCATTTTTTTTCTCAAAAACGTTAGCATATTCATACTCCTTGTTTGATTTCTAACCTAATGGCATTATTCAATTTCATTTTTAAGCCTTGTATGATGATACCCGTACCTAGGGTTTGTTTGTGTGGTTTTTAGGCATTCTATTTTCAGGTGAAATCAGAACAAATCATGAGCATGGATGGACTCAGGAGGTGGAGACGAGACCAACCATGGTCTTGGAATAAGTTTTTGAGGCCTAGGGACGATTTTGAGAAAATCCTACGAAACTACCTGCGGATAAAAATCAGCAGGTAAATAACCAGCAATTTGATGAAGACGATGATGTGTCTTCCTGTCACTTGCCTGTTCAAACTAAACGCGCGCATTTTTGTTTTAATTGCAGGATATTGCTTTTTATTGCATATAATATTAATTGTCTATTGCTATGACGAATTGAACGCGCTGACTGAGTGGTTGGGAAAGCATGCATATGTCCCTTGGGACCTGGGTTCGATTCCCAGGTCCCCCAAAATTTCCATATTATTTTTCTTTACACGCTTGTGTGCAGTTTTCCAAAGAAGGTGTACCATATACCTCACAAATCAGCGCGCCAAGTGGCTATTCTCACAAGATCTGATGGCCATGTGGTGCAGAATACCATGTTCCTGGTCAACCCACGCTCTAGGAAATCCCAGAAGTCAAACAAGGCTTGAGATAATGGGCCTCACAATTCCAGAATTCACCTCCATCAGAGCCCAGAACCCCCCTTGGTTCATTCCTCTTTCTTATTTCATATTTTTTATTTTGTTTATTAACTCTTTTTTTTTATTATCATTATTATCACTAAAATTAACTTAATTAATTTTCTTCACAATAAAAATTCAGAAAAACCAAAAAAATATTTTTATTAATTTCAATTACTTTTTGTATATAAATACAAATTAATGAGTTTAGTCTTTTTGTTAATTAGGTTTAATTTTAATCTTTTGCAATAAATAAAAATGAATTAGACTTAGGTTTTTTTCTTTTGACACTTTTAATTTCTTTTTTTATTTTATTTCATTAAAACATAAAAAATACAAAAAATACTTTTTCTTGTAAACAATTAATTAATTAGTAAATTAGGTTTAATAGTTAATTAAATTGCAAAAAAGGACCAAATGCCATTCTTTTCTCAAAAAGGGTCAAAATCCCAAGGACGTCTCGATTCAATCTTTCACGCGCATGTTTATTTTAATTCATTATATTCATGTATCCGCTCCGGAAATGTAATAGTTAATTAGGCTTTTATCGCTTTATTTATTTTCTCGCAATTTATTTTTCCAAACGGGTTATTATTTTTGGCGATGTATAGACCCGTGCCTTGTAATAGCGTAGAATTACCTTTTCGCAATTTATTTTCCGCACTCTTAACTGTTAAAAATGCATGAAAGACTTGTATAAAAAATAAAATCAATCCGTAGCTCACAAATAACATGTACAAGATGATCTTAACTGAAAAGCAACACACATGCACATGCCACCCCTAGGGTACGCCTCACTGGTTGCCTCGACGTGGTCGTCAAGTATAGGGTGTTTTAGAGGTCGCCCTCCTGTCTAAAGATCCAGTTGCCTCGAAATGGTTGCCTCGGATAAAAAGGATCTAGGACATTAGGGTTACCGCTAAGGCGTCCTACTATTGCTTTGGTGACCACATTGTCCCTTAATCGAATTGACCCGAATAACTCCAACGACGGTGCTTCCTACTTCTCAATAGTGGGATAGCACTGTCTAAAGGACTCTTACACAGTCTAATTCCTTAGAGTAGGTAGATTTCTCCTGGGTACTTGCTCTTTCAAAAAACAAACAAAAATACTTTTCGCACCTACACTTTCATAAAGTTTTCGAACAAACACTTCATACACTCTTGAGGACTGATACAAGAGTTACTTAGAAGTTTTCAAACTAAACTTTTTCAAAACCCACAAACACTTGAAAAGAAAACAATTTTGAAAACATAGAGCAAGTACCTAAGAGCCCGTGGATAACCACGGATAGAAAGGGTGCTAACACCTTCCCTTTCTATAAATCTACCTCCCGAACCGAGAGACATCTCGAAAAAGGAATTTTGTTGTGCTTTTGTCCTTTCCATGTTGGAGAACATAAAAGACGGTGGAGACTCTTGCTTACCGCGACATTTCACGAACCAGCTTAAAAAACAGTCAGTTCTATTTCCACCGATCACAGAACTGGCGACTCTGCTGGGGACACTAATAAGTGAGGTGTACCTTAGGATTAGACCACTCTTGTTTTCAATTGCTTGCTTTGTTTGCTTTAAATATTATGGGCTTGTCTTGGAGTTTCATAGATCCTAACCCGGATCTGGGGGATACCTTTTAGAAGTAGCAACAAACTGTGAGGGAACTGTGCGGGGTATACCGACACGGTTGAAGCAGTTTGCTACATTGATGTGGCACTTTGGTGAGTACCGGTAACCCTTGAGTCAAGTCAAGGAGAGTACGGGGCCGTCGCATGGTATCGTGAAGCATCAACTGACCTTAGGAACCTTACTTGACCATCCTGGCCTCTTTAGGGGTAGTGAGATGACCGACTTTGGTGCAGTCCGAAGTTGGTAGATACTCGATACTACACTCATTGAGGGTTGCTTTCTTGGAATATTTTGATCGCAAGTTCAGTGGCTAAATCAAAACAATGAAAACAGAAAACAACCCAATGATATTGAGCTCCTTAGAACCCGGTTACTTTTAATAGGACAGGTTTTGAACCCACCAACTTCAAGAGGGTAGTACCTAGACCTCATGCTGGCCTAAACTCTAAGGGCTGTCTGGTGTGACTTGTGTGCCTTATCATGTTTGCTTTTTGTGAATACTTGTGGTGTGTCCTTATCATAACAATATAGCATCATACATCATCATATGCATTTACTAACCACTTCAAGGGTTCGAATCTTCATCTTTGTTCTAGTTTTGTAGGACATGGAAACTATCCGCAGAAAGACAATTCAGATCAACCTTGTAAGGGTCCCTCCTCAGCTTAAGGAGCTTACATCCAGGATTCCCGAGAAATCTTCCTTCAGTGAAAGATGAAGGGGTGAAAAACACAAGAAGGGGGGGTTGAATTGTAAAACTGAAATCTTAAAGCAATTGACAAGATATTTTTATCCTGGTTCGTTTGATCTCAAACTACTCCAGTCCACCCGTCAAGGTGATTTCGCCTCTCTCCAACGAGGTCTTAATTCACTATATTCAACTGAATATTACAGACTGCTTTAACAACTGCTAAAGCCTTCTTGATTCAAACCACAATCCGGTTTGTCAAGGCAACACTTTCTTACAAAGATATAAAACAATGTGTGTGAATGTTTTCTACAAAACTTTATCACAACTGTGATGTATACACAAATGAAGCTTAGAAACTTAGATTGCTAAACACTAATGGAGTATCAGAGTTTGGGGTTTAGCAAAACTGGTAGATGAAGATTATTGTTCAGCTTTGTGCGTGTAGAGATTTGGAGAGCATTAGCCATTATAATCTTCGAAGCCTTGTTTATATAGCACTTGAGAAGATGAACGTTGAATGCAATATTCTTGATTCAATGCTAATAACAAGCTTTCCTTTTTGAGCAGATCTTGTCTAGAATGATGCCGTTGGAATTAATTAGCGTTCAATGCACAGTACCGTTGCTTCTTCAATGCACGTTCTGGCTTGGCTCATTCTGATTCTGCTTCGCTGCTGATGAACTATTGTTTTTGTATCAGAGTGTTTACGCGCAGTTCTGTTCATCAAGCTTTAGCATGTACGTGAGTTGATCATCTGATCTTGACGTTCTGATTCAGCAACTTCTGATGCTGGTGTATGAAATTAAATTCTGATGCTGAAGAAGTGATCTTGCTTATTTTAATCAGCGTATCTGCAAGTCAGAGCATAGTAATTTTAGGCAGCATATAGTTCATACATGAAACATATAAATACTATATCTTTTCACTTTGTTATCATCAAAACTTAAATATAGGGTAGTAGATTCAAACATTGTTCTAACAATCTCCCCCTTTTTGATGATGACAAAAACTAGATATTTTAAATGAAAAATAACGTGAAAAGGTGTCTGGGAAATGTTTCAGAGTTAAGAAGTAAGGAGAAATCAGAGTTAGGAGATACTCCCCCTGAGTTGATTACTTCCCTTTGATGATACGTGTTCTTCAGGATCAGATCTTTGTCTTTCTTTGAACATCAGATTAAGAGTCTTTGACTTATCAGAGAGCAGAGCTTCAGAGTTTTCCTTGTCAGAGCTTTGCTTTGGATCAGAGTGTTAGGACGATCAGAACTTCATATTTGATCAGAGCTTCTAGTCTTCATAGTGTTCAGGAGCTTCCTTGTGCCTGTAGACTTTAAACAAAACAGAAAAAAAACAGAAAAACATTTCAAGTAATAGAGTTAGAATGTTTGAGAGTTTCTGTCTAGTTAGCCGTTATGGATTTTAAATATCATTCTTGTTCTCCCCCTTTTTGTCAGCAATCAAAAAGTGTTGGTGATGTGCTAAAACAATTTGATCAGAAAAACTAGTTATATTAAGATAGTTCAAAATCAGAGCAAGAGAATATTACAAAAACATAGTCAAAACAGGACATCAGAAAATGAAGAAAACATAAAAAAGTTATGCATGAAAATGATTTTAAGGTTGAGGGGGCATGCGTGAGAACAGGCTCTCCAGCATTGCTTGAATCTTTTCAGAAGTTTCATTCTGCTTCTGAACCATGTTGACCACAGTGTCAATTTTGCTGTCCTGCACATCCATTCGTGCTTTCATCTTCTGATCATTCTCTTCCATCCGCTGCTGTAGACGCAAGTCATTCAGCCTTAATTCTTCCAGAGCCTGCCTGTCCAAGGCAGCTTGAGAAGCATCAGAAGGAGGAAGCTTCTCAGAACTTTCAGCGACATCTTCTGCTGGATTTTCTTCAGCCTGAATGGTCTTGTCTTCTTCTGATGGTTGCACCTTTGCAGCTTGCTCTTTCTCAGACCAAGATTCACTGTCCAGAGGGAGCACAACTTCTTGAGGCAGCTGACTTTCAACTTCCTTCAGCAGCTTGCTGAAGTTCTGTTGAGCCTGCTCATAGTTGACGTCCTGCAGCTTGAGGGCTTCAGCACGTACCCATAGTCTGAACTGTGACCAGAGCTGATCAGAAGCAGCTGGGTCAATCATCCCAGGACAGACTTGCTTCAAAGAAGCAATCCATTGCAGCATACCTGTTTCAAAATTCAAAATACCAGAGCCAACATCTGGTTGCTTTGGTTTGGGGATGGCAATTTTGTGTCTTAGATCAGCAAGACGTTCAAGACTTGTTAAGTCAATGAAGATCCTGCTGGGGTTTTCAGAGGATTGGTTTTCAGAGGTTTGCTGGGATGTTATTGGTTTTGGAGGAGGGGTATCAGAGTCAGATATTTCGATTGGAGTGGTAGGAGTTTTTGGAGGTGTCGATTCTAATGAGGATGGCAACTGGGGCCTGACAATGGTGGTTCCACATGGCAACTGGATTGCCAGCGGTGAAGGTTGAGGTGAGTGAGGATCAGAATGATGTGGAGAAGGGGTTTCATAGTGGTGAAACTCTGTTTGTGGTGAAGGTGGATTATTTTCTGGTTGAGGAGGTGGAATCTCTGATTGCTCAGGGATCAGAGGTTCTTCTGTGAGTGGTTGTTGTGATTGTGGTTCTGGTTCTGGTTGATGTTGTATTTCTGGTTCAGGTTGTGGTTCTGGTTGTGGAGGAGGAATATTTGGTGGTTCAGAATTTGGTTGAGCAGAAGCATGTTCACGCTCAATATCAGCTAGCACTCGATCAAGTGCTGGTGTTGTTGAAACAATTGGTTGTTTGGGAATCTTAGTTCTGGGTCTTCTGAGTAGTAAGGCCTCAGAAGGGTCTTCTGGTATGGTTTCATCAATGGTAGGGATTGGGATTGATATTCTGTGAGAGGTTTGAGGAGGGGCAGCAGATGTTGGAATAGTAGATGAAATTGAAATAGGGGCAGCAGATGAAATACCTCTTTTCTTTGGAGTCTGCTGAGACGATCCTTCTGCTGGTGCTTTCCTCTTCTTTGTCTTCTTCTGAGTCACTTCAGGTTGGGGTTGACTCAGATCTTTGATCTTCAGCTTTGAACCTGTATCTTCTGCCTTGTATGAATCTGGATACTTGAGAAACATATCAGGTTTGGATTCCATTTCAGAAAATACCGGGAAATCACTCAGAGGCACTCTTCTGCTGGAGATGTCAGCAGTTGAAGTAACTCTGGGTTCCTTCTTAATATTTTCTATCAGCTTCATCTTTTTCAGGTTCTTAGCGTTCAGCGGTTTTCCAACGGTTGGTTCAATAGTGCTCAGTACTTGAGCTTCGCTCAGATACTCTATCAGCTTATTCTCTGTCAGAATATCTGATATAAGCCTTCCAAACGGTATCCAGTCCCTTTTGGTCCTTTCTTCTTCTCTTGTTTCTTTGACACTGGTCTTGAGATGGTTGAACAGGAAGTGTGCCAGATTGATCTTTACCCTCTGATCAATAAAGTAGATCAGAAATTGCTGATCCACGTTTATATAATCAGGAGAACTTGTTGGTTTCCTGTGGTTGAAGCATCCCAGAACAATCTTGGCCCATACTCTGCAGTGATCCTTCAGATCCTTAATTTTGCTGCTGGGCATTCCAAGAGTGAAAATGCTGTTGGCTACCACACCTACATCAGGGCATCTTTCAGCCATGTCCACACAACGGACTCCACCACCACTTTGACCGATTAGCCTAGCAATGAGGTCTTCAGAAATTACTATCTTCTTTCCCATGACAGAAGAGATGACTAGATGTTTAGAAATCTTGGCGTGAATCCAAAATTCCTTGACTAGCGCTGGGAATGTTGGTCCAACCAACCTATCGAAATACCTCTCCCACTTTTGAGCCCTAATTTCTTCAGTTAGGTCAAATCCATTTTCCTTCAAACTTTCAAAGTCGATGATTAATTCAGAGAGAACTTCAAGGTTCTTTACCGGTGTGAGAAGAGTTCTGAGGGGCACCTGATATTGCTCAGAAGTTTCTTTCTTCTGATTGCCTGCAGAAATGCTGGAGGATGCCATTGTTCACACTAAAAAGCTTTGAGAATGATTTGAGAGAAAAAGGTTTGTAGGAGATAAACTCAGAAATATGCAGAAAATACTTGAATGTTTGTGAGAAAGCGTAAAGAATAAGAATGAAGGATTAATGTGCTTAAATAGAGTTTTTCAAAAATTATTTTGAAAAATTAAACGTTTTTAAGAGAGAGAAAAAAATAATGATTGCCATTTAACAAGCGTGATTACTTTTCATTAAATGCTTGCTGATTTTGGGGGATTTGAGAAAGATACTTAAAACGGTTACCAGACATGTGTCTCAATGCACCCAATCAGCGCTTTGTCTTCTCAGAAGCGTGCACGCGTTCTGCTTCAGAGATTTGCTGATGATTGGATGACACTTGTTTGATGTAGTGATCAGCACGTCTGTCTTTGAGATTAGACTCTCAGATCTTTAGACTTGCATCTGATACAATCTGCATGTTCTATCTTTCTGAAAGAAGATTGATCAGAAGTTCACAGTAATATAATTACATTCTGAAGATAAATATATGGAATTAAAACATTTTCATTCTGGGCATACTTTCATGCTGAGATGTTTCAGAATGAAATTAAACCTATCTTCTGAAAGGGGTTTAGTAAAGATATCAGCCCATTGATGGTCTGTATCTATAAATTTCAAGTTCAAAATACCTTTCTGAATATAGTCCCTAATGAAATGATGCTTAATTTCTATATGCTTAGCTCTAGAATGTAAAATAGGATTCTTACTTAAGCAAATAGCAGAAGTATTATCACAAAGAATAGGAATGTTACTCTCAAAGATCTGGAAGTCTTCAAGCTGACTTTTCATCCAGAGCATTTGTGTGCTACATCCTGCTGCTGCTATGTACTCAGCTTCTGCTGTTGACAGAGCAATTGTTGATTGCCTTTTGCTGGACCACGAGATCAGATTTTCTCCCAGAAACTGGCAGCTTCCAGAAGTACTTTTACGTTCCACTCTGTCTCCAGCAAAATCAGCATCACAGTAGCCTACTAAGCTGTAATCACTAGATTTTCTATAAAACAAACCCAGATTAGTAGTACCTTTCAGATACTTGAAAATTCGCTTAACAGCTGTTAAGTGAGATTCTCTAGGATCTGATTGGAATCTAGCACAAATACAAACGCTGAATAAGATATCAGGTCTTGAAGCTGTCAGATAAAGGAGAGAACCAATCATACCTCTGTAGACTTTCTGTTCTACACTTTTGCTTACCTCTTCTCTTTCCAGAATGCACGTGGGATGCATTGGAATCTTTGATGGCTTACATTCTGAGAGGTCAAATTTCTTCAGAAGATCTCTGATGTATTTGCTCTGATGAATGTAAGTTCCCTCTGGAGTTTGATTGATCTGAATTCCTAGAAAGAATTTCAGTTCCCCCATGAGGCTCATCTCAAATTCTGCCTGCATACACTTAGCAAATTTTCTTCCAAGAGAAGGATTAGTAGAACCAAAAATAATATCATCAACATAAATTTGACAGACTAAAATGTCACTCTTAACTGTTTTACAGAATAGAGTAGTGTCCACTTTCCCTCTGGTGAATTCATTTTCAAGCAGAAAGTTACTTAACCTTTCATACCAAGCTCTGGGAGCTTGTTTCAGACCATACAGTGACTTCTTTAGTTTGAAAACATGTTCTGGATGTTTTGTATTTTCAAAACCTGGGGGTTGGTGAACATAAACTTCTTCTTCTATATAACCATTTAAGAATGCACTTTTGACATCCATCTGATACAGAGTGATGCCTCTATTAACAGCAAATGAGATTAAGAGTCTGATAGATTCTAACCTGGCGACTAGGGCAAAGGTTTCTGTATAGTCTATCCCCTCTTGCTGACTATAACCTTGTGCAACCAGTCGTGCCTTGTTTCTGATGACTTCACCTTGTTCATTTAACTTGTTTCTGAACACCCATCTTGTTCCAATGACGTTGAATCCTTTTGGTCTGGGAACGAGATCCCATACGTCGTTTCTGGTGAATTGATTCAGCTCTTCTTGCATTGCCAGAATCCAGTCATTATCCAGAAGTGCTTCATCAATAGAAGAAGGTTCAATCAGAGACACAAGTCCCATAAGAGTTTCTTCAGAGTTTCTGAAGCTTGCTCTTGTTCTGATTGGATCTTCCTTTCTTCCTAGGATAGTCTCTTCTGGGTGATCCAAACTGCTTCTGGGCAATCTCTTCTGAGGTTGATCAGCAGCAGTTGTAGGATTTCTAGCATTGCTTCTTTCAGACGTTGAAGGAATGTCTGTGTTGAGAGCTTCTGATGACTTGTCTTCAGAACCTGCAAATTCAATTTCTATACCTGCAAGATTTTCATTCTGCTTTGACTTTTCAGAGTCAAGCTTGTCATCAAAACGAACACTGATTGATTCTTCCACAATCTGTGTTTCTGTATTGTATACTCTGTACCCTCTTGAGCGTTCAGAGTATCCTAACATAATACACTTCTGTGCCTTAGAATCAAACTTGTTCAAATAATTCTTCGTATTCAATATAAAGAAAGTACATCCAAATGGATGAAAATACGAAATGTTGGGCTTTCTGTTCTTCCACAATTCATATGGAGTCTTTTCCAGAATAGGTCTTATTGAGATTCTATTCTGAATGTAGCACGCTGTGTTTATTGCCTCTGCCCAGAAAGTCTTAGCAACGTTTGTCTCATTGATCATGGTTCTGGCCATTTCTTGCAATGTTCTGTTCTTTCGTTCTACAACTCCATTTTGTTGGGGAGTTCTAGGACAAGAGAAATCATGCAGAATGCCTCTGTCATTAAAGAATGACTCAAAATCTTTATTTTCAAATTCTCCACCATGATCACTTCTGACTTTAACGATTCTAAGATCTTTTTCATTCTGAACTTGGTTACAGAAGGTAACAAACACAGAGTGTGACTCGTCCTTGTGTCTTAAGAACTTTACCCATGTCCATCTGCTATAGTCATCTACGATTACTAACCCATACTTCTTGCCACTGACTGAAGCAATTTTAACTGGTCCAAATAAGTCAATATGCAGAAGTTCTAATGGCTTAGAGGTAGAAACAACATTTTTAGATTTAAAAGAAGGTTTTGCAAATTTGCCTTTCTGACATGCTTCACACAGAGCATCTGAATTGAACTTCAAATTAGGAAGTCCTCTGACCAGATTGAGTTTGTTAATCTGAGATATTCTTCTCATACTAACATGCCCCAATCTTCTGTGCCAGATCCACTGCTCGTTGTTAACAGACAGAAGACATTTTACGTTCTGACTCTTTAGTTCAGAAAGTTTGATTTTGTAAATGTTGTTTTTCCTCTTTCCATTAAACAGGATAGTCCCATCTTTCTGACTAACAGCTTTACATGATTTTTGATTAAAGATTATATCATAACCGTTATCACTTAATTGACTTATGGATAACAGATTATGCATCAATCCATCAACTAGCAGAACATTATTAATAGAGGGAAGATTTCCGTTACCTACAGTTCCAGAGCCAATTATCTTTCCCCTCTGATTGCCTCCAAAGCCAACGTGGCCTCCAGGCTTAAGTTCCAGGCTTTGGAACATATGCCTTCTTCCCGTCATGTGTCGTGAGCAGCCAGAGTCCAGGTACCATGACTGGTGTTTCTGACTTGCTGCTAAAGATATCTGCAACATGTATTATTTTATCCTTAGGTACCCAGATCTTCTTGGGTCCTGATTTGTTAGTTTTACCAAATCTCTGGTTGAATTTTGGTTTCACTGAGTGCTTACTGCTAGTATATTTGATATCATGTGTGTGACCATACACAAAGTGTGAATTTAGAGGAGTGTGTTTAATGGTTAAATCCATGACATTTTTAGGTGTAGGAACCTTACCTAGGTATCCTATTCCTTTCCTGCCGTTTCTGCTAACTCCATAGATCATTGAAGCCATTCTGCTTCTATCTGTGCTTTTAGCAAGGAACTTCTGGAAACTGTGATCATACTCCTTGATGATCTCATCAGCGTTGCTGGGAGTTTCAGAAATTGGTTCCTTCTGAGAGTTTTGTAAAGAGTTTTCTAATTTTGAAATTTTATCTCTCAGCTCAGAGTTTTCCAATTTGAGACTCTCAGACTTATTAGAGTCAGATTCAAGATTCCTTTTCAGGTCTCTGAATTTAGCTCTAATCTGCTGATAACGTTCCAGAATTTCATTGAGGCTTTCAGCAAGTTCAGCCTTTGTAAAATTAACAGCGAAGTTAGGGAATACCTCTTCTGTGTCTGATTCTGAGTCTGATTCAGAAGCTTCACTGTCATCTGGAATGTTAGCCATGAGCGCTATGTTTGCCCTTTCATCATCTGATTCTGAGTCAGCTTCAGACGAGTCAGAGTCATCCCATGTGGCCATGAGGCTTTTCTTCTTCTCTCTTCCAAACTTCTTTTTAGGCTTTTCCCTCTGAAGCTTTGGGCAGTCACTCTTGTAGTGTCCTTGCTCATTGCACTCGTAGCAGATGATGTCTTTTGTGTTTGGCTTCTTGCTACTGGAGGAGCCTTCAGATCTTCTGTATCCAGAGGAAGAATCTGTCCTTCTGTATCTGGAAGAAGACTCGTTCTGATCAGATCTTCTGGGATTCCTGAACTTCCTTTGTCTTTGCTTCCACAGTTGATTTACTCTTCTGGAGAGAAGGGAAAGTTCGTCTTCTTCTGATGAGGATCCATCAGATGTTTCTTCAACTGCCTGCAAAACTTTAGACTCAGATTTTCTGTTAGATTTTAAAGCTAAAGGCTTACCTTGCTTCTGAGGCTCGTCAGCTTCTAGCTCTATCTCATGACTTCTGAGGGAGCTTATAAGTTCCTCCAGAGTGATTTGTTGAGATCTTTCGCTAGCTTCAGAGCAGTAACCATAGGCCTCCACTGCTTGGGTAAACTTCTGATTATCTTCTTGACATGGTCAGCAGTAGAGTATCCTTTGTCCAGAACTTTGAGACCAGCTACCAGAATCTGGAATCTAGAGAACATAGTTTCAATGGATTCAGATTCTTCCATTTTGAACGCCTCATACTTCTGAATGAGCGCCAGAGCTTTTGTTTCTTTGACTTGAACGTTGCCCTCATGCGTCATTCTGAGAGAATCAAAGATGTTCTTAGTTGTGTCTCTGTTGGAGATCTTTTCATACTCAGTATAGGAGATGGCACTGAGGAGGATGGTTCTGGCCTTATGGTGATTCTTGAAATCACGCTTTTGTTGATCAGTCATTGATTTTCTATCAATCTTCTGACCAGTTGCATTCACAGGGTGCGTGTATCCATCTGTCACCATATCCCACAGATCAGCATCATGTGCTAGAAAGAAGCTTTCAATTCTGTCTTTCCAGTAATCAAAGTTTTCTCCATCAAAGACTGGAGGTTTGCCGCTGAATCTGTCTCTGTCCTCATTGTTGTCATTGCTGAAATGAGAGTTGTTTCCTGCCATTGTGTTTTTCTGACGCTGGATCTTGTACTGACACGGTTAAGTGTTTTAGCTCAGAACCAGGCGCTCTGATGCCAATTGAAGGGGTGAAAAACACAAGAAGGGGGGGTTGAATTGTAAAACTGAAATCTTAAAGCAATTGACAAGATATTTTTATCTTGGTTCGTTTGATCTCAAACTACTCCAGTCCACCCGTCAAGGTGATTTCGCCTCTCTCCAACGAGGTCTTAATTCACTATATTCAACTGAATATTACAGACTGCTTTAACAACTGCTAAAGCCTTCTTGATTCAAACCACAATCCGGTTTGTCAAGGCAACACTTTCTTACAAAGATATAAAACAATGTGTGTGAATGTTTTCTACAAAACTTTATCACAACTGTGATGTATACACAAATGAAGCTTAGAAACTTAGATTGCTAAACACTAATGGAGTATCAGAGTTTGGGGTTTAGCAAAACTGGTAGATGAAGATTATTGTTCAGCTTTGTGCGTGTAGAGATTTGGAGAGCATTAGCCATTATAATCTTCGAAGCCTTGTTTATATAGCACTTGAGAAGATGAACGTTGAATGCAATATTCTTGATTCAATGCTAATAACAAGCTTTCCTTTTTGAGCAGATCTTGTCTAGAATGATGCCGTTGGAATTAATTAGCGTTCAATGCACAGTACCGTTGCTTCTTCAATGCACGTTCTGGCTTGGCTCATTCTGATTCTGCTTCGCTGCTGATGAACTATTGTTTTTGTATCAGAGTGTTTACGCGCAGTTCTGTTCATCAAGCTTCAGCATGTACGTGAGTTGATCATCTGATCTTGACGTTCTGATTCAGCAACTTCTGATGCTGGTGTATGAAATTAAATTCTGATGCTGAAGAAGTGATCTTGCTTATTTTAATCAGCGTATCTGCAAGTCAGAGCATAGTAATTTTAGGCAGCATATAGTTCATACATGAAACATATAAATACTATATCTTTTCACTTTGTTATCATCAAAACTTAAATATAGGGTAGTAGATTCAAACATTGTTCTAACAAAAGACATGGTAGACTCATCAGCTTGGTCAATACCAACATTGAAGAGGATATGGTGAAAGTGTTGTTCCAGTTCTTTGACCCTTTGCACCACTGTTTTACTTTCCCGGATTATCAATTGGTGCCTACTTTGGAAGAGTTTTCTCAACTTCTGAAGATTTCTATCCTTAGTCAACTACCCTACAACGGTACGGAAAGGGAACCAAAACTTGAAGAGGTTGCTAAAGCATTATGCCTACAACCATCCGACATCAAGGGGCACTGGGAAATTATAAGTGATATAAAAGGATTCTTGGCAAAGTTCCTGTTTGAGAAGGCCCAAGAATGTTGGAATTCCCTTGACCTACAAGCCTTTGAAGAAGTTGTGGCACTCCTTGTCTATGGGTTGGTGTTGTTCCCGAATCCGGATCAGCTTATAGATATCAATGTTATCAAGATCTTCATGTCCAGGAATCCTATACATACGTTGCTTGGGTACATCCTTCACTCATGTTACACTCGAACCATGAGAAAAAGAGGTGTTCTCATGTGCTGCACTCCTCTCCTGGCAAGGTGGTTTATTTCGCACCTTCCACAATCAGTTTTGAAGAACAAGCGGGGTTTGAGATGGTCACAACGGTTAATGACTCTTACACATGCTGATATACATTGGTGTTCTCGGTCCAGAGAAAACGTCACTATTATTGATCGTTGCGGGGAGTTTCCTAATGTTCCTTTACTTGGCATTAGAGGGGGCATTACTTACAACCCATGTCTGGCTTTGAGACAGTTTGGATATGCTCGGAGGGATGGCCTCATGACATGTTGATTCCTAACATAGTTTTTGACTTCGACAACGATGCACAAGGACTTCGCCAGAGATTCATCAGAGCTTGGAGGATGCCTAACAAAGTGGACAGTAAGACACTGGGGCACAAGAACTCCATCCCCCTTGAACCTTATCTCAAGTGGGTACGAGCCCGCTCCCAGAAGCTGGTGATGCCATATCCTCATGTTCTCCCCGTGATGAAAGAGCCAGTTTTGGAAGGAGAGGTGCCATACACCATTCAACATTCTGACATGCCAACATCTTGGGAAGAAATGCAAAAGAGCTGGATCCAACTCAAGGAAGAACGGAATTCTCTTGAAACCAGTCTACATGCCAGTGAGAAGAAGGTCTTGGAGCTCACTCGCCTACTGCATGAGGAAAAGACTCTCAACACTTACATCACTCCAAAAAGGATGCGCAGTGTCTTTTGGGATTAAGTATTTTGTAATGTTCTGCTCATGAGGCATTGATGTACTGAACAGATTATTTCTTAATATAACGTGTGTTCCTTTTTGTCTACAACGAATTTGAACTTTCGAACCCTTGAATGCATTGCATAAATAGCATATCATGCATCATGTGCATAACAGGTACTCTTTTTCTACAGGTTGCTTAATCTTCTTCGCTGTTTATTTCAGCAATCATCATGAATCCTGAACCTACTACTGAACAAGCTATCAAGGTCCTCCAGGCCTAGAACGCCCAGTTTCAAGAGCTAGTCATGAGCTTAGCCAAGGGTCAACAGGAGTTGAAGACTCTGCTCTTGAAGGAGAAGAAGAAGAAGAAGAGGACTGTGCTGTTCAATACTGGACGGAGGTTTGGGAATACACTGCAGAATGAGGTTAATCAGGCTACTTCCTCTGCAGGGAAATACAGTCCCCAAGGGGGAAGGGTTCCTAGTCCCGTGGTCTCCAACAACGAGACAGATTACAATGATGAGCAGTACCCTCCTGCTGAGGACAGGTACAAACAGCTGGAGGACCGGTTAAATGCTATGGAGATCCAACACGTGCCTGGGTTGGATTTTGGAGATCTAGGTTTATCTTCTGGGGTGGTGATCCCACACAAGTTCAAGGCACCTGCCTTTGTGAAGTACGAAGGGGCTTCATGTCCTAAACTGCACCTCCGTTCTTATGTAAGCAAGATCCAACCTTACACTGCAGACAAGAACCTATGGATCCATTTCTTCCAGGATGGCCTTTCAGGGGCTCAACTCGAATGGTTCTATCAGCTGGATGGAGCCAGTATTCGAAACTGGGAGGACTTGGCTACTGCATTTTATAAGCAGTATCAGTATAATTCCGACCTCGCTCCCACGCGTACCCAACTCCAGGGTATGTCACTTGGGACGGGTTAAGGTTTTAAGGAGTACACGTAGAAGTGGAGAGACCTGGCTGGGAGGGTGCAGCCACCTTTGACGGACCATGAGCTTGTTGACATGTTCTTAGGGACCCTGTCTGGTCCATTCTTTAATCACCTGATTGGTAATTCCTCTGCTGGGTTTATAGATCTAATCTTAACCGGTGAGAGGATAGAAGCTGACATCAAGTCGGGGAAGATACAGAAAGGTGCCTCCTCGAGTACTGAAAAGAAGCCCTTCAAGAAGGAAACTAGTGTTGTGTATGGTCCCAGAAGACAAAATAAACCGGAATGCCGCCAAGCTGTCAATGCGGTAGTAATTTCAAAGCCTGTTGCTGCTCCTCAGCAATATAACCAACTAAGAGGTGAGAGACCCAAAAGGCAGTACACTCGGCTCAGTATGACCCTGTCTCAGATATTTCCGCAACTACTGTCGACCAATCTGGTAACTGTCAAAGAAGCTCCGAAGGTAGTGAGCACAACCTCCCCAAAGTACAACCCCAACGCCCGCTGCGCTTATCACTCTGACAGCCCGGGGCATAACACAGATGATTGTTGGGCTCTGAGGAATAAGGTTCAAGACCTTATTGATGCTAAAGAGGTTCAGTTCGAGGCGCCCGAGAGGCCTAATGTGGTGACAGCTCCCATGCCCAATCATGGAGTAAATGCTATTAGGGATGATGACGACGTGGAGGAATCTGAATTCAACAGCTGGATCTACCCAACAACCAACGGTGGACCAAGCGACTGGACTACGAAAGACTTCGTACCTATTACTTTTGTCACTCAGTAATGAACTCCTTTGTTTTGAATTTGTAAACAAACAATAATTTGAAACTTTATGGCCCGGTGTCTTACCTGGGGCACCGTGGCTTCATTTGTGAGGGCTTTTGTGTGTCATTTTCATATATCATTAATAAAAGCATTGGACGTTTTTTACATTTCAAATCTTGCGCTCCTTGTTTTTCTTTATTATATATTTCAAAAACAGCTATATTTACACACACTCACCTATACAGGTTCCAATCCACTCTGGATCTCACTGGTAACGACTCTGCTACTGCCAGTTATGACTTCAAAAATCCGATCAACTTAGCCGAAGACGAAGGTGAAGATGATTGCGAAGTGCCTGGTGAGCTTGCAAGGCTGCTACTCCAGGAAGAGAGGGCCATTCAGCCACATGAAGAGCCAGTGGTAACAGTAAATTTGGGTACTGAGACAGACAGAAAGGAAGTCAAGATTGGTGCCAATCTGAAGGCTAGTGTGAAACAACGGTTGATTCAGATGCTGCATGACTATGTGGAAATATTTGCCTTGTCTTACGAAGACATGCCTGGGTTGGATACCGACATTGTGGTTCATCACCTGCCTACCAAGGAGGAATGCCCTCCGGTAAAACAGAAGGTCCGCCGTATGCGTCCAGAGATGTCCGAGAAAATCAAAGCTGAGGTTATGAAACAATTTGACGCCGGTTTTCTAGCAGTGACTTCTTACCCTCAGTGGGTTGCCAACGTGGTTCCAGTGCCGAAGAAGGATGGTAAGGTCCGAATGTGTGTTGATTACAGGGATTTGAACAGGGCGAGCCCTAAGGATGATTTCCCTTTGCCTCATATCGACGTTCTGGTTGACAACACCGCTCAGCATAAGGTATTCTCCTTCATGGACCGTTTCTCTGGATATAATCAAATCAAGATGGCTCCCGAAGACATGGAGAAGACCACTTTTGTTACTCAGTGGGGCACCTTTTGCTACAAGGTCATGCCTTTTGGGTTGAAAAATGCTGGGGCAACCTACCAACGTGCCATGGTTGCTTTATTTCATGATATGATCCATCATGAGATCGAAGTGTATGTCAACGATATGATTGCAGGGTCCCAAACTGAGGAGGAACACATTGACCATCTACAGAAGCTGTTTGACCGTCTGAAGTTGTACAAGCTGAGATTGAACCCAAACAAGTGCACCTTCGGGGTGAGATCTGGAAAACTACTAGATTTCGTCGTGAGCGACAAAGGTATTCAAGTGGACCCTACCAAAGTGAAATCCATACAAGAGATGCCAACTCCCAAGACAGAGAAAGAAGTCAGAGGCTTTCTAGGACGGCTGAACTACATTGCCCGATTCATCTCACATCTAACTGCTACTTGTGAACCAATCTTCAAGCTACTGAAGAAAGATCAAGTAGTACGTTGGAATGATGAATGTCAGGCCGCTTTCGAAAGAATCAAAGAGTATCTCCAAGAACCACCCATTCTTATGCCACTGGTTGAAGGGATACCTCTAATCTTATACTTGACAGTACTTGACAGCTCAATGGGGTGTGTGCTAGGGCAGCATGACGAGTCTGGCCGAAAAGAGCACGCTATTTATTACCTTAGCAAAAAGTTTACCGACTGTGAGACCCGATACTCACTGCTCGAGAAAACTTGATGCGCTTTGGTATGGGCTGCTCGCCGGCTGAGACAGTATATGTTGACTCACACTACTCTGTTGATCTCAAAAATGGATCCAATCAAGTACATATTCGAAAAGCCTGCTTTGTCCGGAAGAATAGCAAGATGGCAGATGATCTTGACTGAATATGACATCCAGTACACGACTCAAAAAGCAATCAAGGGAAGTGTATTGGCGGATCATTTGGCACATCAGGCAGTGGATGACTACCAGTCAATGAACTTTGAATTTCCAGACGAGAATATCATGGTAGTGACTGATTGTGAAGTACCTGGACCGGATGAAGGACCTGAGGAAGGATCCCGATGGTCTATGCACTTTGACGGAGCCTCAAACGCTTTGGGTAACGGTATTGGCGCCGTGATCATATCCCCTAAAGGCACTCATACTCCACTTATTGCCCGGCTATGTTTCAACTGCACCAACAACATGGTAGAGTATGAAGCGTGCATCATGGGTCTTCAATCTGCAATTGACTTAAGGATTAAGTTTCTGAGTGTCTTCGGAGATTCCGCTCTCGTGATCAATCAGATCAAAGGCGAGTGGGATACGAAACACCCAAATCTTATTCCTTATAAAGAGTATGTGTTGACATTGATTCCCCACTTCGAGGAGATAACTTTTGAACACTTCCCAAGAGAGGAGAATCAGTTGGCGGACGCGCTAGCTACAATGTCTTCTATGTTAAAAGTCAAATGGGACAACGAGGCTCCCCGAAGCATTATCTGGAAATTGGATGAACCTGCACATTGCTGTGATCTTGAGGCTGAAGAGGTAACTGAAAAACCTTGGTATCATGAAGTGAAGAGGTACTTGGAAGCTCAAGAATACCCCGAGGGTGCATCTGTTAATGACAAGAAGTTCCTGAGAAGGTTTGCGGAAAAGTTCTTCCTCATCAATGGCATTCTCTACAAACGAAACCATGATTCAACTTTACTGCGTTGTGTGGATAAGACTGAAGCAGAAAGGATCATGACAGAGCTACATGAAGGTACCTTCGGAACGCATTCCAATGGACATACCATGGCAAAGAAAATCCTTCGGGCAGGATATTTCTGGTCCATAATGGAAGCCGACTGTTATCAACATTCTCAGACATGTCACAAATGCCAGATCTATGCTGATAAGGTGCACGTTCCTCCAGTTCCTCTGAACGTCTTGACAGCGCCTTGGCCTTTTGTAATGTGGGGCATTGATATGATCGGAGAGATAAGATCTACGGCATCCAACGGGCATCGCTTCATCCTGGTAGCGATTGATTACTTCACGAAGTGGGTCGAAGCAGCTTCCTATGCTACGGTAACCAAGAACGTCGTGACACAGTTCATTCGGCACAACCTGATATGTCGAGACGGTGTACCAGAGAGGATCATTACGGATAATGGTACCAATCTTAACAACAAGATGATCACTGAGCTCTGCGAGCAATTCAAGATACAACACCACAACTCTTCTCCCTACCGACCGAAGATGAATGGGGCTGTCGAAGCGGAAAATAAGAATATCAAGAAGGTTGTGCAGAAGATGACAGTGACCTACAAAGATTGGCACGAGATGTTACCGTTCGCTCTTCATGGGTACCGTACCTCAGCAAGGACGCCAACAGGGGCAACTCCGTTTTCCTTGGTCTATGGCATGGAGGCAGTCTTGCCTATCGAAGTCCAGATACCCTCTCTCCGGATAATGAAGGATGCAGGTTTGAATGAAGATGACTGGATCCAGACTCGACTTGATCAATTAAACCTGATTGATGAAAAGAGGCTCACTGCTATTTGTTATGGTCAAACGTACCAAAAACGGATGATCAGGGCATTTAACAAGAAAGTAAGACGACAAGAGTATCAAGTCAAAGACCTGGTAATCAAGCGCATCATTCTTCCTCAAAGTGATCCCAGGGGAAAATGGACTCCTACGTACGAAGGGCCATTTGTGGTTAAACATATCTTCTCAGGAGGAGCTATGATTCTAACCACCATGGATGGTGACGACCTTCCTCACCCCGCCAATGCAAACATAGTAAAAAGATACTACGCATGATTAAAGACCCGCTAGGTTGACACACCTAGGCAAAAATAAGGGCTTCCCAGCGAACCAAAAGGGTTCGGGCAAAAATAAGGGATGAAATGAAAAAATCTGTACACCCGGCAAGTCGAAAACCTGAAAAGGCGGCTTGGGAAAAAATGGGTATCCCGGTGGACTGAAAACCCGAAAGGGCGGTCCAGGAAAAAGTTAGGGATAAGCGTAATATTATGTCTCATTGGATCACCCTGCATCCAGAATTCAGTATCAACTATCAGGTTCAGACGGCATCAATCAATCAGCTTCATCTTCAACTAAGCAGCCAAGTGATGAGACGCTTGAAGACATAAAGGCGATGGCAGAGTTGGAACCCAGTGGGATTATTTTTCACATAGTTGTTTTGTTTCCTTTTCACAAAATTGTATAAACTCTATGTTGTTCGGCGGCGTTCTCTTACTAGGACGTCAGCTTCTTGTACACAAAACGCCTATTTACAAGAAAATTCAAAAATCAATACAAATCCACTTTTCCAGACAAATTGCCAATCGTTTTTCCTTTATCTATTTTGTTTTGCAAAGAACGTCCAATGTTCATTTTTGATATATGCATTTGACATTAATTGCTAATCATAAATACTTGCATACGAAACAAAGGACTAATTACAGGTGACATTAGAAACAGGGGCAATAACGAATTGTCTAAGCGATCTAGTTGCTCTGTCCACCAAGGTACCAAGGTAAGTTCGGCTGAAGAATGTAACCAGGATACCTTCACTCCCTGCAGAGTAAGTCAAGAGTCAGCAATACTCTCCCCAAGTAGAGTTGGTCTCCCATGAGCCCTATAAAGGCACAGTATCTCCAGCAAGTCAACGATACTCTCCCCAAGCAGAGTTAGTCTACCGTCAGCCTTAAGGAAAGATGGATATCCCCAGAAAATCTCAATATTCCTCAGCGGAGTATACAGATATTCCTCAGCAAGCATCCCCGGCAGTCTTGATATAAGATTGTTCCCCGGCGGAATACAGACATCCAGTGGAGCCGCTTCCCCAGAACAGTCCAAAAGTTTCCCCAAGAGAGTCGAATCAATCTCCCTAGTAGATTCTGGAAGCTTATCCCCAGTAGATTCTGGAAGCTTGTCCCCTGCAGAGTATATATATCTCCCCGACTTTATTTAGAAGATTATTCCCCACCAGAGCTTATAACTGGGTTATCCTCAGCTAATTACCACGGAAATATCGTCCTCGACGAAGTTCTTCCTATCCCCCAGCGGAGTTCATCAAAATCTCCAACAAAATCCATCAATGGTATCCCCAACGGAGTTATCATCAATCCTCAGCGAAGTATCTCTTCCCACAGAGTAATTCCCCGCAAAGTAATATCTCCAACAAGTTTATTCCCCAACGGAGTCATCTTCTCCTACCGGTTTATTCTTACAAACAACCCTTGTTAATCATCCCCAGCGGAAATGAAGAACTCTACTCTTCAACATCAGCCAGGGATTCAACTTCCCGACATTCGTCAAGGATTTATTTTCCTAGACGAAAATACATTCATAGACATTTCACATTTCATACATCCTGCTTACATACATGATAAAGTGCATATGACACGATCTCATTTATTTTTGAGAACATCATGACATCATGCATTTCATACATCATGATATTGCATACAACTAATGTTTTGCCTTTTCAGGAAAAAGGTCAATCCAAAGATGATTACTATCAACTGTCGCGATTCCAGATTCGATACCTGTATCTAGCCAGGGCATATCTGTAAGCGATTAGTTGTGGATTCGACACTTGTATCTAGCCAGGGCATATCTGCATGAAGAGTTTAGAGATTCGATACCTGTATCCAGCCAGGGCATATCTGTAGACGACTAATTCCAGATTCGATACCTGTATCTAGCCAGGGCATATCTGTGAGTGATTGATTGTAGATTCGATACCTGTATCCAGCCAGGGCATATCTACATGAAGAGTTTAGAGATTCGAAAATTGTATCTAGCCAAGGCATATCTGTAGACGACCAGTTCCAGATTCGATACATGTATCTAGCCAGGGCATATCTGTGAGCGATTGATTGTAGATTCGATACTTGTATCCAACCAGGGTATATCTGCATGAAGAGTTTAGAGATTCGACACCTGTATCCAGCCAGGGCATATCTTTAGACGACTAGTTCCAGATTCGATACCTGTATCTAGCCAGGGTATATCTGTGAGCGATTAATTGTAGATTTGATACCTGTATCCAGCCAGGGCATATCTGCATGAGGAGTTTAGAGATTCGATACCTGTATCCAGCCAGGGCACGTCTGTAAGCAACCTTTTGAAGTTCTGGATTCGATTCCTGTATCTAGCTAGGGCATATCTGTGAGTAATTGATTGTAGATTCGATACCCGTATCCAGCCAGGGCATATCTGCATGAAGAGTTTAGAGATTCGACACCTGTATCTAGCCAGGGCATATCTGTAGACGACCAGTTCCAGATTCGATACCTGTATCTAGCCAGGGCATATCTGTGAGCGATTAATTGTAGATTCGATACCTGTATCCAGCCAGGGCATATCTGCATGAGGAGTTTAGAGATTCGATACCTGTATCCATCCAGGGCACGTCTGTAAGCAACCTTTTGAAGTTCCGGATTCGATTCCTGTATATAGCCAGAGCATATCTGCAGGAAGAGTTTAGAGATTCGATACCTGTATCTAGCCAGGGCATATCTGTGAGTGATTGATTGTAGATTCGATACATGTATCCGGCCAGGGCATATCTGCATGAAGAGTTTAGAGATTCGATACCTGTATCCAGCCAGGGCATATCTATAGACGACTAATTTTAGATTCGATACCTATATCTAGCCAGGGCGTATCTGTGAGTGATTGATTGTAGATTCGATACCTGTATCTAGCTAGGGCACATCTGCATGAAGAGTTTAGATATTCGATACCTGTATCCAGCCAGGGCATATCTGTAGACGACCAATTCCATATTTGATACCTGTATCTAGCCAGGGCATATCTGTGAGCGATTGATTGTAGATTCGATACCTGTATCTAGCCAGGGCATATCTGCATGAAGAGTTTGAAGATCAACACCTGTAACAGGCCAGGAAATTATCTTTCTTTCTCAAGTACGCAAGTTCTCGCTAAGGAATCTCTTACGCAATCGACACCTTCAGATGGCATCTTTAAGCCCATCTCCACAACTATCCACTACCCTTCCAAATGGCATCTATAAGCCCGTTCCCGACAAGGTTTTGTCACATCTCCAGATGGCATCTATAAGCCCATCCTCCTATCCACCATCTTTCCAAATGGAATCTGTAAGCCCATTCCCGCCATCACATTGCTGATACTCCACTATGCGAGTGCAAATTCATGGGCACTTTAGTGTTCAATCATCTTCCACCTTCGGATCACGAAAGGCACGCAAGCCAATCTACATCCTCAGGTTTAAGAAGATTGAACAGGGGCAACTGTTGTACCCTAAAATTTGCCCTCCCATATTCTTCAAGGTTTGACAAGAATCATCCTCAAATGGTTCAAGATCTCTCAAAGGTTGCCCAATCAAACATCCTCTTAAGCTAGTCAAAATTAGGGTTTTGGTTCTTGCAAGGAATTTAAGGTTTTCAGTGGCTCAATCAAGTCCCATATGCCTATATACATTGTCAAGCATCTACATGTCAAGTCTCAAGGCTCACAGGGTCAAATTGCACAGTCAAAAGCCCTATTTGGTTCACAGTCCACTGCAGGGGCAAAATGGTCTTGATCATGATTCCACAAGAATGGCTCAAAAATCATCAAGATGCAAAAGTTTCCATTTTGGGACAGCTGAAAAGTCAATTGTAACTTGACCAGGGCATAACTTTTTCATGGTTCATCAGAAAAATCCCATCCAATGCTCATTTTGAAGGGGATGATATTTACTACAACTCATATTCACATTCAAAGTCCAAGAAATGCTCTCACAAAAAGTTATCAATTTCCACATTATAGGTCAATTTCAAAAGTCAACAAAAAGGAATTTTAAGTCAAAGACCATAACTTGAGATTGGTAAATCCAAATGACATGGGACCAAAGGCATTGGTTAGAGGACTTCAAGACCTTTCCAAAATGTCAAAGAACATGTTCATATGATCAAAATTGAGCAAGATATGCATTGGAGAAGTTGGGAAATTTTCATGAATTTGCAAAAGTCAACTATCCTTAAAACTTCAATTTTTGACAAAAGGGCCCACTTTCTTCCACTTGATTCAGCCTTGTCATGCCATACACGTGTCCCATGCTTAATTCCAAGATCAAACATTTATTTTTCTATTTTATTTAATTTTTATTGATTTAATTCATTTTAAATCCATAATAATTCAAATAAAATATAAAAAATTAATGGAATAACATCTTTTGGTTTGAATAGCTTTTATATGTCATATGCCAGCTAACAAATTCGTGCCAAGCCTTTTTGTGCATAAAATCCAAGATTTGCTCCAAACATGGAAAGTTCTTCAATGGTGGTCAACAAGATCTCAAGGCTTCAATGGACAAGGATACAGGCCCAGCTGCTGACCTAATTTTGTTGACACATACATAAGCAAGCAATACCAACCTAAGACACGACCCAGAGCATTGCTGAAACAGCCGAAAACAAAACTGAAAATTGTTGGAAAAAGTAGGAGATCAAGAACAAGGTTGCAAGCATTTTCAGACAAAAAGGAGAACGTGACATCCTTCCTTGCCATCCCCTGAAGCTAGCACGACCCTTACCACGCCCTAAGACCCCCTACACAGTGCTATAAGTCATCACAAACTTGCCTCTGAACACGAAACTTGAATGATCTATTCTTGCATTTTTTTCTCAAAAATGTTAGCATATTCATACTCCTTGTTTGATTTCTAACCTAATGGCATTATTCAATTTCATTTTTAGGCCTTGTATGATGATACTCGTACCTAGGGTTTGTTTGTGTGGTTTTTAGGCATTCTATTTTCAGGTGAAATCAGAACAAATCATGAGCATGGATGGACTCAGGAGGTGGAGACGAGACCAACCATGGTCTTGGAATAAGTTTTTGAGGCCTAGGGACGATTTTGAGAAAATCCTACGAAACTACCAGCGGATAAAAATCCGTAGGTAAATAACCAGCAATTTGATGAAGAAGACGATGATGTGTCTTCCTGTCACTGGCCTGTTCAAACTAAACGTGCACATTTTTGTTTTAATTCCAGGATATTGCTTTTTATTGCATATAATATTAATTGTCTATTGCTATGACGAATGGAACGCGCTGGATGAGTGGTTGGGAAAGCATGCATATGTCCCTTAGGACCTGGGTTCGATTCCCAGGTCCCCCAAAATTTCCATATTATTTTTCTTTACACGCTTGTGTGCAGGTTTCCAAAGAAGGTGTACCATATACCTCACAAATCAGCGCGCCAAGTGGCTATTCTCACAAGATCTGATGGCCATGAGGTGCAGAATACCATGTTCCTGGTCAACCCACGCTCTAGGCAATCCCAGAAGTCAAACAAGGCTTGAGATAATGGGCCTCACAATTCCAGAATTCACCTCCATCAGGGCCCAGAACCCCTCTTGGTTCATTCCTCTTTCTTATTTCATATTTTTTTATTTTGTTTATTAACTCTTTTTTTTATTATCATTATTATCACTAAAATTAACTTAATTAATTTTCTTCACAATAAAAATTCAGAAAAACCAAAAAAATATTTTTATTAATTTCAATTACCTTTTGTATATAAATACAAATTAATGAGTTTAGTCTTTTTGTTAATTAGGTTTAATTTTAATCTTTTGCAATAAATAAAAATGAATTAGACTTAGGTTTTTTTCTTTTGACACTTTTAATTTCTTTTTTTATTTTATTTCATTAAAACATAAAAAATACAAAAAATACTTTTTCTTGTAAATAATTAATTAATTAGTAAATTAGGTTTAATAGTTAATTAAATTGCAAAAAAGGACCAAATGCCATTCTTTTCTCAAAAAGGGTCAAAACCCCAAGGACGTCCCGATTCAATCTTTCGCGCGCATGTTTATTTTAATTCATTATATTCATGTATCTGCTCCGGAAATGTAATAGTTAATTAGGCTTTTATCGCTTTATTTATTTTCTCGCAATTTATTTTTCCAAACGGGTTATTTTTTTTGGCGATGTATAGACCCGCGCCTTGTAATAGCGTAGATTTACCTTTCCGCAATTTATTTTCTGCACTCTTAACTGTTAAAAATGCATGAAAGACTTTTATGAAAATTAAAATCAATCCGTAGCTCACAAATAACATGTACAAGATGATCTTAACTGAAAAGCAACACACATGCACATGCCACCCCTAGGGTACGCCTCACTGGTTGCCTCGACGTGGTCGTCAAGTATAGGGTGTTTTAGAGGTCGCCCTCCTGTCTAAAGATCCAGTTGCCTCGAAACGGTTGCCTCGGATAAAAAGGATCTAGGACATTAGGGTTACCGCTAAGGCGTCCTACTATTGCTTTGGTGACAACATTGTCCCTTAATCGAATTGACCCGAATAACTCCAAAGACGATGCTTCCTACTTCTCAATAGTGGGATAGCACTGTCTAAAGGACTCTTACACAGCCTAATTCCTTAGAGTAGGTAGATTTCTTCTGGGTACTTGCTCTTTCAAAAAACAAACAAATATACTTTTCGCACCTACACTTTCAAAAAGTTTTCGAACAAACACTTCATACACTCTTGAGGACTGATACAAGAGTTACTTAGAAGTTTTTAAACTAAACTTTTTCAAAACCCACAAACACTTGAAAAGCAAACAATTTTGAAAACATAGAGCAAGTACCTAAGAGCCCGTGGATAACCACAGATAGAAAGGAATTTTGTTGTGCTTTTATCCTTTCCATGTTGGAGAACATAAAAGACGGTGGCGACTCTTGCTTACCGCTACATTTCGTGAACCATCTTAAAAAACAGTCAGTTCTATTTCCACCGATCACCCACCCCATCATACTTAGAAAAAACTAGAGCTTTGAACTTCTGCGGGATGGCTACTCCTGACATAAATCCCAGTTCTTCGAAATCTAGTCCAGGTATCCTCTGAACTTCCATGGCACTCAGACGGTCTTCTAACTTCTTGTATCTATCCTCAGCAGGAGGATATTGCTCATCATTATAATCAGTATCATTGTCAGAGACCGCAGGACTAGGGTCCTTCTCTTCTTCCTGATTCTCCCCTTCCTTGGGTGAAGAGGTCAGATCAGTTTGTCGCTTCAACCGCTCTCCAAACCTTCTGCCTATATTCAGAATACCAATAACCTTCTTCTTTTTCTTCTTCTCTTTCAGAATGAGGGCTTTCAGATCCCCCTGCCCTTTTGCCAGACTGGTGAACATTTGTTGGAACTGGGCGTTCTGTGCCTAAAGGTCCTTGATGCTTTGTTCATAAGACATTTCTGCTGAAACAAACAGCGAAGAAGATGAGAAACCTGTAATGGTACCTGTTTATGCAATGTTATGGATGATATGCGTATGCAATGATTTCGAGGATTCTTAAAGACTCAGATTTGTTTAACCAAAAGAAACACACGTTATTTGCATTAATAAGTTCAAAATTGTTACAAATAATGCCTTTTAGGCTTACAAATAAACAAAACTGAAAGCAAAAAGAAATTAGGTCTCCCAGGAGCACATCCTCTTTGGTGCGATGTAGGCATTTATGTTCCTTTCTTCATGAAGTAGCCTAGTGAGCTCCAGGACCTTGTTCTTGCTGGCATAGAATTGAGCTTCGAACGGAACCCGCTCTTCTTTTATTTGAGTACAAGACTTCTGTAATTCTTCATGATTAGTTTGCATGTCGAGGTGATGAACAAAAGAAGCAGTGTCCCTTCAGCAACTGGTTCCATAATTATTGGTAAGACAGCAGGGTAGGGCATCATCAGACTTTGGGTGCGAGCTCGTACCCATTGGAGATAAGGCTCAAGAGGAATGGAATTCTTATGCCCCAGCGTCTTGCTATCAATTTTATGTACCATGCCCCAAGCTTTTATGAACCTTCTACGATAGCCTTGAACATCATTCTCATAATTGAAGGCGATTCCTTGGATAAGCATATCATGAGGACCATCTCTTCTCACATAACCAAACTGTCACAGTGCCAAACAAGGGTTGTAAGTGATTCCTCCCCTAATGCCTAAGAGGGGGACATTAGGGAATTCACCATAGCGATCGATGATGGTAACATCTTCCGAGAATTGTGAACACCAATGAATGTCTGAATGCTTAAGGGACATCAACCTGTGAGACAATTTCAAACCCTCATCATTCTTCACCTAGCCAATAGAGGAGTGCAACACAGGAGGGTTCCCCTTCTCTTTAGAGTGCGAGCATGCAAAGAGTGCAGAATATCCCCGAGCAATGTAGGTACCGGATTATGAGACAGGAAAACCTTGATAGTGCTCACATCTACGAGTTGATCATCATTAGGGAAAAGTATCGTCCCATAAACGAGAAGTGCCAGCACCTCTTCGAAAGCTTGTAAATCTAAGGTATCCCAAAAATGATAGGCCTTTTCAAATATAAACTTAACCAGAATTCCTTGGACACTCCCTCTAGTCTCCCAATTTGCCACTATGTCAGGCCGTTGTAAAGGAAGAGCTCTAGCAATTTCTTCAGGCTTTGGATGTTATTTCATACCATTGAAAGGCAACTGGTCAAGAATAGGTACTCCCAACAACTGAGAAAATTCCTCCATAGTAGGTACTAACTGATAATCCGGGAAGGTGAAACAATGGTGCACCGGGTCGAAGAACTGAAATAGCACTTTTAACAACTCTTTATCAGGTTTTGCAGTGACTAGATTGAGTAACTGACCATGCTTTATAGTGAAATGAGAACCTTCGAGAACCCTTAATGCCATATCCTTTAGTTGGAGAGACACTTTCACAAGGTTGATTTGTATAGTGTTCCTACGGGCAAATGCCATATCTTACAAAACATAACAAAAATGAGCCCTATGGAATCCTTGAAATGGTTATTCATGATATGCCATGTGTTGTACCCCAAAATTTTCCCTCCCATATTTCTCAAAACATTTCAAGAAAGATCCTCAAGTTGCTCAAGGAAGTCTTATGGTTGGCCAGACAAGCTCTCTCCTAAGGCAGTCTACTTCAAATTAGGGTTTCATGTTGCATCAAGATACTTGAGTCCAAGTGATACCAAATGCTCACCAATTTCCTAATTTGTTCTCAAGATCATCCATGTCAATTTTCAAGCCCTACAGAGGAAATTTGCTCAGTCAATTGCTCAAAGGCCTGAAAATCGATTGTGCTAGGGCAAAAGTCAACTGTGGGCCATATACAGCCAAACTTCAATATTTTTGGTCAAAATCCTCATTTTGAAAGATATTTAATCATTTGATCAAGGGTTTATCATGATTCATCAAGGATTGCTCATAATTCATCAAGACTCAAAAGTTGCTAAATTAGGGTTTTGCAGGAAAAGTCAACTCAACTTTTACCAAGCATAAATTTCTCATACTTTATGAGAAATTACCCATCCAAAGCTCATTTTTAAGAGGATGCAATTACCTACAATCCATCTTCAGCTCCCAAGTTCAAAATATGCACTCATAAGAAGTTATGAATTTGGACATTATAGGTCATTTTGAAAAGTCAACAAAAACACCTTTTTTGCCAAAGCTTCATACATGCGCATGGAATATCAAATTGAGATGAAACCAAAAGGGTTGATTAGGTGACATCTCAAGCTTTCTAAAAAATTCAATAACACCTCCAAAGAGTCAAAATTGAGGAAGTTATGCATTAGTGAAGTTGTCCCTTTTTGCAAAATTGCCAAAAGTCAACTATCCCTAAAACTTCAATTTTTGCCAAATGGGCCAAATCTTTTTCACTTGTTTTGAGTTGGCAACATAGTCCACGAGCTCTAGCCCTTGCCACTTGTCATTATCATGTTTTTATTATTTATTTTGATTTTTATTTGATTTAAATCAATTTTAATCAAAATAAATCATGAGAAAATCCAAAATATTGAAAACAAAAGATTTTGTGCTTGTTTCAGGTTTTAAATTACAGCTAGCAAATATTCAAATTCATGTAAAGGCTTGGTGTTCATAAAAAGATTGGATTTAGGCCATTTTTGGAAAGATTTTAAGGTGAATCAAATCAAGATCAAACTCATTGATGGAGGAAGATTGAGTGCACTCTTTCAACCCTAATTCAGTCCATGATACATATACAAGCGAGGTAGACCAAAGGACGCTAGAGAAGGAGGCATTGCAAGGAAAACCAAATTTGAAAAAATACCAAGAAAGTGCAAACACGAATTCACACTTAAAGGCAAATTCAAGACCTTTGAACCATTCCAATTGTTTCCTGAGGTCATCAGCAAGCCAAAGCAATCCAAAGCAAGCATTTCCAACCATTATAACGCACTGTAAGTCAGTCACGGTAATGCAATATTCTTGAATTCGAATTGCATCATTCCTGTACTTATAGCATGAAATAGTTATAGGTTCTTGATCCATGGAACATTTGCAAGCTTTTTGCATCGTTTAATTTCATTTATACGTCATGTGCAAGATTTCATCATGGCTAGGGTTTGTAGCTTCGAATTAGGGTTTTTGTATGCAGGAAAAATTAGCCTTGATGAAGGGTACCATCATGTTCAGAATGATGAGACGAATCCAACCATGGCATTAGGTGTCATTTATATTGCTCATGGAAGATTTTTGAACGAGCTCTGTTTGTAGCGACGGAAAAACGTCCGTAGGTAAAAGTATTTCACTTTTACCAACGGTGCAAGGAGGGAGACGAGGACGTGGCAAGCCATCATTCGCTCATTTGAAAATACGCGCTAATATCTGGTTATTTCGCTTGTTTATTTTATATTATTTCTTGTTTATGTTACGTACAACAAAAACAATTGGCCCAGTGGTAGCCAGGCAAGCTTTAAGGCGTTAGGAGGCTTGAGGTCAGGGGTTCGACCCCTGCCTCCAACGTTTGTGTTTTTCTTAATTCCTTTCAGGTGATCTCATGCGTATACAAACCCAATGACCGCCATACGTCCTCATAATCCAGCGTGCCAAGTGTCTTGAGACCCAGATCTGATGGCCAGCAAGGGAGGAGCATCATAAGCCAAGTCAAACACAGAGCATGTGATATGAGAAGTCAAACATGGACACTCTTCTTGGGCCCAGAAAATGCTTCTCACACCCCCAGATTGCAGGCCCAACATCTCTTCTTTATCTTTTTTTTATATTTGTTTTATTTTATTTTATTTATTTATTTTATTTACTAACCAATAATTATTATTTTCTTTTTATCAAAAAAATCACAAAAATATTACTTTTCATAAATTAGGTCTAGATTTTATTTTTATTAATAAATTAATTAATTTAATTAGGTTTGTTAATTTAGATAACTTTAATTTATTTTTTGTACATAATTAAAATTAATTAGAACAAATAGGTTTTATTCCTAATTTAATTATATTTTCTTTTTCCTAAAAATAACCAAAACATAAAAAATAGGTCATGTAATTATTTTTATTAATTAATTTAATCACTAATTAATTTGTACATTTATTTTTAAAACATAAGTTCTTTTCTTTAAAAAATATTAAAAAACAAAAAAAAAGTTTTCTTTTAATTAGGTTAGAAGGGTCCAAACCCTATTTTCTTCCCGGTCTTAATTTTTCTCGCGCGTTTTATTTTTATTATTTATCATATTGATGTAACTGCCTACAGTCTGTAATAGTTTAATTAGGACGTTTATTTCTATTTATCGCTTTATTTTCAAAGGGTTTGTTTTTGGCTATGTAAATACTCGAAGCCTTGTAATAACGTAGTTTAGTTTCCACACTTTAAATTCCGCAAATATTTAACTGTTAGATGTATGATATTAGGATGCATGACAAGAATGTATGTGAAAAACTTTAAAAACAGTTAGATAACCCTAACATGTGCAAAGATAAATAATCTGAAATTGAATCACTCGCACATGCGCACTCCTAGGATACACTCCCACTTGGTTGCCTTCGGTAAACAGTCATTGAGTATAGGATACTTTAGTGGTCGTCCTTTTTTCTAAAGATCATAGTTGCCTCAAAAAGGTTGCCTCGGATATTGTTGCCTCGGATAATTGATCTAAGACATTAGGGTTACTACTAAAACGTCCTAACATTGCTTTAGTGACCGAACGTCCCTTTCGAATTGACCCTTAAAACTCCAATGACGGTGCTACCTACTCACTAATAGTGGGATAACATTGTCTAAAGGAAACGAACATAGAACGATTCTTTTTTCGAGTAGGTAGATTAGTTCTTAAGTACTTGCTCAATCAAAAGAAACTTTTTCACACTTACACTCCTTTACAAACAAAGTTTTCAAAAACACTTCATTACACTCTTGACGACAGAAGCAAGAGTTAAATCGAAGTCAAAACAAAAACTTTTCAAAACATACAAACACAAAGAAAACAATTTTGAAAATGATGAGCAAGTACCTAAGAGCCCGTAGATAACTACGAATAGAAAGGGTGCTAATACCTTCCCTTTCTATAATCTACCCCCCATACTCAAAATATCTCGAAAAAGAATTTTTCTGTGCTTTTTTCCTTTCCTTCTTGGATAAAATAAAAGACGGTGGCAACTCTTGCTTACCGCTACATTTTGCAAACACAAACGCAAAATGCAAACCAGCAATTCCTTAAAAAATAGGGAAACACGTCCCGGTTCTGGCCACCGTATCACAAAACTGGCGACTATGCTGGGGATGTTAATAAGTGGGGTGTACCTTAGGATTAGTTTATCATATTGTTTTCAATTGTTTGATTTGTTTGCTTTATTTTTGTGGGCTTTGAATCGGAGTTACTATAGATCCTAACCTGGATCTGGGGATACCTTTTAGGTAAGTAGCAATAGACTGTGAGGGAACTGTACTGCGTAGACCGATATGGTTGAAGCAGTAGCTACGTTGATGTGGCACATTAGTTGGTATCGATATCCCTTGTGGAGCAACAAGGAGAGTATGGGGCTGCTATATGGGTCATTAAGTATCAACTGACTTTAGAACCTATAATTGACCAACTTGGCCATAGAAAGTAGCAAGATGCTACACTCATTGAGACCATACTCTCGAGATAGTTCCGGCTGCAAGAAAAGATTGCGTGACTGGAATTATGACCGATGGAGGATGGTCAGTGATATTGAGAACCTCTAGAACCCAGTTACTATTATTAGGACAGGTTGAACCAACTTAACTTCAAGAGGGTAATACCTAGACCCCATGCAAGCCTAAACTTAAGGTTGTTTGTGTGACTTGTGTGCCTTCAACTTGAACTACTTGCACATTTTTATTATCTGACAACTTGAGTTCTTTGCAGGTTTTATTTATAGTCCTTATCCAATAACTTGGATTTCTTTCTGGATTTACTTGCTTACATTACCTCGCACTTTTGCTTAAACGCACAGCATACACATCATAACATCATGCCTTAACATTTCCTTAACCATTTCAAGGATCTCAAGGGTTTGTGATGCAGGTTATGGTAAATCAAACACCTAGCAAGGGGCAAAGGGGATTTATTTTCCTCTAGCCAATGTCGTCAAGCGATCAAAACACGATAGCTTGAGTCAATGGCTATGACCCACTCGATATGGTGAGCTTAACTATGGAAGAAGGACTCTCAACGACACGAAGTTTTTTCAATCAAGCTGCAATCAAATTCAACAGTTTATTGTTTACCCCGCGAGATCCTTGAAAACATTGCATACATATATCATACATATCATTGCATAACAGGTCTTCCATTACCGGTCTTTCATGTCCTCGCTGTTTATTTCAGCAATGGCTCTCAAACAAGACAACAGAGATCTTCAAGAAACTCAGTTCAGGAAAATATTCCTAAACCTATCCAAGGGGGCAGGAAGAGTTAAAAACACTCCTTGTTGGGAATTTGGTCAAGAAAAGTCCTAAAGACAATAAGGACGAACGGCTGGAACAACTGCAAGCTGAGGTAGTTGCAATAAGAACCCAGATGCTGAGGCAGATGGCTCTCATCCATATTCTAGCCCGGGAACAAGAAGAGTTGAGAACCATTATCAACCGGCTTTATCAAGATCGATACAATAGTATGAAGCAAGAAGTCGAAGCTGGGGACCAAGTCATTGATCAGCCTCCAAGAAGACAAGGGTTTGGTTTGGTGAAGAATGGACCTCACCAAGTTGCTACTACCTCACAGGTCCAAAAACAACCTCGCCAAAAACAATGGGTTAATCAGAATAAGCCAGATACACCCAAGGGGCAGTTTACCAAGCTCAACATGCCGATGTCTCAAGCTTTACAACACCTTTTGAGAATGAACCTGGTGACGTTGATAGGACCTAATCCGAATCCCAAGACTTCTTCACCTGACTACAATCCTTATGCAAGGTGTGCATATCACTCCAACAGTCCGGGGCATGATACTGACGACTGTTGGAAGTTGAAGTACAAAATTCAAAACCTGATTGATGAAGGAGCATTGGAATTCACACAAGATGGTTAACTGGAATGTTTCTGTCATTCCTCCAAGGCTCACCATTTGAAGTTACAAGTTCTGACAAGAGAGGCATTTGTTCATTAGAATTTTCAATTTGTAATTTTATATTGATTGTTTGAGTATTTGTTCATGTAAAACTTTGTTACTTTATCAATTCATTGCATATGTCTATTTTGAATCAATCCATTCGTATTCACTACATTTAAATTGATTTTCTTTTTGTGATGTTTAACTCTCGACTAAAAAACTGTAAGCCTTTAGAGGGAGGATGATGACAATGATATCAAAATCTCTACAGTATGCTTTTAAACAGACCCTGCTGACGATGTTCAAGCGTTGTTTCAAATCCTAAACAGTGGAGTTATAAGGAAGATAATCCCTAGTCAACCCCTTTGAGCCAAGGAAGTTGGAGTTTTTCTTTTCACACGAATTAAAACCCTTAATCACAACCTGGGTCATAGTAGTTTTCTCAGTTAATTCAGGTGCACAATGAATGGCATCAAAGACGTCCTTCTAAAACAAAAGACGATGATGGTTCCCCATAATCGTCAAGACAGACAATCATTATCTCTTAAAATAAAAACCCATTAAGTTAAAACCTATAAAGGAAACTTAAGAAAAAAAACGGGGGCATCCCGCTGACTGTAATCACAAAAAGAAACAGTTCCGGCAAAAGACAGGGATAATAAAATCAAAAAGAAAGAGGTCCTACGAAACTCTCAACAAAAATGATTGCCTATTTAAAATAAACTGTCAGTATCCGAACCATTACCGGAACATCAAGGATAATATTCCAGGACTCAACTGGAGTTCTAAATGCACAATTAACTAAGTATATGACTGAAGAACATCACGAAGAGCGGGTGGGTACAAATAAATTTTGAGCCTTTATCCTTTGATTCCTAAACCGTGAACCAGACCACGTTATAACCCTTAAAAGTCCTAGCTGAAGCATGGGTTAGTTCGAAAGCATATTGTTACAAAAGGTATCCTGACTCCTATAAGGCTTGCTATAAATCCTGAGTTGACATCACATTTTACAAAATTTTCCTATCTTGCTGAAAAATGCATTTTCAAAAACTTTAAGACAGACATAAGCTTTGCATTCTTAAAATAACATTGTTTGCATATGACTATTTGTTCAACAGGAGAGAAATTCGCATGACGAATATCTAGTGAACAAAAAACCTTCTCAATAAAAAGGATCACCTCAAGTGGAAAAACACTTCCAACCAAGGGGCACGACATGATCATTGTCCATCATCTGAGGCAGTCAAGTCAAGATTCAAGGAATCTCTCAAAGATGCCCAATAGCCAGGAGCAAATTTCCATCTGAATCACTTGGGGCATTGGACATGAATTTTAACAACGAGGCATGTATGATCAAACAAACATCTTATGGTATCGTGGCAACACAACACTACCGACAGTGACAACTCCCTACACCCTGAGAGCATGGACATAGTCAAAAAATAATGCGCATGAGTAAAGACCCGCTAAGTTGACACTGGCCTAGGAAAAAATAAGGGCATCTCGGCGAACCAAAAGGGTCCGGGCAAAAATTAGGGATAAAAACAAAAAGATTTAAACACCCGGCAAGTCAAAAACATGAAAAGGCGGCTTGGGCAAAAAAGGGTATCCCGGTGGACTGAAAACCCGAAAGGGCGGTCCAGGAAAAAGTTAGGGATTAAAGCGTACGACTATGTCCCGTCATCTTGTCATTTGCCTACCAGAAGAAGGTTGATCATTTCGATCTAATTTTACCAAGCACCTCATAAGTTGGGATAACACTCGATCCACAAGGCCTCCGCAGGCACTTTCTCCAGCAGATACAGGGGCAGAAAAGTCTCGATGCAAAGTCATTGTCATATCCTCAGCATGCGTCCCAATAACATTCACTCCCCGCAGAGTAAGACAAAGACAATGGTGTTAATTCTCCCCAGTTAAGGCTCGCAACCGCGCATGAATCAACAGTATTCTCCCCCAACAGAGTTTATCTATCATCAGCACTGGAAAATTATCCCCAGTGGAGTTTGGAGAATTATCCCCAATAGAGGCTGGAGGATTGTCCCCAGTAGAGCCTAAAAGGATATCCACTGTGAAGTCGCAACTAGAAAATCATCCCCAGCGGAGTTCATTCCTTTCACAAACATAAAATAAATCCCCAACAGGTTTCATTATCACTAGCAACAGTAATTCATCCCCGGCTAAGGTTATTCTTCACAAGTCAACAGGTCCTCTAGCAGAATATATCCTCCCCACAGAGTTATTTCCTCATCAGTTTATTCCCCAGTGGAGTTATCCTCTCCTGCAGGTTTATTCTCACAATCATATTCATTCACTATCACCAGCGGAAACAAAGAATTCAACTCTTTTCTCCAGCAGCAACCCGGGATTTATTATCCCCAGCTAAAAACATCACATTTCCATACATCATGACATGCATACACATCATACAACACAGTCTCATTTATTTTGAGAACATCATTGGCTGACACATATCATGCATTACATACAGCTAACCTTTACCTTTCAGGAAAGATACAATCAAATTCTCACAAAATTCAAGCTGTGAAGCCCGGGTACGACTAGATAATAGTTTAATCCTCAGCTGAATAACAGACGACCGAAGCTCCTAAAATTCAACTTTCATCTTCAACATAGATGATTCCTCAGTAGAATACGGACGACCGAAGTTCCTAAAATTCAACAGAGATTATTCCTCAGTAGAATACGGACGACCGAAGTTCCTAAAATTCAACAGAGATGGTTCCTCAGTAGAATACGGACGACCGAAGTTCCTAAAATTCAACAGAGGTGGTTCCTCAGTAGAATACGGATGACCGAAGTTTCGAAAATTCAATAGAGATGATTCCTCAGTAGAATACGGATGACCGAAGTTCCTAAAATTTAACAGAGATGATTCCTCAGTAGAATACAAATGACCGAAGCTCCTAAAATTAAACTTTCCTCTTTAATAGAGATGATTCCTTAGTAGAATACGGACGACCGAAGTTCCTAAAATTCAATGGAGATGGTTCCTCAGTAGAATACAGACGATCGAAGTTCCTAAAATTCAACAGAGATGATTCCTCAGTAGAATACGGATGACCGAAGTTCCTAAAATTCAACAGAGATGATTCCTCAGTAGAATACGGACGACCGAAGTTCCTAAAATTCAACAGAGATGATTCCTCGGTGGAATAACGGACGATCGAAGTTCCTAAAATTCAAACAGAGATGACTCACCAGCAGAATAACGGACGACCGAAGCTCCTAAAATTCTACTTTCACTACAAGAAAATTAGTGTTTAACGACACAAAAATTGCGACAAGTATGTGATAACTATCGTAATTGACATATAGAGACAGTGTTTACGACAGTTGACACCAACCGTCCCTAATATTTATTTTGCGACGGTATATTTAACCATCATAATATTATTATTACGACGGTAAAACAACCGTCGGCCTCCATTTAACACTTTTAACATTGATTTTTCACCAACTAGTCACGACGGTAAAATTAACCGTCCTAAAAGGCATATCACGACGGTAAAGCACCCGCCGCACCCTTAAACCTTTCACGACGGTAAAATTATCCGTCCTAAAATTTATTTCACGACGGTAAAACAACCGTCGCACCCAAAACCTTTAAAAATTCTTTTTATGATTTTTTAGGTTTTCTAATTTGTTGTTTTAGGGTTTGATTTGATTATTAGATTAAATATGCAATAAAATGTGAAAGGCTAACCTCTTAGCATTACTTCCTCTCTCTATGATTCCTCTTTCTTTCTTCTACATTTCTCAAAACTGGAACTAAAAAACTCCAATTTCCTCTTCAGTTCATGACAATCCCGCAACAACAAAAAAAGACAGAACACATGAGGTTTACCAACACGATTCCAACTTGTGTCGATGGATAATTTGGCCGGCGGCTTTGGTGTGTGTGACGATCGGAGTTTATGGCCGAAGCAATAGCGGCGGCCGGTGGTAGTTGAGAGGATGATGGCGGATTGTTGAGCAGCAGAGGGACCTCACATCGGCTGTGTATGCTATGTGGAGAGAGACAGTGTGCGTTGTGGTTGTGTGGGTCATACGGAGGTGGATGATGCAGAGAGGGTCTCTATGTTTGCGGAGATGTGGCTATGACCCAACAAGGGCACCATTGTGGTTGGTGACAGTGACCAGTTATGCACGGTGGCTGGTCGGTGGTGACATTATGTATGGCGTGGATTCGAATCTGTATGTGTCGGTCTCGAGGTATCATTCTGGCGAACAAGCTTTTGGTTTCTACTTCAATATCCTTTCTTTTGCATATAGAAACTTGGATTATATTTATGTGTTATGATATTGTATTATGGTTTTTGACAGGTTGTATGAATTAATGGTGATTTGTTTTGACAAGTTTGGCTTATGGTGAAAATAGAGTTTATGTTTGGTTTTATGGGCTGTTATTGTTGTGATTTGTTATGATAAAAAATGGTGGATGATAGGTAGAATGATTTTATCAAATACCACTTGATTTATCAGAAATAAAGAATGACTTATTGTTGGATTTTTGTTAAATTGTATGTTGAATAAATTGTGTAATCGATAGATATTTGTAGTGATATAAATGTGAAAGGGATGTGTATACTATGTACAAGATTTAGTGTGAGAGTGTTAGTTGTAGTGTAAAAAGTGGAAAATTGTTAAGAAATTGGTGAATGAGAATAGGTGTATGTGATTGATGGTTGGGACACTAGAAGCAAAACGTGAATTAAAAAAATAGTGTGGAGGATATGTGAACAATGTCAATTGTGTTAACAAATAATATAATGAGTTGATTTAAAGAAAGCTCCATCAGAGAGCGCCATCAGAGAATTGGTATTACAGGATACTGCTGCTTATGACAGGTCAGTTGGAAAATGCAACAGTTGCTGTTGATGCATTGTCTGTATGGTAAGTTATTAGTGAGTAACAAGTATTTGAGATTTACAAGTTTTATATTTATTAGTTATTACAGTATTGGAATTGGTTTTGCAGTATGACTATCAATGAATTGGAATTGATTCCATTTGCCTTCTTTGCCTTCTGGTGCTCATGCTATTGCTGGTTCTTTAGAGAAACTTGTTGGTGGTCTTGATGGTTCGATGAGTCAGCGAGATGCTAGTTTAGAGTCCATAGCTACAATTCTTAAAAATAATCCAGGTGCTGTCTCGAAGTTTGTGGAGCTTCAAAATGGAAGAGCGCTGCGTTCTGTAATTGAATTAACCAGGGATCGATTCTCCCGGACAATGTTATCTAATTTATATTTTATTAATGATAATTATATGCTTACCTTTGATTGGTTCAAACATGAACTCTTCTCCCCAACTCTTCATCTCTTTCCCAAAAGTTATACTTCCTGACTAATCGTATTTACAGAGATTTTACCTCATTAGTTCTTAGTTTTGTTAAAGTTAGTAAGTATAACTATTTCAATGTTGTCTTCCAGGTTGCAGCCCTTGGTGCTATTAGCAACATAGTAGTGGACTTTACACCAAATAAGTCAACAATCATACAATGTGGAGGCATTAAAGAGCTTGTCCATTTGACAAAGTCTATGGATTCATCTTTAAGGTTGAATGCTGTGTGGTCCTTGCGGAACATGATATTTCTTGCGGATAAGATGTGCAAGGATGCAATTTTTATGGAGTTGACTGCTTCTTCAGTAGCTACCCTTATCTGTGGTAATAATCTTCTGTCATTCCATTTCTGATTAATTGATGCCTGTCAAAAGAAAGTTCTCATTGATCAGAAATAAAAAATTGTTATTTGTTCTGTATACTTTGCAGATCCTGAGCCTTCTGTTCAAGAGCAAGCTTTGGCCCTTGTTCGCAATTTTGTTGATGGATGTATGGATTGTGTGGAATTTGCTTTTGCTGAAAATGGTATCATACTGGATGCTGTTGGAAGGCAATTGAAAAAATCCCCAAGAATTGAAATCATTATACAGGTGGAAACAATTTCTGAAACTGATCAGACATTACAATAGGCATTGATATCCAAATTTGGAGAATGAATTATTCATTAAATTTTCCCAGTTTGCTTACCGATCCTTTTGTTTTAATGATACATCTATCGAGCCATTATGGGTATAAAATTTCCAATGCTTATGGTATAATACAAATTAAAACTATTGTTGTAGTCGTTTAATTAAAACTGCCTCATACCTACAAGTATTCTAATAAATCTCAAAAGCAGGTATTAAAAGTAAACCGATTTTCCCCCAGCAGGTATTTGAAAACGAAAACAGCCATCAGATTGAAAATTTATTCTTCATGCTGATTTTTTTTCCTGTTTAGGGGATGTACGCAGTCAGCAATATTGCAAGTGGAAACGAGTTTCATAAAGAAGCCATAATGCAGATGATCTTTCCACAAGCAGAAAGTGGACCTCAGTCATTCTTGAGTCAGTATTTGCAGAGTAATGACAGCCGTCTACGCACATCTGCTGCTTGGATCATAGTAAATCTCACTGCTCCTGCAAGCCCCGGTGCATTTGGCCGGATTGCAAAACTGCGCAATTTTGGCCTTGTTGCTCAAATCAAGAGGATGGCCAGTGACCCTTGCATGGATGTTAAGGTCCTTTAATCTTTATATCAAGTTGTTGTCTTTTTAATACTTTCTCTTGGTCAATTTGTAAATTTTCTTTTGTTGATGCAGCTTCGAGCACGAGTTGCACTTGGGCAGATTATTTCTTTTGGTGATAGTTAAATCAATCAGTTCCTCCTTTTAGAGCACCTTATAAGTTGCTCCTTCTACTTCCAGCTTCCAAAACGGTATGCTTCAGTGGTTTACTTCAACAACTTTGTCTCTCCTAGAAGTTCCTTTCTAGATATTATTTTAATAGGTTATGTTTATAAGTGGGGTAATTTTCATCTTAAGCTGGTTTTGTAAGATTGAGTTACACCAAACCTAAATTCTAAGATATGCAATTGAGAAATGGAATTAAATCTGATAAAGCTGGTTGTCGTTCTCTATGAAGCACAAATACGGATACCTGACATGATATCGATACTGACATGTTGACACTAGTGATAATTAAAAAACATAAATAAATTGAACGTAATCACATGTGTGAGTGTCGGACCCAGACACACATTTGCTCACAAGTGTCGGTGCTACAATGATCGTTCTATGTATGGGATAAATATTGATTTTTCTTTCTCTTGCTCTGCTTTGTTCTAGTGTGTTGTTTCACTTGAAGGTTTTGTAACATGTTCTATTCTATTCTAATGTGTCCAATTTGTTAATGCTTTTTAAATGCTTCCATTTGCAGGTGCATCAATTTGCTTTTATTTTTTTCAACCAGTCAGAGCAGTGTAAATCTTTTCAATTTTGTAAGCACTCCTGACCCGGTTACCATTCCCTCCCCCAAAGTCTATTATTTCTTGTGAGTTGGAAGCTCAAAGTAGATTTACAGGCTATACAGTATTTGTACCATGTGAGTAGTCAGTGTCGATTTTAGAACTTAGTTTCAACTTCATTGCGGTTCTGATGCAGTGACAAATAGTGGAGTTTTATGGGTAAGCAAAGTGCTGAGGGGTAGTGTTTGAAGGTGTTTCTAGTATTCGTGCATACCTTGTAACTTGTAAACTAGTTTTGTGGTTCATAAATTGCTTGTTCTCTTTTCGGAGAAAACAGATGACTCAATTTTGTTTGAACCTAAATAATGCTTTGTTATTTACAGCTAAATGATGCCTTCTAAATGGGTCCCGGTGCATTTTCTGGTCATGAATATATATGACTGACATGACATGAGGCTCTAAACTATTTAAGCTATTCTTTGTGCTGAGCTTCTAATTCATCACAAAAAGTTAGGGGCAATTCACGCAGTTGAAGGCTCTAGGGAATAGCAAGCGCTAAACCTAGAATAGAAAAACAAAGTTAGAAGTACAAAATTACAAAATCTGTCAAATAAGCTGGAATCTACTGTTGAATGCTTCCAACTTTGAGATTATTGCTGAAATTATTATGGTTTGTGGGGTTGGAAAGCATAGAAGTGAAAAAGGGGAATCATCAATTAAAGCATTGGGTCAGAAGATGTTGATGGAGATGAAAAGTCCACTCAGGATTGATAAAAGGAAGATGGATGCTTTGTTGGTAAAGGTAAAGCTGTTAAAATCTGGTTATGTGAATTGAGGAAGCCATGATTTTGCTTCTATATATGATGTTATGTGCTTTCGCAGACAACAGGAAGCCGAGGAAATTCAGGGCCTGTTTGTGGTTCTAAAATAAATGAGTTACCTAACAACCATTCATCAAACACACTGTCTAGGAGTGAAGTTATTGCTTCCAAATGGTAGTCAAGGAAGGATCATGGTCCTAGCATGGAAGTTTAACACAAAATCACTTAACACTAAGGACTTTCATGAATTTTGTAGAATATTGTAACATTTTTTGTAATTCTCTCAAGTTGTAGCAAACCAATGTAAATATTAAAATGAAATTTGGCCTTTGATGATATTTGAATTTTTCTTGTTTATTGGTAAAATTTGCACTTCTTTTTACCTTTGATCACATTTTTTTTGATATTATTGATGATTATTTGATATTAAATGTTTTTATTGTAATTAACTTTATTATGTTGAAAAGTGATAGAAAATAAAATAAAAATACTATAAATAAAAAAATATTAAAGTAAATAATAATTTAAATATAATAGTAAAATAATATTATATTTAAAATTATTTTACTAAATAATAATTTAAATAAAAATATTATTTGAAATTTATAAATCAGATTACGACGGTTAAAACCGCCGCAATTTCTAACCTACGGCGGTAGAATAACCGTCGCAAACAACAACAAAAACAAAAAATAAAGTCAAATTCATGACGGTATATAACCGTCGCTATCTGTTGTGCGTGACAGTTTTTGCAACCGTCGCGAAATAGGCTGGGGACGCACGATTCTGCGACGGTACTTCTACCGTCGTAGATTGTAAATTGCGACGGTTTTAACCGTCGTAATCAGCCAAAATAACCGTCCCAATCTATCATTTTTCTTGTAGTGTTTTCTCAACAAAGATCAGCCTTCCCTAGCGGAATCTTCCTCAACGGTAGGTATACAAGCTTTCGCTAAGGAATCTCTTATGTGATCGACACTCCTTCAGATGGCATCTTTAAGCCTATCCCCTCGTCAGCAATTTCCAAATGGCATCTGTGATCGGTGGATCTGGAACTGACTGTTTTAAAGCTGGTTCGCGAAATGTCGCGGAAGCAAGAGTCGCCACCGTCTTTTATTTTCTCCAACATGGACAGGACAAAAGCACAGAAAAATTCCTTTAAAGAGATTGCTCTCGGTTCGGGAGGTAGGTTATAGAAAGGGAAGGTGTTAGCACCCTTTCTATCCATGGTTATCCATGGGCTCTTAGATACTTGCTCAATGTGTTTTCAAAAATGTTTGCTTGCTTTTCAATTGTGGGTTTTAAAAATATTCTTTGAAAAGTTTCAGTTCAACTCATACGTCAGAGTGTTTGAAAAGTTTGTTTTGAAAGTTTTTTGAAAGTGTGTTGGTGTGAAAAGTATTTTGATTTGTTTGAAATTAGAGCAAGTATCCTTGAGAACCTACCTACCCTAAGGAATTTGTCTGCGTAGATGTCCTTTAAAGTAGTGCTATCCCACCATTGAGAGGTAGGTAGCACCACCGTTGGAGGTGTTCGGGTCAATTCGAGTTTTAGGGACATGGTGATCACCGAAGCAATGGGAAGACACCTTAGAAGCTACCCTTATGCCATTGATCTTTTATTCCGAGGCAACTTATTCGAGGCAACTTTGTTTTAGGCAACTAGATCAATGGACACAAGGACTTACTAAAACATCCTCTACTCGACGATCACCTTTCGAAAGGCAACAGTGAGGCGTACCCTAGGGGTGGTGTGTGCGAGTTGTGTGTCATTTTCAGTTTATTGTTTGTCTTGTCATGCAATGGTGATCTAACGATTTGATTTTATTTTTGGGCATTCATTCTTTCATGCATATTTATTAACAGTTAAAAGTGCGGGAATTTAAATCTAAACTATTACAACTGGCGCGGGTCCACATCGCCAAAAAAAAACCGAACCCGATTTGACTGAAAATAAATAAAGCGAATAAATAAAAGTGCGAGAATTTTAAATTACATGGCTTTGGGGGATATACAGAATTATTTAAACAATATAAAAACAAGGAATCTAAAATTAAAATTAAATGAAAAATGGTATTTTTGTGTTTTTTAGATTTAAAAGAAAAAAAAGAGAATTTATTAAAATTAAAATGCTAATTCTAATGTTTTTTAAGTTTTTAAGAAAGAGGTTTAATTTCTAACCTAATTTAATTCTAAATTAATCTATATACAATTTTTGATTTATGGAAATGAAAAATAATAAATAATAATATTGTGAGAAAAAAGGAAAAATTAAAAAAAGATATAAAAAATTAATAATTAACCTAATCCTACATTGTTTTTGATTTTTATTATGAAAAAGAATTAAAATTAAAACTTAATTAAACTAAATGATTTACAATTTAATTTATTTATAAAAGTAATCAAAGTTATTTATACTTTTTTTGTCCTTTCTGTATTTTTAATGTTTTTTTATATTTTTGTAAGAATTAATTAAATCAGAAAATAAAACACAAGTAAATTTAAAAATAATAGAATATAAAGAAAATTAGAAAAAAGATAAAAAAAGATAGAACCAGGGAGGTGTGGTCTCAAATTTGGAGGTGTAGGCCTGGTGATTTTGGCCCATTTGCATTGAAATCCATTGACCTTTTTTGATCCAGTGTGATGCTTTGACTGGGGCTTATAGTGTTCCTCAGATCCATGCCATTGATGTGGGTGCTCAGGGACACGTGGATGAGCTGCTTTTGAAGTGTATGGTGAGTCTTCAATGTTATGCAGTTCAAGGAGTTTTGATTGATGTTATGAATTGGGATACGTTCAGAATTGTCTCAGAAAGCTATTGGTACAAAAATTAAGGCTTGAAAAGATCCCTAGCACTGATTTCAGATTTGCATTATATGGCCAAAATTTCAAATTGTCCAATGGCTTTTGAACGAGTTTTTTGCTATCTTCCAGTTAGGGTTGGACTCAGTGATCATCATGGAATTGAATAGGCTTGCTATTTGACCTTAATCCATGCTTGGGAAAGAATTGGTCTTAGGGTTTCTTCCATTAACCATTTTTCCTATTTTCTAGCCAAAACCTAGACCTAGTGTGCAAATGAACCTTAGCCTGATTTTTGAGTTGGTTCATGATACATAAGAATTGTCCAGGTTCATTTGACACTATTCCATTGGTTTTTAAATTTTATTTGAATTTTCAAAGAATTAAAATGAATTAAATCATCAAAAATTAAATAAAATAAAAAAAATCAATATTTGGTCTTGAAATCAACCATGGAACACGTGTGTGGCATGACAAGGATGAACAAAGTGAGAAAAATGGGGCCCTTTTGTCAAAATTGGATTTTCAAGGATAGTTGACTTTTGCCATTTCACAAAAATTTCCCAACTTCTACAAGGCATAACTTGCTCAATTTTTAAGATTTTCTCATGTTCTTGGACATTTTGGAAAGGTCTTTGAGTCCTTTAACCAATGCCTTTGGTCCCATGTCATTTTGATTTACCAATATCAAGTTATGGTCTTTGACTTAAAGTCCCTTTTTGTTGACTTTTGAAAATGACCTATAATGTTGAAATTGATAACTTTTTGTGAGAGCATTTCTTGGACTTGAAGTATGAAGATGAGTTGTAGGAAATGTCTTTCTCTTCAAAATGAGCTTTGGATGGAATTTTTCTGATAATCCATGTGAAAGTTATGCCCTGGTCAATTTCAGTTGACTTTTTCAGCTGTCCAAATATAGCAACTTTTGCATCTTTGATGATTTCTGAGCCAAATTTTGAGAATCATGATCAAGCATTGATCAAATGATGTTTGTGGCTTCAAAATGATAGGTTGACCAAAAATTTGAACTTTTGACTGCCAAATGACCATTTTGCCCCTACAGTTGACTGTAGTGCAATTTAGGGTTTTGACTGTGCAATCTTGAGCTGAATGCCTTGAAACTTGATATGAGGATGCTTGACCATGTTTGTAAGCATATGAGACTTGATTGAGCCCTTGAAAACTTCCTTTTCTTGATCAAACTCAAAACCCTAATTTTGCCTGTATGGGAGACTGTTGCACTGCACAACCCTTGGGGATTTTTGTGACCTTGACTTGACAATTTCTTGAAGAATATGGGAGGGCAAATTTTGGGGTATAACAGCATCTGTAATCCCATTTCCGATATCGCAAGACGGACACCACTTCATGCAAGTGCAAATTTCTGGGCACTCTAGTGTTCAATCATCTTCCACCTTCAAATCACGAAAGGCACGAAAGCCAATCTACATCCTCAAGTTTAAGAAGATTGAACAGGGGCAGCTGTTGTACCCCAAAATTTTCCCTCCCATATTTCTCAAAACATTTCAAGAAAGATCCTCAAGTTGCTCAAGGAAGTCCAAGGGTTGGCCAGACAAGCTCTCTCCTAAGGCAGTCTACCTCAAATTAGGGTTTCATGTTGCATAAAGATACTTGAGTCCAAGTGATCCCAAATTCTCACCAATGTCCTAATTTGTTCTCAAGATCATCCATGTCAAGTTTCAAGCCCTACAGAGGAAATTTGCTCAGTCAATTTCTCAAAGGCCTAAAAATCGACTGTGCTAGGGCAAAAGTCAACTGTGGCCCACATACAGTCAAACTTCAATATTTTTGGTAAACATCCTCATTTTGAAGGATATTTCATCATTTTATCAAGGGTTGATCATGATTCATCAAGGATTGCTCATAATTCATCAAGACTCAAAAGTTGCTAAATTAGGGTTTTGTAGGAAAAGTCAACTCAACTTTGACCAAGCATAACTTTCTCATACTTTATGAGAAATGACCCATAAAAAGTTCATTTTGAAGAGGATGAAATTCCCTACAATCCCTTTGCAGCTCCAAAGTTCAAAATATGCACTCACAAGAAGTTATGAATTTGGACATTATAGGTCATTTTGAAAAGTCAACAAAAGCACCTTTTTTTCCAAAGCTTCATACATGAGCATGGAATATCAAATTGAGATGATACCAAAAGGGTTGATTAGGGGACATCTCAAGCTTTCTAAAAAGTTCAAGAACACCTCCAAAGAGTCAAAATTGAGGAAGTTATGCATTGGTGAAGTTGACCATTTTTGCAAAATTGCCAAAAGTCAACTATCCCTAAAACTTCAATTTTTGCCAAATGGCCCCAATCTTTTTCACTTGTTTTGAGTTGAAAACATAGTCCACGAGCTCTAGCCCTTTCCACTTGTCATTATCATTATTTATTATTTATTTTGATTTTGATTTGATTTAAATCAATTTTAATCAAAATAAATCATGAGAAAATCCAAAATATTGAAAACAAAAGATTTTGTGCTTGTTTCAGGTTTTAAATTACAGCTAGCAAATATTCAAATTCGTGTAAAGGCTTGGTGTGCATAAAAAGATTGGATTTAGGCCATTTTTGGAAAGATTTTAAGGTGAATCAAATCAAGATCAAACTCATTGATGGAGGAAGATTGAGTGCACTCTTTCAACCCTAATTCAGTCCTTAATACATATAGAAGCGAGGCAGACCAAAGGAGGCTAGAGAAGGAGGCGCAACAAGGAGAACAAAATTTGAAAAAATACCAAGAAAGTGCAAACACGAATTCACACTTAGAGGCTAATTCAAGACCTTTGAACCATTCCAATCGTTTCCTGAGGTCATCAGCAAGCCAAAGCAATCCAAAGCAAGCGTTTCCAAGCACTATAACGCACTGTAAGTCTGTCACGGTATTGCAATATTCTTGAATTCGAATTGCATCATTCCTATACTTATAGCATGAAATAGTTATAGGTTCTTGATCCATGGAACATTTGCAAGTTTTCTGCATCGTTTAATTTCATTTATATGTCCTGTGCAAGATTTCACCATGGCTAGGGTTTGTAGCTTCGAATTCGGGTTTTTGTATGCAGGAAAAATTAGCCTTGATGAAGGGTACCATCATGTTCAGAATGATGAAACGAATCCAACCATGGCATTAGGTGTCATTTATATTGCTCATGGAAGATTTTGGAATGAGGTTTGTTTGTAGCGACGGACAAACGTCTGTAGGTAAAAGTGTTTCACTTTTACCAACGGTGCAAGGAGGGAGACGAGGACGTGGCAAGCCATCATTCGCTCATTTGAAAATTCACGCTAATATCTAGTTATTTCGCTTGTTTATTTTATATTATTTCTTGTTTATGTTACATACAACAAAAACAATTGGCCCAGTGATAGCCAGGCAAGCTTTAAGGCGTTAAGAGGCTTGAGGTCAGGGGTTTGACCCCTGCCTCCAACGTTTGTGTTTTTCTTAATTCCTTTCAGGTGATCTCATGCGTATACAAACTCAATGACCACCATATGTCCTCATAATCTAGCGTGCCAAGTGTCTTGAGACCCAGATCTGATGGCCAGCAAGGGAGGAGCATCATAAGCCAAGTCAAATGCAGAGCATATGATCTGGGAAGTCAAACGTGGACACTCTTCTTGGGCACAGAAAATGCTTCTCACACCCCCATATTGCAGGCCCAACATCTCTTCTTTATCTTTTTTTTATATTTGTTTTATTTTATTTAATTCATTTATTTTATTTACTAACCAATAATTATTATTTTCTTTTTATCAAAAAAATCACAAAAATATTACTTTTCATAAATTAGGTCCAGATTTTAATTTTTTTAATAAATTAATTAATTTAATTAGGTTTTGTTAATTTAGATAACTTTAATTTCTTTTTTGTACATAATTAAAATTAATTAGAACAAATAGGTTTTATTCCTAATTTAATTATATTTTCTTTTTCCTAAAAATAACCAAAACATAAAAAATATGTCATGTAATTATTTTTATTAATTAATTTAATCACTAATTAATTTGTACATTTATTTTTAAAACCTAAGTTCTTTTCTTTAAAAAATATTAAAAAACAACAAAAAAAGTTTTCTTTTAATTAGGTTAGAAGGGTCCAAACCCTATTTTCTTCCCGATCTTAATTTTTCTCGCGCGTTTTATTTTTATTATTTATCATATTGATGTAGCTGCCTACAGTCTGTAATAGTTTAATTAGGACGTTTATTTCTATTTATCGCTTTATTTTCAAAGGGTTTGTTTTTGGCTATGTAAATACCCGAAGCCTTGTAATAACGTAGTTTAGTTTCCACACTTTAAATTCCGCAAATATTTAACTGTTAGATGTATGATATTAGGATGCATGACAAGAATGTATGTGAAAAACTTTAAAAACAGTTAGATAACCCTAACATGTGCAAAGATAAATAATCTGAAATTGAATCACTCGCACATGCGCACTCCTAGGATACACTCCCACTTAGTTGCCTTCGTTAAACGGTCATTGAGTATAGGATGCTTTAGTGGTCGTCCTTTTGTCTAAAGATCATAGTTGCCTCGGAAAGGTTGCCTCGGATATTGTTGCCTCAGATAATTGATCTAAGACATTAGGGTTACTACTAAAACGTCCTAACATTGCTTTAGTGACCGAACGTCCCTTTCGAATTGAACCTTAAAACTCCAACGACGGTGCTACCTACTCACTAATAGTGGGATAACATTGTCTAAAGGAAACGAACATAGAACGATTCTTTTTTCGAGTAGGTAGATTAGTTCTTAAGTACTTGCTCAATCAAAACAAACTTTTTCACACTTACACTCCTTTACAAACAAAGTTTTCAAAAACACTTCATTACACTATTGAAGACAGAAGCAAGAGTTAAATCGAAGTCAAAACAAAAACTTTTCAAAACACACAAACACAAAGAAAACAATTTTGAAAATGATGAGCAAGTACCTAAGAGCCCGTAGATAACTACAGATAGAAAGGGTGTTAATACCTTCCCTTTCTATAATTTACCCCCCGTACTCAGAAATATCTCAAAAAAGGAATTTTTCTGTGCTTTTTTCCTTTCCTTGTTGGATAAAATAAAAGACGGTGGCGACTCTTTCTTACCGCGACATTTTGCAAACACAAACGCAAAACGCAAACCAAAAATTCCTTAAAAAATAGCGGAAAACGTCCCGGTTCTAGCCACCGTATCACACCATGCTTATGATGTCATGATTAGGTTATAAAATCACAGGTATAACAAACAACAAAAAAGTCACATCAAGTCCTTAGGTTTAAGGCTTGCATGAGTTTTAAGGTCATACCCTCTTGAAGTTGGATTGGTTCAACCTATCCTATAAATAGTAACCGGGTTCTAAAAGGGATCTCAATATCACTTATCTTTCTCCCAGCTTTGTTCAATAGGAGATTGACTCGCAACCAAACAAGGCTCAAGATTCAGACCTCAATGAGTGTAACATCGAGTATATGTCGACATTGGGAATACACAAAAGTCGGCCATCTCGCTACGTTCTACTGGCCAAGTTGTGCAATTAAAGGTTATAAGGTCAGTTGATGCTTCACGACACCACGCAGCGACCCCGTACTCTCCCTGATTGACTCAAGGGTTACCGGTACCAACCAAAGTGCCACATCAACGTAGCCACTGCTTCAACCGTTCCGGTATACCCCAGCATAGTTCCCTCACAATTCATTGCTACTTACCTAAAAGGTGTTCCCCAGATCCGGTTGTAGGATCTATAGTAACCGAAACAGTTCCCATAAATATAAAGCAAGCAAGACAATAAAGAGAAATCAATTAAATATGACATATATCCTAAGGTTTACCCCACTTTATAGAATTCCCCAACAGAGTTGACAGTTCTGTGATACGGTGGCAGAACCGACTGTTATACTGGTTTGTGTTTTGCGTTTTTGTTTGCAAAATGTCGCGATAAGCTAGAGTCGCCATCGACTTTTATTTCATCCAATCATGGAAAAGGAAAAAGAACAGAAAAAACCTTTTTTCGGGATATACTGAGTACGGTGGGTAGATTATAGAAAGGGAAGGTGTTAGCACCCTTTCTATCCATGGGCTCTTAGGTATTTTCTCATCTTTTTAAAATTGCTTTTGTGTGCTTGTTTTGAAAAGTTTTACTTCGTGATAACCCTTGTATCAGTCCTCAAGGATGTGACGAAGTTGCTTTAAAAATTTGTTTTGAAAAGTGTTGGTGTGAAAAAGTTTTTGTTTGTTTAAGCAAGTACCTAGGAACTAATCTACCTACTCGAAAAAGGTTTGTTTGTTTTCCTTTTAGACAATGCTATACCATTATTGAGAAATAGGTAGCATCGTCGTTAGAGTTGTAAGGGATGTTCGAAAGGGACAAATACAATCACTAAAGCAATATTTAGAAAACCTTAGTAGTAACCCTAGAGTCTCAAGATCTTTTCGAGGCAACATTTCCGAGGCAACATTTCCGAGGCAACATTTCTGAGGCAACATTCGAATGGGACATTTGATCTTTTAGACAGGAGGGCGACCCTAGGAGTGAACATGTACATGTGAACTTTTTTCAGTTATTTAGTTTTTGCACATTAGGTGATCTACCATTTTAAATTTCAAGCATTCTTTTCATAAAATCCTATTAACCATGCATCTAGATAGTTAAAAATTGCGGGAATTTAAAGTGCAAAATATAAACCTAGCTATTACAAGGCTTCAGGGAGGGGAATTAATTACATGACCAAAAATCGGGGCTTTAAACAGTAAATAAAAACCCTATGTTAACTATTATAAATCCTGAGCAGTTACAAAATAATGGACAAATAATTAATAAGCGCGCGGAAAATTAAATGCGAGGATGATTGAAATAACCTAAAACCCTAATTGAGAGAGAAAAGATTTTTTGTGGATTTTTATCTGAGAAAACAATTTAATTGCAAATTAATTAAACCTAATTTTTAATTGTTTTTTAATTATGAAAGAAATTCAATTAAGCTAATTTTCTAATTAACCTAATTAATTAAAGGAATAAATATTTATTAGAAAAATGATTTTTGATGTATTTTTAAAGAAAATTAATTAAATCATGTACAACTAAAATCCTAATTCTAATTATTTTTAATTGTATATAAAAAAAGATTAAATTACCCTAAATTAATTAAACTAATTGATTAAAAATATTTATTAAAAAAAAGAGATCTTTTTGTGATTTTTGTGTTTAATAAAAAAAATAATTTGTGTTAATTAAAAGAAAAAAAGAAAAAATTAAAGAAAATAAAAAAAGAATAGAAAAAATAATATGATGGGCATGTATGCTAGCTGAAGGGGTGGTGAAAATCTGAATTTCCTGGCCCATTAAGCTGAGCCCGGTCAACCATGTTGGATTAGGTGTGGCGTTAACCTGAAGGTGTATCATGGACCTGCAGGATGGAAGTGTTAGATATGTGTAGAAGTGCATCCAGTGGCTGGATACTGGGGATGTATGGAAGGCGCCTGGAGGGGTGGAGCACTGGATCTGTTGCAAGAAAAGAAAATAAATAATGCGCTGGGACCTGGGATTGAACCCAGGTCCTTACGCCTTATACCAATGCTACGCTTCCAGCTGAGCTGTTGTTGTTAGTTTTTTATATAATGAAAACAAAACGTAATAAATAAAATAAAGCAATGGACTCAGAAAGGTGCGCGAAATTCAAATAAACCAGTCATGGGCTGCCACACATAATCTTCTTCGCTGCAACCGTCGTGTTAGGTAATTAACCTATACCTACGGACATTTATTGTAACTACAGCCCTACAAAATTCAAAAATCTCATACGAGCATGATAAATTAATTGTGATGGTACCAATCAACTCGTCTTAGCCTCACGAGTATTATGGTACCTGATTCATAGCCTAATTTTACCTGTACCATAAATCCCCAAATCGTGACCCTAAACCCTAACAATGGTAAGTATGGATTCCTGCACTGTTAGTATAATTAAAGGATATAGAAAGCTTGCAAACACGATTATGAACAAGAATATATGAATAAAATGGATTTATGATGCGTAAAACATAGAAATCAAATTTGAGTTTTGGATGCAAACCGTGAGGTGTCTAGACGATGGTTCTTGACGTTTTAAAGGCTGCAAATGATGTTGTTGGCTTCAGGTGATGGCCAGGAAGTGATTAGAGTCTTTCAATGGCCTGGAATCGTCCTATAGGGAATAAATAAAATGCACACTTTTTATCCAATTTTTGAGTTTTTGTTCTTGCTCCCTACGACTGCAAAACCTTCTCCTTTGATCTACAATTGTTGTATACATATAGTAGACTGAATTAGGTCAATAAAATTGACATGAATCTTGAGAAATAATGGAAATAGGATTTGATTTGCTTTTGTATGATATATTTCTAAAACAAGCTTCAATCCAATCTTTTCCAACCCTAATGAGTATTGTAGGAATTGATCATCATGTTAGTTGTACATGGACTCCAAATGTGCACAAAAATCCCAAGATTTCATTTGCTTTTATTATTTTACCATTTAATTTGATTTATTTTGATTTAAATGAATAAAAAATCAAAATAAATGATAAAAGTAATAAAATAATAGGTTGAAAAGCTCAGGGGTCATGGGTCCTATTAGAAACATGTTTCAAGCAAGAAAACATGGGCCCCTTTGGAAAAAATGCAAAATTTAATCAATGTTGACTTTTGACAATTTTCCAGAAATTGCCAACTTTGACAATGCATATATATATATATATATATATATATATATATATATATATATATATATATATATATATATATATATATATATATATATATATATATATATATATATATATATATATATATATATATATATATATATATATATATATATATATATATATATATATATATATATATATATATATATATATATATATATATATATATATATATATATATATATATATATATATATATATATATATATATATATATATATATATATATATATATATATATATATATATATATCAATTTTGACCCTAGGAGGGGGTTCTTTTACCTTTTAGAAAGCTTAGGATTTCCCCTAACCAACCCTTTTGGTTTCATTTCAATTGAGTCTTCCATGTTCATGTTAGAAGCTTTGACCCAAAAGGTGTTTTTGTTGACTTTTCAAAAGGACCTATAATATAGAAATTCATATCTTTTGATGAGTGCATATTTTGAACTTGAGGGATGAAGATGAATTGTATTGAATTGCATTATATTCAAAATGATCCTTGGATGGAAACTTTCTGATAAAGTATGAAGAAGTTATGCTTGGTCAATGTTGGGTTGACTTTCCTGCAAAACCCTAATTTAGCAACTTTTGTGTTTTGATGAATTAGGAGCATTCCATGGGGAATCATGATCAAACCTTGATCAAATAATGTATATCATTTTAAAATGTTGGTGTTGACCAAAAATCTTAAAGTTTGACTGTATATGGGCCCAGTTGACTTTTGACCTGATATAGTTGATTTCCAAGCATCTGAGCAGTTGACTGGGAAAACTTCTTGTGCAAGGCATGAAACATGACATGGATGGTCTTGGGAACATATTAGGACCTTGTGAATCATTTTAGTCCTTTGTGGTTCACACATCTGGATGAAAAGGGAAACCCTAATTTGAGGTATACTGCCTTAGGAGTGAGTTTGTTTGGTCAACTCTTGGACTTCCTTGAGCAACTTGGGGACCTCAATTGACATTTGTTGAGTAAAATGGGAGGGCAAATTTTGGGGTACAAAAATACCCATTTTTTCCCAAGTCACCCTTTCGGGTTTTCAACTTGCTGGGTGTACAATATTTTGCATATATCCCTAACTTTTTCCCAAACCTTTTGGTTTACCGGGATGCCCTTATTTTGCCTAGGTGTGTCAACCTAGAGGGTCTCTTATACGTAGTATTTTTTAACTATGTCTGCATTTATAGGATGTGGGAAGTCTTCGCCAACCATGGTAGTCAGCATCATGGCGCGGCCAGAGAAAACTCTCTTGACAATAAATCGCCCTTCATAGGTGGGAGTCCATTTGCCTCTGGGGTCGCCTTGTGGTAGAATGATACATTTTATCACCAAGTCACCAGCTTCATATACTCGAGACTTGATCTTTTTGTTGAAAGCCTTGATCATCCATTTTTGGTACATCTGACAATGACAAACAACAGCCAATCATTTTTCATCGATCAGTTTAGCTAATCCAATCTCGTTTGAATCCACTCGTCTTCGCCTAAGCCTGCCTCATTCATAATCCTCGGCGAGGGAATCCGAACTTCCACTGGCAAAACAGCTTCCATGCTATAGACTAGAGAAAAGGGAGTTGCCCCAGTTTATGTTCTAGTTGAAGTGCGGTAGCCATGTAGAGAAAATGGTAACATCTCATGCCAATCCTTATAGGTTACTACCATTTTTTGCATAATCTTCTTGTACCATTTTCTGCATAATCTTCTTGATATTTTTGTTGGCCGCTTCGACTGGGCCATTCATTTCCGGTCTATATGCAAAAGAATTGTGATGCTTGATCTTAAACTAAATGCAAAGCTAAGTAATTATAACATTGTTAAGGTTAGTCCCATTGTCGGTGATGATCCTTTCGGGGATACCATAGCGGAAGATGAGGTTGTGTTTGATGAATCTGGCTACCACATTCTTGGTGACTGAGGCAAAAGAGGCGGCTTCGACCCACTTGGTGAAATAATCAATAGAGACCAAAATGAAGCAATGTCTGTTGGAAGCGGCTGGCTTGATTTCTCCAATCATATCAATGCCCAACATTGCAAATAGCCACAGAGCAGTCATGACGTTCAGAGGGATAAGAGGCACATGGCCCTTGTCAACATAGATTTGGCATTTGTGACAAGACCAAGAGTGTTGATGGCAATCAGTTTCCATTGTTGATCAATAGTAGCCAGCTCTCAAGATCTTATTGGCCATCGTATGTCCACTTGAGTGAGTACCAAAGAGTCCATCGTGCATGTCTTCCATGATTTCCTATACCTCCTTCTTGTCCATACATCGGAGTAGAGTAGTGTCATGGTTGCACTTGTAAAATATCTCGTTACTTAAGAAACATTTCACTGCAAATATTTGTAAGAACTTTCTATCATTGATGGATGCTCCCTCTGGATAGTCTTGTGCTTCAAGGTATCTCATCACCTTATGGTACCATGGCTTTTCCGCGTCAGTGTCAAGCTCACAGCAATGTGCAGGTTCTTAGAATCTTTCAATTGTAATCATAGAAGCTTCTTTGTCCCATTTGACCTTGAACATTGAAGACATGGTGGCCAAAGCGTCAGCCAACTGATTTTATTTCCTAGGGAAGTGCTCAAAGGTGATCTCTTTGAAGTATGGAATCAGGGATAGCACAAGTTCCTTGTAAGGGATGAGATTAGGGTGCTTAGTGTCACAATATCCTTTTACTTGGCTAATCACTAGGGCAGAATCCCCAAACACATTTAAATGCTTGATCCTCAAGTCAATAGCAACTTTCAGACCCAAGATGCATGCCTCATACTCGGCCATATTGTTCGTGCAATAGAAGCATAGTCTGGCAGTGAATGGAATGTGGAAACCTTCAGGAGAGATGATAAAATCACCAATTCCATTACCTAAGGAGTTAGAAGCCCCATCAAAGACCATAGTCCATCGGGATCCTTGTTCAGGTCCGTCATACGGTCCATGTTTCGCACACTCGGTTACTAGCATGATGTTCTCGTCAGGGAAGTAGAAATTCATAGACTAATAATCATCCATATCTTGATGGGCCAAATGATCTGCTAGTACGCTTCCTTTCATGTCCTTTTGCATAGTGTATTGAATGTCTTACTCGGTTAATATCATTTTCCATCTGGGTATCCATCCGGAAAGGGCAAGTTTCTCGAAAATGTACTTGATTGGGTCCATTTTAGAAATCAACAGAGTGGTGTGAGTCAACATATATTGTCTTAGCCGGCGAGCAGCCCATGCCAGAGCGCAACAAGTTTTCTCGAGCAGTGAATATATGGTTTCACAGTCGGTAAACTTTTTGCTCAGGTAATAAATAGCATACTCTTTTCGGCCAGACTCGTCACGTTGTCCCAAAACACATCCCATAGAATTCTCTAGTATTGTGAAGTACATGATCAAAGGTCTTACTTCAACTGGAGGCATGAGAATAGGAGGTTCTTGTAGATATTCTTTGATTTTGTCGAAGGCATCTTGGCACTCATCATTCCATCTGACTACCTGATCTTTCTTCAAGAGTTTGAAGATTGGCTCACAAGTAGCGGTCAAGTGAGCTATGAAGCGGGCGATGTAATTGAGACGGCCCAAGAATCCTATGACTTCCTTTTTGGAATGAGGGACTGGCATTTCTTGGATAGCCTTCACCTTGGCAAGATCAACTTCAATGCCTTTATTGCTGACAAAAAAACCTAGAAGCTTTCCAGATTGTAAAGGTGATCGAGATGTTCCTCTTCAGTTTGTGATCTGGAAATCATATCATCCACATATACCTCTATTTCATAATGAATCTTGTCATGAAATAAAGCTACCATAGCTCTCTGATATGTTGCCCCTGCATTCTTTAATCCGAACGGCATGACCTTGTAGCACTAGGTGCCCCATTGCGTGACGGAAGTTGTCTTCTCCATGTCTTTGGGAGCCATACTTATCTGATTATAGCCGGAGAAGCCATCCATAAAAGAGAAGACTTTATGCTGAGAAGTATTATCGACCAAGACGCCAATGCGTGGTAGAGGGAAGTCATACTTGGGGCTTTCCCTATTTAAATCCCTATAGTCTACGCACATGCAAACTTTCCCGTCCTTCTTTGGCACTGGAACCATATTGGAAACTCATTGGGGATAGGATGTCACAGCTAGGAACCCTGCATCAAATTGTTTCATTACTTCAGCTTTGATCTTCTCAGACATATCAGGCCTCATGCAACGAACCTTTTGTTCGACGGAGGACAATCTTCTTTTGTTAACAGACGATGAACTATGATGTCGGTATCCAACCCAGGAATATCTTCATAAGACCAAGCAAATACTTCCACATAATCATGCAACATCTGAACCAACCTACTCTTGAGACTGTCTTCTAAGTTAGCGCCGATCTTGATTTCCTTCTTATCTGCCTCAGTACCCAGATTGATGACTTCAACTGACTCTTTGTGCAGTTGAATAGCTTTTTCCTCTTGTAATAGAAGTCTGGCTAATTCTCCCGGTATGCCACGATCTTCCTTGCCTTTGTCTTCGACTTGGTTAATTGGGCATTCAAAGTCATAGTGGGCAATAATAGAGTCAATGGAAATAGGATCTAGAGTGGATGAGGACCTGCAAGAGTGTGTGTGTCTGCATTTAAGATACATGGTTATTTCTGAAAATGTATTTAAAAGAAAAAAAAGATAATGAACATAAATATTTGAATGAAAAAGAGTCCAATGTACTGAATGACCATATGATTAGATGAACATAAGTAAAACCCTTGACAAATGGACCAACGTTCCCGGGCCAGGCACATGGATTTAAACATTGTTGAATATTACAGACAAAATGTTCTTAAATTGAAAGAAAAGCAATAACAAGTAGATTACTCCTCAAGGAGATGGGCACAAAGTACTTTGCATGCCAATTCTTCAGCTCTGTTGTAGTTGGATACACCCAATCTTCAAATGCAACTTCTTCATCAGAATCACCCCTGGTGTTGACTTCATGGATTCCAATGCGGAGAGGTGGCTTTCCAGCACAAGCACACCTCACTTCCTTCTGAGCTTTGACGGTGAAGCCCAAACCAAACTTGTCCGCTTTAAATTGGATATCGAGGAGTTTCCCCTAAGAATCATAATTTCCTTCTTCAATTGATGCACGAGCATCTTTGACTGAAACCATCTTTGGTATGACTTTAACAGCTTCAGATTCATTAGAGGAATATTTGGTAGCAGCAACCATTGGTGGTACAACCTCAAAGGCTTGACACCAGGTCTAAATGAATTCTCCATCCATCTCTACGTACTTGAAAGAGTTAAGGTGTCTCACATAAACTCTTCCTCACCACAATCGGTGACAATTCTTCCATTGACAGGATATTTAAGTTTCTGATGGAGAGTTGAGGTTACTGCTACCACTTTATGGATCCACGGGCGACCCAAGAGACAAGAATATGCAGGGCGGATGTCCATAATGTAGAAGGTGGAGTTGAATATTTGGAAGCCTACTTTGATTGGAAGATCTACTTCCACATGAACTGTACTCTTTGATCCATCAAATGCCCTTACAATGATATCACTTGGCTTCAAGACTAAACCTTCACAGTCTAGATGGTATAACGCTCCCTTGGGTAATACATTCAAAGAAGAACTAATGTCGACTAGCACATGTGCTAAGGTAGTCCCTTTACACTTGACAGAAACATGTAGAGCTTTATTGTGATTTTTCCCAAGCGGTGTTAGGTCAACATCTGAAAATCCTAAGCCATTATCAGCCATAAGGCTAGCCACGCAATTCTCAAATTGGTCCATTGTTGTCTCATGGGGGATATGAGATTTTTTCAAGAATTTGATTAATGTCTGAGCATGGACATCAGAACAAAGCATCAATGACAACATTTAAATATTAGAAGGGGTTTTCCCCAACTGTTCCATAATCTTGAAGTCGCTTCTTTTTATTATCTTCAAGATCTCGTCCATCTCACGAGAGGAGGGCTCTCCATCAACAACGTCCTTTGCGGGTACTTTAATCACATCAGGCTCAACAACCTTCTCCTTCCCTCTTGTATCGTTACTTGGCTTAGCAACAGTAATATGGATGGGCGTCTTTGTAACAATCGGTGGTGAGATATTGGGTGAAAATATTTTCCCAGTTCTGGTTACTTTGCTTGAGCCAGCTATGTTACCAACATTGTCATCTTTTTTTGCTTTTATCCAAGTGTCTTGTTTTATGCCGTGATAAAACACCTCAGCACCATAGTTCCATGGTACTTCCTTGTTTGAAGAATATGGAATCAGTCCAGGATTGGTAATTATTAAGGGAGCAACAGTGGGTTCATTTGAAATCCTAATAGGACCTTCGGAGGTGATCCTAAGAGGCTTGTTTGAGATGGTAATAATGGAGAGGTCTTCACATTTGTTAATCAAACTTTTGGCAAGTGGGGTCTTCTCAAATAGAATTTTGTGGCTATCCATCAGGCGTTGAATGCTTTTCCTCAGCCCTTCACATCCATTGAGTTGTCTTGTACAGCACACACAGTCTTTTACACAGCCAGAGAAGATCCCATCTTTCAACAGATTGTTTTTGATTATATTCAGCGGAGTAGTCAATTCTTCAACAGAGGAAACAAAAATTGTATCTTCAACAACATTAACACTCTTGTCATGCTTCGGCATTGGAGCTGCGATTAAATTTGGAGTTGGAGGAGGATCAAACTCAATAGTTTTGTTATCGATCAAATCCTGAATTTTGTTCTTTAAGGCCCAACACTGGTCAGTCTCATGCCCGGGGCTGCTTGAGTGGTAAGCACATTTAGCATTCCGATTATATTTTGGTGACGAGGTATCAGGGTTGGCAGGAGGGTCGCGTAATGTCACTAAGTTATCCTTTAGCAAATGTTGAAGGGCTTGAGATAATAACATGCCTAACCTCGTAAATTGTCTTCTCTGAGTTTCAAAACATTGATGATTTGTAGATGGTCTTGCAGTAGGAGTTGGATTGGAGATTCTGACGGCATTGACAGACGGATGATCATTCTTCTTGGTACGGGCCCTTGCCCCGTACATAACATTGACTTCCTTTTTTGCAGAAAAAGGTTTCTTGATATGATTGGAAGTGGAGGTAGATGCCACATAGATCTTTCCACTTTTGATGCCGCTTTCAACTAATTCACTGATTAAGATTAATTCAGTGAAACCAGAAGAAGAGCAGCCAACCAACAGATTAAGGAAAGGACCAGATAGAGTGCCCATGAACATGTCAATGTGCTCCCTATCAGTCAAGGGTGGTTGAACCCTACTAGAAAGGTCTCTCCACTTTTGCGCATATTCCTTAAATCCTTCATTCTTTCCCATGGTCATATCTTGTAATTGAACCCTCGTTGGCGCCAAGTCAGTCTTATACTTATACTGATGGTAGAAGGTGGTAGCTAAATCCTCCCAAGTATTGATATGGGATCCATCCAACTGATAAAACCATTCAAGTTGCATTCCAGCCAAGCTCTCTTGGAAAAAGTGAACCCAAAGCTTCTTATCAGCAGTGTGCGGATGTATCTTGCGCACATAAGATTTCAAGTGGAGTTTTGGACAAGAAACTCCATTGTACTTTTCAAAGATTGGTATTTTGAATTTGTGAGGAATGACTACCCCAGAGATCAAACCCAAATCATCAAAGTCTAAACCGGGGACGGCTTGGATTTCAACAGTTTTCAATTTGTCTTCTAACTGCTTATATTTGATATCGGCGTGTGGGTATTACTCGTAAAAATAATCATCATTATATACTTGATCATTAACACAGTCAGCCTGAGTACTCTTGACCTCACCAATCTGGTTCTCGTCTTCTTCAGACGAGTCTTCTCCTACTGCGATCTGACAAACTGTCTCCTTGAACCTTCTACCCATGTTGAGTAGAGCTTTCTTCTTGGGCTTTTTCTTAACTGCCAGCAATGCCATCATGTCTTTCTACCCCTTGGCTAGGGGTAGTAGAGTCTCTTGGAATTGAGAGTTTTGGGCTTGGAGATCCTTCACAGTTTTCTCTAGATCCATCTTTCTGAAATAAACAGCAGAAAGATAAGGAAACCTGTTATGCAAAAACCTGGCATGTTATGATGCATGGAATATGTATATTCAAATGATTTCAAGGATTAATGAGATTTAAATCTGTATAGACAAAAGAATGAACAAACCTTAATTTTCATTAAACAAATCAAGAAAGATTACATCATGCCTCTTGGGCTTACAAAATAATTTTCTGATAAAAATACTGAATGCATCCTCTTCGGTGCAAGATAGGCTTTCACACTTTTCTCTTCCTGTAGATGCTTTACAAGCTCCAAGACCCTCTTCTCACTAGCATAGAATTGAGCTTCGAAAGTATCTATTTCTTCCTTAAGCTGAATCCAACCCTTTTGCAAGTCTTCGAGAGAGGTAGGCATGTCGGGATGGAGGATAGTGTAGGGAACATCTCCTTTAACCACAGACTCCATGATGACTGGTAAGATGGAAGGATAAGGCATCACAAGCTTCTCAGCACGAGCTCGTACCCACTTAAGGTAAGGCTCAAGGGGAATGGAATTATTGTTCCTAGTGTCTTACTATCCACCTTGTTCACCATCCTCCATGCTCGGATAAACCTCTGACGGTAACCTTGATTGTCATTCTCGTAGTCGAATACCACTCCTTGGATTGTACGTGATACCTCCTCTAATGCAAAGCAAATGGACATTAGGGAATTCTCCACAACGGTCGACAATAATAACATTCTCCAAAGATCGGGAACACTAATGAATATTTGAATGTCTGAGTGTTATCAACCTATGGGACCACCTTGAGACTTACTCATTCTTCAATACAGATTGGGGAAGATGCGAAATAAACCATCTTGCCAAGAGAGGAGTGCAACACGTGAGGATACCTCTCTTCCTCATAGTGTGAGAGTGAAAAAGAATGTAGGATGTCTCCTGACAAAGTAGGCACCGGGTTATGAGACATGAAGATTTTGACAATGTTTACATCTATGAGTTGGTCAGAATTTGGAAACAAAACCTTCCCATAGATGAGAAGAGCCACAATTTCTTCAAAAGCTTGTAAGTTCAAGGAATTCCAACAATCTTGAGCTTTCTCAAACAAGAACTTGGCCAAGAAACTTTTGACACCACTCCTTGTTTCCCAATTAGTCGTGACATCAGATTGTTGCAAGTGTAGGGCTTGATAAATCTCTTCGGGTTTTGGATCTCTTTCCGTACCGTTGAAGGGTAGTTGATTGAAAATGGGAATCCTCAAGAGTTGGGAGAATTCTTCCAAAGTTGGCACAAGTTGATAATCGGGAAAAGTGAAGCAATGGTGTAGGGGATCAAAGAATTGGAAGAGCACCATCATCATATCTTCATCAGTGTTGGAGGTAACCAAGTTTAGAAGGCGACCATGTCTTTTGGTGAATGAAGAGTTCTCAGGGACCCTTGATGCTAACTCTTTGAGTTGAGGAGGGATCCTTACGAGATTGACTTGAATGGTTTTCCTGTAAATAGAAGCCATATCCTACAAAAGACAAAGATAAATCCCAATAATCCTTGAAATGGTTAGTGAGAATGATTATGATGTTATGATGTTTATGATGTTATGTACAAGTAAACATATACAAACAAGGCAAACAAGTCCTTAGGTTTAGGCTTGCATGGAGTCTCATAGGTAAGTACCCTCTTGAAGTTTAGTTGCCTCAAACCTGTCCTAGAAATAGTAATCGAGTTCTAAAGGATCCCAATATCATTGGTTTGTCTTCTCGGGCATTGTTTCAGCGCAAGCCTCTTTCACAGCGACCGAAATATCCCAAAAAGTTAAACCTCAATATGTGTAGTATCGAGTATCTACCAACTTTAGACTGCACCAAAGACGATCATCTCACTATGTCCTAATGGCCAAGTTGGTCAACTAAAGGTTCTAAAGTCAGTTAGTACTTCATGACATTACTCAGCAGCCCCGTATTCTGCTTTACTACTCAAGGGCTACCGGTACCCATAAATATGTCACACTAACGTAGCTATTGCTTATACCATGTCGGTATACCCCGCACAGTTTCCAAAATGTATTGCTACTTACCTATAAGGTATACCAAATCCGGGTAGAGGATTTAAGCCCAAACAAAGAACCTAAATATAAAGCAAACAAATCAAACAATGAAAGCAAATAAAGGTGATCTAGCCCTAAGGTAACCCAACTTTTAAGTCTTATCCCTAGCAGAGTCGCCAGTTCTGTGATATGGTGGGAGAACTGACTTGGGTGTTTTGAGTTTTATCACAAATGTTGTGGTTAGTGGTGTACCAAAAATTTTTCCCTCTCATCTTACTCAACACATACTCACTGAGATCCTTAACTTGCTCAAGGATGCCTAAGAGTTGACCAGACAAACTCTCTCCTGAAGCAATGAACCTCCAACTAGGGTTTCCCTTTTCATCAATATGGGTGAGCTCCAAAGTCCTAATATGCTCTCCATAGTCCTAATATATTCTCAAGACCATCCATGTCAATTTTCATGCCTTGCACAAGAAGTTTGCTTAATCAACTGCTCAGATGCTTGAAAATCAATTGTATTAGGTCAAAAGTCAACTGTGGCCCACATACAATCAAAATTCAAGATTTTTGGTCAAAATAAACATTTTGAAGTTATATCCATAATTTGATCAAGGGTTGATCATGATTCCTCAAGGAATGCCCCAAATTCATCAAAACTCAAAAGCTGTTAAATTAGGGTTTCTATAGGAAAAGTCAACCAAACTTTGACCAGACATAACTTTCTCATACTTTATCATAAATTCCCCATACAAAGCTCATTTTTAAGAGGATGCAATTACCTACAACTCATATTCAGCCCTCAAGTTCAAGAGATGCACTCATAAAAAGATATAAATTCATACATTATAGGTCCTTTTCAAAAGTCAACAAAAACACCTTTTGGGTCAAAGCTTCTTACATGAACATGGAGGATCCAATTAAGATGAAACTAAAAGTTTTGTTTAGGGGACATCCTAAGCTTTCTAAAAGTTCAATAAAACCCCCTTAGGGTCAAAATTGAAGAAGATATGCATTGTCAAAGTTGTCCATTTTTGGAAAATTGTCAAAAGTCAACAATACCCAAAATTGCATTTTTTGTCAAATGGGCCTAAATGTTTATGCTTGCATATTACTTATAACATGGTCCACGAACCAAACACTCTCCCACATATTATTGGATTTATTTATTTAATTTATTTTGATTTTAATCATTTAAAAATCAAACTAAATCAAATAAATGATATAAATTAGTAAAGATTTGTTTTTGATCTGATTTTGAATAGAATCACAATCTAATTATGTTGTCAAACAAAATCAAATCGTGCAAAGGGTGATTGGGATGAGAATGGAATGATTTAGCTTAATTTAGGAAGAAATAATGTAAAGAGGAAATCAAATCCAATCTTCATAATTTTCCAAGATTTGAATACTTTTTGTTGACCTAATTCAGTGCACTACATATATAGAACAATACCCAAGCACAAAAAGGGGTTTGATCACGTGAAACAGGCAAACCAAGTTGCAACTTTTTGCCAAAAAATCTAAAATCAAATCACATATTACAGTCATCCTCAAGGAGATTTAAGGATTGCAATACGTTCTTGGATACCTCCAGAAGCTTTTCCAACCCTTGTCAAGCTCTGAAGCATCAAGAATCACGTTCCATATACATCACATTTTTTGACATTATTTTTTATTTTTGTTCTGACAATACGCGCATGATTAACGATTTTTAAGCATACTTTCATGTTTGTATCATCATTTATAATGCATTGGTATGATTAATTATGAGTTTTGACGCATGTATGGACATCTTTCATTGTTAGGGTTTAAGCTTGCATTTTAGGGCTTTTTGATACAGGTAAAATCAAGGAAAAAGATGGGTATCATCATACTCACGAGATCAAGCCTGGTTGATTTGTATGCTTGGATTTCATTTATCTTGTTTGTTTGTGGTTTTTGAATGATGTAGGGTTATAGTTACAGTCATTGAACCGTAGGTAAAAGCCTTTACCTAATACGACAATACTGAGGAAGAAGAAGGCTATGTGGCAACGTCCTATTGGATCATTTGAATCTTAGTGCATTTTTCTGGGCATAATACATGTGTTTCCATTATATTATATTTTGTTCAGTTATATTCACAAAAGGCCAATTGGCCCAGTGGCAAGCAGGAAAGGGGATAAGGCGCTGTAAGTTAGAGGTCAGGGGTTCGACCCCTGCCTCCAACATTTCCTATTTTTCTTTCAAATACCTTGCAGGTTCCATGCGCTTCATCATCCAGTGTCCACCGTACGCCCAAGATGCGTAACCATCATATCTATCATCAAGCAGATCCAACGCCCCAGAATTGAGGGTCCACCATGGGCCCCAGAAAGAAGCCCCATGGAACCTCACGCTGGATATTGGGCCATCATCTTGGGCCTTCACAAACTCAGCAACGCACCCCCAGATCACTCAACAACATCAGGCCCAATTTTAATTCTCTTTTAATTTCTTTTATTTAATTATTTTTCTTAATTGTTTTTTACAAAACCATTTTTTTATTAAATCAGAAAATCAGAAAATCACAAAAAACATTAGGTTTAGTTTTTTTCTTCATAAAATATTTATTTACATTAATTGATTAGTTTAATTAGGTTTACTTAAATACTTTTTTTTCATGATTAAAATTTAATAGAAATTAAGTTGATTTGCAAGATTAATTACTTTTCTCAAAAAATACAAAAATATCTTTTCTTTATTCACCCATTAATTTTTTCTAAATTTAACGTTAATTCCCCGTATTTAATTTTGTCGCGCGCATCTTTTTTCCTATTATTTGATTAATTATTGTAACTTCTCAGAGTTTGTAATAGTGAATTAGCATTTACTATTTTCCCCAATTTTTTGATTATGTAATCCCCCTCCCCAAGGCCTTGTAATAGCTAGTGTAACGCCCGTAATTAAATTAATTATTTAATCAAATTAGTTTTGGAATATTTATGGAATTGTGTTGTTGTGTTAGATATTATGTTGTGATTAGTTGGATTTAATTATTTAATTAAGTTGTGGAATAATATTAGAAGGATAACATTATTTGATGTGGGCTTGTTCTAAAGGATAAAAGTAGTAATAAGGGGGTGTAGTAGTCTTAAGCCCGTTAGGGCATAAAGAGAATAATAGGGTTATTTTTATTATTGTTAGAAATAATAGAAAAGAAGAAGCAGTAAGAGAGAAAGAAATAAGGGTTAGAAGAGAAAGAACGTGAAAATTGTTGGAAGGGAGGAAAAGAGGCAGAATGGAAATTCAACCGGAAAATTTATAGAGCAACCTTCAATCCAAGGTAAGGGTGGGATTCTGACTCTGTAATAGGGTTTATGATGATTGGTTTATGGTATTATATGTGAAAATGTTGACTTGTTCATGATTGAATTATATGTTGTTATATGATGAGAATCGATGATTAAAAGATGAATAATGATGCCCTAATGTTGTATATTTGATTTAGAATTATAGGATAATTATAATTGATGATTATCTTTGATTAGAAGATGTTTTTAGGGCCTAAAGTATGGGAACTGTAGTGAAAACGCAGTGAAATCGCAGAAAATATCCATGACAGAACAGTATGTGTTGACCCCAAATGTCATGCGTCGATGCATGAAGGCTTTTAGACTCAGGATGAGTCGATATGAAGGAGTCCTGCGTCGATACATAAAGGCTTTTAGACTCAGGATGGGTCGATACGTAAGAGCATATGACAATACATATAGTGTTGCAGACTCAGTATGAGTCGATACAAGAGAGTATGCATCGAATCATGTAGCATGTTCAGTTCACTACGCGTCGACCCAAGACTTTACGCGTCGATCCATGTTGTCTGGTTTTTGGCAGAATCATTTCGTAAAGGTTGTAACTTGAGTTTTCGGACTCCGTTTGAGGTGTCGTTCGAAGCGTTGAATAGCTAATGCAATGAACTTCATTCGTAAGGATTAAAATGAAGAATAGGAAGGATAATCCTAGAATCCAAATTAGGATTAGATTTAGTTTTCACGTTAATCGCTATGTTGAATTTGTAAAGAATAAGGAGGATGAGATGGTTATAGATTACTATTTAGTTGTAACAGTATGATTAATGATGATGATGTAGTATTACAGAATAATATGTAGAGGTTGGTTAATTAGAAGTAAGCCTTAGATGATTAATCAATTATAAGAAATATCACGTTGTAGGCCTATGGCCAACGTTGCGAGATTTGACGATCTACTATTGTATGGTGGTATGGCTGAGTTGCTGTGACTTATGTTGATAAATGATGTTTGATGAATTATGATGATAAATGATGTTGATGAATTATGTTGATAAATGATTTTTGATGAATTATGTTGATAAATGATGTTTGATGAATTATGTTGATAAATGATGTTGATGAATGATGTTGATGAAAGATGTTGAGATGCCTCTAACAATTGGAATCTATTAAGATGTAGGCTTCTGGCCAATGATGATGTTATGTTTATATGTTGTCAATTATGGTGTTGTTATTTCATTCATGATGGTGTTGCATATATTGCATTTCAATATGAAGCTTATGCTTGTTAAGATGGCCTGTATTGGCTAATATTAAGATGAAGGCTTATGCCTTGTTGATGCCTCTATTTATTGGCAGATTTTTAAGATGGAAGTTCTGCTCCAATGGTACCACATGCATTTGCATAGTATTATGTCGCATTATATGATTGCATAGAGAAGTTGTGTATTAATGTGGTGAATGTGTACTATTGTTGGTATTCTGTTGCAACTATTGTTGTTTATGAGATGAGAAGTTGTGACTTTATGTGATCTAATTTAATATATTAATTATCATACATTTTATTATATTGTTATATATCTCACCCCTTATGTTTGAATGTTACCCTTACGTTGGTAACGTGCAGGTAATCGAGAGTGAAGGCTGTATACCTTCAGTAGTTTGAGTTGGTGTCATTGCTATGATATGTAATACTCGGGGGGATGAACACTTGTTGCTTTTAATGGTTGATTATCTCAGTTGTTGAACTTTAATTTGATTGTTATTAAGCATGTGCTTTTTTGAAGTTTCCGTAACGATGGATAATGATGTTATTAAGAATTCCGCTGCGTAGATGTTAAATTGTTAATTTAAGATATTAAATTACTATGCCGATGGTTCATCCGAAGTTTTAAAGTGTTACATATCCATGTTGAATGCAATGTGTTTTTAAAGTTGAATTTGTGGCATCCTGATTCGCTTGCATGAATTTGATGACTATGATTTATTTATATAATTGCCGGGTAGAATTAGGGTGTTACAGCTAGGGTTTTATTTCTCGCACTTTACTTTCCGCAATTATAAACTGCCTAGATGTATGAATAATAGGATTGAATGGAAAGAATAACGATTAAACGGTAGATAACCCTAATTGTAAAAAGATAACATTAACTGAAATCAAACACTTGCAAATGCTCACTTCTAGGGTTTACTCCACTCTGGTTGCCTTTGGTAAACGGTCATGAAGCATAGGGAATTTTAGTTATTGCCCTCTAGTCCCAAAAGATCCAAAATGACCCGTTAGGATGTTGCCTCGGAAAGATATTTAGGATTTTAGGGTAACTACTAAAGTTTCCTAATTATAGCTTATGTGATCGTACTCGTCCCTTTCGAATGTCCCTTAAATTCCAACGACAGAGCTACCTACTCCTTAATAGTAGGTGTGATCGGTGGAAATAGAACTGACTGTTTTTTAGCTGGTTTTGCAAAATGTCGCGGTAAGCAAGAGTCGCCACCGTCTTTTATGTTCTTCAACACGGAAAGGACAAAAGTACAACAAAATTCCTTATTCGAGAATGTTTCTCGGTTTGGGAGGTAGATTTATAGAAAGGGAAGGTGTTAGCACCCTTTCTATCCGTGGTTATCCACGGGCTCTTAGGTACTTGCTCTTATGTTTTCAAAATTAGTTTGCTTTTCAAGTGTGTGTGGGTTTTGAAAAAGTTTCGTTTGAAAAATTTCTAAGTAACTCTTGTATCTGTCCTCAAGAGTGTATGAAAAATTTGTTTGAAATCTTTTGAAAGTGTGAGGTGTGAAAAGTATTTTTGTTTGTTTTGAGAAAGAGCAAGTACCCATGAGAATCTACCTACTCTAAGGAATTAGGCTGTGTAAGAGTCCTTTAGATAGTGCTATCCCACCATTGAGAGGTAGGTAGCACCGTCGTTGGAGGTGTTCGGGTCAATTCGATTATCGGGACATGTGTGGTCACCGAAGCAATGGTAGGACATCTTAGTAGTAACCCTAATGTCCTAGATCCTTTTATCCGAGGCAACCGTTTCGAGGCAACTGGATCTTTAGACAAAGGGCGACCTCTAAGACACCCTATACTTGATGACCACGTTCGAGGCAACCAGTGAGGCGTACCCTAGGGGTGGCATGTGCTTTGTGTGTTGTTTTTCAGTTAATTGTCTTTGTACATGTTATTTGTGAGCTACGGATTAATTTTATTTACATACATTCTTTCATGCATTTTTTAACAGTTAGGAGTGCGGAAAGTAAATTGCAGAAATGTAAATTCTACACTATTACAAGGCGCGGGTCTATACATCGCCAAAAACAAAAACCCGTTTTGGTAAATAAATGCGAGAAATTAAATAAAGCGGTAAAATTCCTATTTAACTATTACATATCTGGAGACAGTTACATAAATAATCAAAATAAATAGATGCGCGCGAGAAGAAATTTAATCGGGAACGTCCTAAGGGTTTTGACCCTTTTAAGAAAAGAAATGAATTTTTTTGTCCTTTTTTGTGATTAAATGAAATTAAAATTAATAACTAATTAATTAATTTATTAAAAGAAAAATGTTTTTGTATTTTTATGTTTTTAATGAAATAAAATAAAAGGAAATAAAATTAAAAGTTAATAAAAACCTAATTCTAAATTTATTTTAGTTATTAAGAAAAAAAGGTTAAAGTTGCCTAATTAAAACTAATTCAATTTATTAGTATTTATTTACAAAAGTAAAATGAAATTAATAATAATAATAATATTAGTTCTTTTTTTTTTATTTTTTATTGTGAAAGGGTTAAATAATTAATTTTGGTGATAATAATAATAATTAAAAAAAAGTTAATAACTAAATTAGAAAATATAAAAAGGAAAAGAAAAAGAATAAACCAAGGGAGGGGGTCTGGGCCCAATATGGAGGTGAAAATTGGAATCTGAGGCCCATTACTCATCCAGCCACGTTGACTCCTTGGATCAAGTGTTTGTTGGTTGACTGAGTGCATGGTGAGGATCACTTCTTGGCCTTTGGATGCATGCCTGTAGCCACCTGGCGCTTTGGATTTGTGAGGCGCATGATAAGCCTTCTTTGAAGCCTGCACACAAGTACGTAAGAAAAAATAATATGGGATTTTGAGGGGACCTGGGAAAACTTACAGCGCGATATGATGGACCTTAGGACGTGGCAAGGGTTGCTTTAGCTTCAGAGTATGGCAAAGAAGAGAGTCACGTTCTCCTTTTGGCCTGAAAATACTTGCAACACTCCTTTTGATCTCACACTTTTTTTGACACTTTTTGGATTTTGCTCTGGCCGTTTGTGCACACTCTCGTTTTGAATGTGGCTTGCAAGGCTAATATATATAGTAATGAGTGAGAATAAGTCACATTTAGGAGCCTTTAACCATTGCAATTAAGCTTTGGATTTTGTCTTAACCACCATTAAAGGCCTTTCAAAGCTTGTTCAAAATTTGAATTTTCATGCCTAAATGAGCTTAGCACGAAATTGGTAGGTTGCAAATGCTTCATGAAGGCTATTCAAACCATAAGATACCATTTAATTAAATTTTTTAGATTTACTTGAATTATTATGGATTAAAATGAATTAAATCCATAAAAATTAAATAAAAATAGAAAAATAATTATTTGGTCTTGAAATTGATCATGGGACACGTGTTTGGCATGACAAGGCTGAATCAAGTGGAAGAAAGTGGGCCCTTTTGTCAAAAATTGAAGGGTCAAGGATAGTTGACTTTTGTCATTTCACAAAAATTTCCCAACTTCTCCAATGCATATCTTGCTCAATTATGATCATATGAACATGTTCTTGGACATTTTGGAAAGGTCTTGAAGTCCTCTAACCAATGCCTTTGGTCCCATGTCATTCTGATGTACCAATCTCAAGTTATGGTCTTTGACTTAAAGTGCCTTTTTGTTGACTTTTGAAAATGACCTATAATGTTGAAATTGATAACTTTTTGTGAGAGCATTTCTTGGACTTGGAATGTGAAGATGAGTTGTAGGAAATGTCATCCCCTTCAAAATGAGCATTGGATGGGATTTTATTGATGAACCATGAAAAAGTTATGCCTTGGTCAAGTTACAGTTGACTTTTCAACTGTCCAAAAATAGAAATTTTTGACACCTTGATGGTTTTTGAGCCATTCTTGTGAAATCATGGTCAAGATTTGATCAAATGATGATTGTCGCTTCAAAATAAGATGTTGACCAAAAAATTTTACTTTTGACTGCCAAATGACCATTTTGCCCCTGCAGTTGATTGTGAAGCAATTAGGGTTTTTGACTGTGCAACTTGACCTTGTGAGCCTTGAAACTTGGCATGTAGATGCTTGACAATGTTTATGGGCATGTGGGACTTGATTGAGCCCTTGAAAGCCTCAATTTCCTTGCAAGAACCAAAACCCTAATTTGACTGGCTTAGGAGGGTGTTTGAACTGTGCAACTCTTGAGTAGACTTGAGCCAATTGAGATGATGCTTGTCAAAACTTTGAAGAATATGGGAGGGAAAATTTTGGGGAACAACAGTTGCCCCTGTTCAATCTTCTTAGACTTGAGGATGTAGATTGGCTTGCGTGCCTTTCGTGATCCGAAGGTGGAAGATGATTGAACACTAAAGTGCCCAGAAATTTGCACTCACATAGTAGAGTATCAGCAGTGCGGTGGCAGGAATGGGCTTACAGATGCCATTTGGAAAGATGGTGGATAGGGGGATGGGCTTATAGATTCCATCTGGAGATGTGACAGAACCTTGTCGGGAATGGGCTTATAGATGCCATTTGGAAGTGTAATGGATAGTTGTGGAGATGGGCTTAAAGATGCCATCGGGGGATGTGATAGAACCTTGTCGGGAATGGGCTTATAGATGCCATTTGGAGACTGTTGGTAGGAGGATGGGCTTATAGATGCCATCTGGAGGTTGTCTGTTGAATTGTAATTTTTGTAAGTTGAAAGAGGGAACCTGTGTAGGGTTGCCTGATGATGAGCTCGTGTAAAACTGCATCTTGGAAAGAAGGACACCTGTGTAGGGTTGACTAATGATGAGCTCGCGTAAAACTGCATCTTTGGAGGAAGGAAACCTGTGTAGGGTTTACTGATAATGAGTCTGTATAAGACTGCATCTGAAATGGAGAAGGAACCTGTGTAGGGTTACTTTGATGACGAGTCCGTGTAAAACCACATCTAGAGCTGAGAAGGAAACCTGTGTAGGGTTTACTGATGACGAGTCTGTGTAAAACTACGTCTGGATTTTGAGAAGGGAACCTGTGTGGGGTTACTTTGATGATGAGCCCGTGTAAAACTGCATCCTGGAAGAAGTAAAACCTGGGTAGGGTTTCTGATGACGAGTCCGTGTAAAACTACATCTTTGGGAAGAGAGAACCTGTGTAGGGTTTCTTTGACGACGAGCCCGTGTAAAACTACGTCTGGAGAGAGAGAACATGTGTAGGGTTTCTTCGGGATAAGTTCGTGTAAAACTTCTGGAGGAACCGGGGTAAGGTTACTGCAGGATAAGTTCATGTAAAACTTCTTGATGAACCGGGGTAAGGTCATCTTGAGATAAGTCCGTGTAAGACTTCTGGAGGAACCGGGGTAAGGTTACTGCAGGATAAGTTCGTGTAAAACTTCTGGATGAACCGGGGTAAGGTCATCTTGAGATAAGTCCGTGTAAGACTTCTGGAGGAACCGGGGTAAGGTTACTGCAGGATAAGTTCGTGTAAAACTTCTTGATGAACTGGGGTAAGGTCATCTTGAGATAATTCCGTGTAAGACTTCTGGAGGAACCGGGGTAAGGTTACTGCAGGATAAGTTCGTGTAAAACTTCTGGATGAACCGGGGTAAGGTCATCTTGAGATAAGTCCGTGTAAGACTTCGTCTTGAAAATTGAGAGGGAACCGGTGTAGGGTTGCCTGATGATGAGTTCGTGTAAAACTACATCTGAGGTTGAGGAGGAACCGGTGTAGGGTTTCTTTGATGACGAGTCCGTGTAAAACTACGTCTGGAAAGAGAGAACCTGTGTAGGGTTTCTTGGTGACGATGAGCCCGTGTAAAACTTCATCTGGAGTTGAAAAGGAAATCGGTGTAGGGTTACTTCAGGATAAGTTCGTGTAAAACTTCTGGTTGAATCGGGGTAAGGTTATCTTGAGATAAGTCCGTGTAAGACTTATGGAGGAACCGGGGTAAGGTTACTGCAGGGTAAGTTCGTGTAAAACTTCTTAATGAACCGGGGTAAGGTTATCTTGAGATAAGTCCGTGTAAGACTTCTGGAGGAACCGGGGTAAGGTTACTGCAGGATAAGTTCGTGTAAAACTTCTGGATGAACCGGGGTAAGGTTACCTTGAGATAAGTCCGTGTAAGACTTTTGGAGGAACCAGGGTAAGGTTATTTTGAGATAGGTCCGTGTAAGACTTTTTCTGAAAGAAAAGGAACCGGTGTAGGGTTACCTGTGGAGGGTGAGTCCGTGTAAGACTTCGTCTGAAAATTGAGAAGGAACCGGTGTAGGGTTGCCTGATGATGAGTTCGTGTAAAAACTACATCTGAAGTTGAGAAGGAACCGGTGTAGGGTTTCCTGGTGATGAGTCAGTGTAAGACTACATCTAAGGTTGAGAGGGAACCGGTGTAGGGTTGCCCGACGATGAGTCCGTGTAAAACTACATCTGAAGTTGAGAGGGAACCGGTGTAGGGGTTCCTGATGGATGATCAAGTAGATAATTGTCCTGTTTTGGTTTCAGATATTAACCCACGATCGGTCCTCCACAGAATTTTCCTGGCTTGTTACCGGTGTTGATCTGGAACTGTAAAGGTAGATGGTAATCATCTTTTGATTGACTTTTTCCTGAAAAGGAAAGGTATTAGTTGTATGCAATATCATGATGCATGAACTGCATGATTTTAAGATGTTCTCAAAGATAAATGAGATTTGTGTTGTATGATGCGTATGCATGCTATAATGTATGAAGATGTGATGTTTATGAATGTATTTTCGTCTAGGAAAATAAATCCTTGACGAATGCCGGGAAGTTAAATCCTGGGCTGATGCTGAAGAATAAAGTTCTTCATTTCCGCTGGGGATGATGGTTGCAAGAATAAACCGGTTAGGAGAATATGACTCCGTTGGGGAATAAACTTGTTGGAGAGATTGCTCTGCGGGGAATTACTATGTGGGAAGAGATACTTCGCTGAGGTTTTGATGAGAACTCCGCTGGGGATTCCAATGATAAGCTTTGTTGGAAGATTTGATGAACTCCGTTGGAGGTAGGAAGAATTTCGCCGAGGACGATCTTTCTGTGGTAATTAGCTGAGGATAACCCAGTTATACCCTGGTGGGGAATAACCTTTGAATAAAACCGGGGAGACGCGTTCGTGCTCTGCAGGGGATAAGCTTCCAGAATCTACTGGGGATGAGCTCCCAGAATCTACTGGGGAGACTGATTCAACTCTCCTGGGGAGACTTTTGAACTGTACTGGGGAATGGCTCCACTGGGGTGTCTGGTATTCCGCCGGGGAATAATCTTATATTAAGACTGCCGGGGATGCTTGCTTAGGAACATCTATATACTCCGCTGGGGAATATTGAGATCTTCTGGGGATACCCAACTTTCTTAAGGCTGACAGTAGACTAACTCTGCTTGGGGAGAGTATCGCCGACTTGCTGGAGACTGTGCCTTTTCAGGGCTGATGGGAGACCAACTCTGCTTGGGGAGAATTGTTGAATCTTGTCTTACTCCGCGGGGAGTGAAGGTATCTTGGTCACGTTCTTCAGCTGAACCTACCTTAGTACCTTGGTGGACAGAGCAACTAGATCGCTTAGACAACTCACATTGCCCCTGTTTCTGTGGGAGAAGATACCTGTGGAGGCGCTTGATGATTGCCGATTGACAAATCTTCTTCTGGTAAGCAAGTGACAAGATGACGGGACATAGTCATACGCTTTTGATCCCTAACTTTTTCCTGGACCGCCCTTTCGGGTTTTCAGTCCATCGGGATACCCATTTTTGCCCAAGCCGCCTTTTCAGGTTTTCGACTTGCCGGGTGTACAGATTTTTCTATTTCATCCCTTATTTTTCCCGAACCCTTTTGGTTCGCCGGGAAGCCCTTATTTTTGCCTAGGTGTGTCAACCTAGCGGGTCTTTGATTATGCACAATATTTTTTCGACTATGTCTGTGCTCTCAGGATGCAGGGAGTTGTCACTGTCAGTAGTGCAGTGTTACCATGCCACCAGAAGATCTTCGTTTGATCGTCCAATGCCCCAAGTGACTGAGACGGAGATTTGCCCCAAGCCGGTTGGCCTTTTGAGAGATTCTCCGAATCTTGACTTAACTGCCCCAGATGATGGACAATGATCATGCCATGCCCCTTGGTTGGGAGTGCTTTTGCTCGTCAGATATTCTTCGTGCGGACTTCTATGCTGTTCAAACAAATAGTCATATGCAATCAATGTTATATTAAAAATGCAAAGCTTATGTCTGTCTTGAAGTTTTTGAAAATGCATTTTTTCAGTAAAACAAGCAAATTATGTAACATGTGATGTCAACTCAAGGTTTTACAGCGAGCCTTAAGGAGTCAGGATACCTTTGTAACAGTATGCTTTCGAATTAACCCATGCTTCAGCTAGGACTTTTGAGGGTTATAACGTGGCCTGGTTCACGGTTTAAGAAACAAAGGATAAAGGCTCAAATTTATCTTTACCCACCCGCTCTTCGTGATGTTCTTCAAACCTAAACTTAGTTGATCGCGCGTCAGACCTTGTTTGAGTCTTTGCTATGATGTTCTGGTGATGGTTCGAATGTTGACAATTTATTTTGAATAGGCAGTCATTTCTTTTTGTCGAGGGTTTGTGTGACCTCTTTCTTTTTGATTTTATTATCCCTGTTTTTTGCCTGAACTGTTTCTTTTATGATTACAGTCAGCGGGATGCCCCAGTTTTGTAAGTCTCTTTCATAAGTTTTGACTTATTGGGCGTTTATTTTGAGGGATAATGACTGCCCGTCTTTATGATTATTCAGGACCATCATTGTCTTTTGTTTTGTAAGGACTTCTTTGGTGCCACTCGTTGTACATCTGGATCAAACTGAGAGAACTACCCTGCCCCAGGTTATGATTAAGGGTTTTGATTTTTGAAAATAAAAACTCCTACTTCTTTGGCTTGAAGGGGTTGACTAGGGATTATCTTCCTTATAACTCCAGTGTTTAGGAATTGAAACAATACCTGTACCTCATCAGCGGGGTCTGTTCAAAAGCATACTGTAGATTGTGGTATCGTTTTTGTCATCCTCCCTCAAGAGGCTTAGAAATATTAATTGAGAGTTGAACATCACAAAATATGAAAGCAGTTTGAATATAGAGAATGTGAATATATTGATTCAAAACAGACATATGCGATGCATTAATAAAGTAAAAGAGTTTGACATGACCAAATGTTTGGACAATCAAAGAAAAATACAACTTGAACATTCGAATGAACAAAGGCTTCTTAGTTTGCACTAGTCATCTCAGATGGAAGATTCTCAGCAGAAGATTTTCATTTTGCCACCCGGCGTGAACTCCAGCACCCTTCCGTCGATCAAGTCTTGGATCTTGTTCCTCAGGCTCCAACAGTCGTCAGTGTCATGTACAGGACTGCCAGAATGGTAGGCACACCTTTCATCAGGATTGTACTTTAGGGAGGTTATGTTGAGCTTCTTAGGAGGATCCTTTAAAGCAAACAGCTTGACCTCCAACAAGCGTCTCAGTATCAGTGATGATGGTATACCAGTCTCCGAGAAATGTCTTCCAGACGTATTTCGCTTACGCCGATTACCCTGTTGACGCTGGTGAGGTTGATGCTGGGCTTGTGACCCTGAAGCAAACTGAGGAGCTTTTCCCTTGTCTTCTTGCCCCACAGGTGGTTGAATGATGGCTTGCTCTTCAACCTTAGATGTGTGCCCCAGTTGGTTATCCCGAAGTAGTTGGTCGACGAGAACCCTGAGCTCTCCTTGTTTTTGAGATAAGTCTTGGATAAGAGCCATTTGCCCCAGCATCTGGGTTCTCATTGTATCCACCTCAACTTGCAGACGTTTCAGCCGTTCGTCTTTATCGTCTTCTGGATTGTTCCTGACCAAAGTCCCCATGAGGAGTGTTCTCAGCTTTTCCTGCCCCTTGGATAGATTTAGGAGGATCTCCCCGAACCGAGTCTCTTGAGCATGAAGATCCTGGTTGTCTTGTTGGGAAGCCATTGCTGAAATAAACAGCGAAGAAGGTAAGTGACCTGTCAAAAGGGTACCTGCAATGCAATGATATGTATGTATGCATGCGATGTTTTCAAGGATCTCGCGGGGTAAACAGAGAAACTTGTTAGAATTTGAATTTGGTTAGCTTGATTGAAGGAACTTCATGTTGCTGAGAGTCCTTCTTCAAGAGTCAAGGCTCACCATATCGAGTGGGTCATAGCCCCTGACAACCTCGGCTAGAGGAAAATAAATCCCCTTTGCCCTTTGTTAGACACTTTGATTCATCATGACCTACATCACAGACCCTTGAGATCCTTGAAATGGATTAGTCCTTATGTAGGATGTATGCAATGGTATGATGGCATGATGTTATGCTATGCGTGGAGTAATGTAGGTAAACCCTGTTATGAGTCCAGATTAAGGACTGTAAACAAGACCTGCAAGAAACTCAAGTGTCAGATAACAAGCATGCAAGTAGTCAAGTTTGAAGGCATACAAGTCACACAAGACATCCCTTAGAGTTCAGGCTAGCATGAAGTTTGGGGTACTACCCTCTTGAAGTTCTGTTGGTTAAGACCTGTCCTATCAAAAGTAACCAGGTTCTAGAGGATCCCAATATCACTGACTACCCTCAATCGGTCATAACTCCAGCGTCGCAATCTTTTCTTGCGGCAAGAACCATCGCGAGAGTTTAGCCTCAATGGGTGTAGCATACTGCTAATGTTCTTTGGCCAAGTTGGGTCACATTAGGGTTCTAAGGTCGGTTGGTGCTTAATGACTCCTCAGAAGACCCATATTCTCCTCGTTGCAACACAAGGGATATCGGTACAGACCAAGGTGCCACACCAACGTAGCCACTGCTACACCCGTGTCGGTCTACGCCGGACAGGTCCCTCACAGCTTATGCTACCTAAAAGGGTATCCCCAGATCCGGGTTAGGATCTATGAAACTCTGATGCAAATCCCCACAAATATAAAGCAATCAAAGCAAAGCAATTGAAAACATAAGTATGATCTTATCCTAAGGTACACCTCACTTTTATATTCCCCAGCAGAGTCGCCAGTTCTGTGATCGGTGGAAATAGAACTGACTGTTTTTTAGCTGGTTTCGCGAAATGTCGCGGTAAGCAAGAGTCGCCACCGTCTTTTATGTTCTCCAACACGGAAAGGACAAAAGCACAGCAAAATTCCTTATTCGAGAATGTTTCTCGGTTCGAGAGGTAGATTTATAGAAAGGGAAGGTGTTAGCACCCTTTCTATCCGTGGTTATCCACGGGCTCTTAGGTACTTGCTCTTATGTTTTCAAAATTTGTTTACTTTTCAAGTGTGTGTGGGTTTTGAAAAAGTTTCGTTTGAAAATTTTCTAAGTAACTCTTGTATCTGTCCTCAAGAGTGTATGAAAAATTTGTTTGAAAACTTTTGAAAGTGTGAGGTGTGAAAAGTATTTTTTTTTGTTTTGAGAAAGAGCAAGTACCCATGAGAATCTACCTACTCTAAGGAATTAGGCTGTGTAAGAGTCCTTTAGATAGTGCTATCCCACCATTGAGAGGTAGGTAGCACCGTCGTTGGAGGTGTTCGGGTCAATTCGATTATCGGGACATGTGTGGTCACCGAAGCAATGGTAGGACATCTTAGTAGTAACCCTAACGTCCTAGATCCTTTTATCCGAGGCAACCGTTTCGAGGCAACTGGATCTTTAGACAAAGGGCAACCTTTAAGACATCCTATACTTGATGACCACGTTCGAGGCAACCAGTGAGGCGTACCCTAGGGGTGGCATGTGCTTTGTGTGTTGTTTTTCAGTTAATTGTCTTTGTACATGTTATTTGTGAGCTACGGATTAATTTTATTTACATACATTCTTTCATGCATTTTTTAACAGTTAGGAGTGCGGAAAGTAAATTGCAGAAATGTAAATTCTACACTATTACAAGGCGCGGGTCTATACATCGCCAAAAACAAAAACCCGTTTAGGTAAATAAATGCGAGAAATTAAATAAAGCGGTAAAATTTCTATTTAACTATTACATATCTGGAGACAGTTACATAAATAATCAAAATAAATAGATGCGCGCGAGAAGAAATTTAATCGGGAACGTCCTAAGGGTTTTGACCCTTTTAAGAAAAGAAATGAATTTTTTTGTCCTTTTTTGTGATTAAATGAAATTAAAATTAATAACTAATTAATTTATTTATTAAAAGAAAAATGTTTTTGTATTTTTATGTTTTTAATGAAATAAAATAAAAGGAAATAAAATTAAAAGTTAATAAAAACCTAATTCTAAATTTATTTTAGTTATTAAGAAAAAAAGGTTAAAGTTTCCTAATTAAAACTAATTCAATTTATTAGTATTTATTTACAAAAGTAAAATGAAATTAATAATAATAATAATAATATTAGTTCTTTTTTTTTTGATTTTTTATTGTGAAAGGGTTAAATAATTAATTTTGGTGATAATAATAATAATTAAAAAAAAGTTAATAACTAAATTAGAAAATATAAAAAGGAAAAGAAAAAGAATAAACCAAGGGAGGGGGTCTGGGCCCAATATGGAGGTGAAAATTAGAATCTGAGGCCCATTACTCATCCAACCACGTTGACTCCTTGGATCAAGTGTTTGTTGGTTGACTGAGTGCATGGTGAGGATCACTTCCTGGCCTTTGGATGCATGCCTGTAGCCACCTGGCGCTTTGGATTTGTGAGGCGCATGATAAGCCTTCTTTGAAGCCTGCACACAAGTACGTAAGAAAAAATAATATGGGATTTTGAGGGGACCTGGGAAAACTTACAGTGCGGTATGATGGACCTTAGGACGTGGCAAGGATTACTTTAGCTTCAGAGTATGGCAAAGAAGAGAGTCACATTCTCCTTTTGGCCTGAAAATACTTGCAACACTCCTTTTGATCTCACACTTTTTTTTGACACTTTTTGGATTTTGCTCTGGCCGTTTGTGCACACTCTCGTTTTGAATGAGGCTTGCAAGGCTTGTATATATAGTAATGAGTGAGAATAAGTCACATTTAGGAGCCTTTAACCATTGCAATTAAGCTTTGGATTTTGTCTTAACCACCATTAAAGGCCTTTCAAAGCTTGTTCAAAATTTGAATTTTCATGCCTAAATGAGCTTAGCACGAAATTGGTAGGTTGCAAATGCTTCATGAAGGCTATTCAAACCATAAGATACCATTTAATTAAATTTTTTAGATTTACTTGAATTATTATGGATTAAAATGAATTAAATCCATAAAAATTAAATAAAAATAGAAAAATAATTATTTGGTCTTGAAATTGATCATGGGACACATGGGTGGCATGAAAAGGATGAATCAAGTGGAAGAAAGTGGGCCCTTTTGTCAAAAATTGAAGTTTCAAGGATAGTTGACTTTTGTCATTTCACAAAAATTTCCCAACTTCTCCAATGCATATCTTGCTCAATTATGATCATATGAACATGTTCTTGGACATTTTGGAAAGGTCTTGAAGTCCTCTAACCAATTCCTTTGGTCCCATATCATTTTGATGTACCAATCTCAAGTTATGGTCTTTGACTTAAAGTGCCTTTTTGTTGACTTTTGAAAATGACCTATAATGTTGAAATTGATAACTTTTTGTGAGAACATTTCTTGGACTTGGAATGTGGAGATTAGTTGTAGGAAATGTCATCCCCTTCAAAATGAGCATTGGATGGGATTTTTCTGATGAACCATGAAAAAGTTATGCCTTGGTCAAGTTACAGTTGACTTTTCAACTGTCCAAAAATAGAAACTTTTGACACCTTGATGATTTTTGAGCCATTCTTGTGAAATCATGGTCAAGATTTGATCAAATGATGATTGTGGCTTCAAAATAATATGTTGACCAAAAATTTTGACTTTTGACTGCCAAATGACCATTTTGCCCCTGCAGTTGATTGTGAAGCAATTAGGGTTTTTGACTGTGCAACTTGACCTTGTGAGCCTTGAAACTTGGCATGTAGATGCTTGACAATGTTTATGGGCATGTGGGACTTGATTGAGCCCTTGAAAGCCTCAATTTCCTTGCAAGAACCAAAACCCTAATTTGACTGGCTTAGGAGGGTGTTTGAACTGTGCAACTCTTGAGTAGACTTGAGCCAATTGAGATGATGCTTGTCAAAACTTTGAAGAATATGGGAGGGCAAATTTTGGGGTACAACAGTAGGATAACGCTTTCTAAAGGAAAACGAATAGACTTTTTCGAGTAGGTAGATAGTTCCTAGGTACTTTCTCAAAACAAAAAATCTCACACAAACATTTTCAAAACAGTTTTCAAAAACGAATTTGTCACACTCTTGAGGACAAATACAAGAGTTATCACGAAGTTAAACAGAACTTTTTGCAAAACACATACAAGCAATTTTAAAAATGAGCAAGTACCTAAGATCCCATGGAAAACCACCGATAGAAAGGGTTCTAACACCTTCCTTTTCTATAATCTACCCCTCATACTCAAAAACTCTCGAAAAAAGGTTTTTTTCTGTTCTTTTTCCATTCCTTAAGTTGGATGAAATAAAAGTAGGTGGAGACTCTTGCTTACCGCATATTTGCGAATATAAAACGCAAACCAATATTAAACTGTCAGTTCTGCCACCGTATCACAGTTAGCAAGAGTCGCCACCGATTTTTCTTTTATCCAAAAGGAAAGGTGAAAAAGAATAGGAAAGACCTTTGAGATTATTTCTTGAGTTCGGGGGGTAGATTATGAAAAGGAAAGGTGTTAGCACCCTTTTCATTCATAGTTATCTATGAGCTCTTAGTTGCTTGCTAGATCACTTGCTTTGGTTTGAAAATGTTTTTTGTGTGGTTTTTAAAAGTATTTTGAAAAGGCGTCATCGTTTAGGCAAGCTTTGTAATAGTTCTCGTTTGTAAGAACGTATACAAAGTATTGAGCTTTTGAAAATGTTTCAAGTTTAGAAGATGTTTTGAAAGTGTTTTTGAAAGTGTTGGTGTTTGTTTTGAAGAACAGCAAGAGTGTTTGATTTGAAATTGAGCAAGCAATTAGGAATAATCTACCTACTCAAAAGTCTTAGTTCATTTCTACTTTTTCTTTGATATTGCTATCTTACCATTGATTTGGTAAGAAGCCCTATCTTTGGATGTAAAGGGACGGGTGTGGGTCATCGTATAGCCATGATAGCAATGTTATGAAATATGTTAGCAATTCTCTTTGAGGGACTAAGATCATTTTGAAAGGAAACTTTGATAGCATCATCGATGGACTATGATCTTGTATTTTTTGATTGCGTTTGATAAGATACCTCACATGCATAACATGGACATTTTTTATAAGGCAACAAAGTAGATTTATCCTAAGGGTGTAAGTGTGCAAGTGTGTTGATTTACATGCATTTTTTTGTCTTGAATTAGAGTTTGCTAGCTTGTTGATTTTATCTTTCCATACAAACCCTAATTTACTAGCATTTATATATAAAGCATTAAATTGCGGAAAATAAAAAAAAATACTAAGCTATTACATCATTAGGGGGGGGGGGGGGGGGGGGGGGGAGGTATACAAATTTACAAATGGAGATTTTGCAAGAAAATTAAATCTAATTAACTATTACGACCATATTGAATAAATATACAAAATTGAAGATAAAATGCAAGAATGCAAAATGGAAAAAGAAATGATTTTTGTTTGGATTTTTATGAAAGAATTTTAACCTAACCCTAATTAAGAAAATGATTAATTAAAATTAGCTAAAACAAAAACCTAAATTAATTTACAAAGAATAATAAGTAAAAAATGATTTTTTAGAGTTTTTCATGAAAATGTTTTAAATAATGAAAATAATATGAGAATTGATTAATTAAAAAGAAATCTAAGTTCTAAACTAATTTTAATTAAGAAAATAAAATAATAATTAAACTAAGTCTAAACATTAATTATTGTTTAAAAAAAGAATTAATTTGTTAAAATAAAATATTTTGTTTTTTTTTGTTTTATGAAGAAAAATAAAATATTAATGAACATTTTAAATATGAAAATAAATAAATAAAATATATTTTTTGGATTTTTATTAATAAAAATAATAATCATAATAATAGTAATAATAAAAATAATAAAATTAATATGGAAAAGAAAATAAAATAAAGAAAAGAAAAATAAAAATATAAAAAAGGGCCAGGGGTGCAAACATAGTCAGGGGGGAGTCAGCAAACAAAATAAAGGCCCAAGGAGGGGGAGGCCCAACGTTGTTCAAACAAAAAAAGGAAAACATAAGATATGAAAAAAAAAGAGCAAAATGAACATTGGGGCTCGAACCTAGGTCCTAAGGGTGACATGCACGCTCTTTAACCATTGGGGTTGTGATACATCCATTAACTTGTACACAACAATAAATATATGATATAAATCTTGCCCTGACTGTACTTCATCTTCAACCTCCAGCCAAAGGATATGTAGATTTTTTATTTCTCATCCATTCACAAAACTTCCAACATCAAACTTGTTAGAAATCTTTTCACGATTATGAATATGTAAATAACTTAACCTAATTCTCAAAGATGAGCATGAATTTCTAACAGTACCAAATTCTGACTTAAATATTTTCAGAAGTTCAAACTCAAAATTCTCCCTACTCAAGTAACATAAATGAAATCTATGGACATGTATAGTTTCAGGGCAATCATGTCTACATTTTATCTTCACAAATGCAAGCCTAACAATGCCTAAATAATGAGATAGACGTTCAAGAAAAATACCTCAAAACTAGAAATTATGAAATGAGTTTGAGCTTGTTTCAAGTGATGGTGATGATCAGGTTTGCTTCCTTGAACCTCTAGGAAGCTAATGCAATAGATGGCTTGAACTGAGAGTGGCTGAAATGGTCTGGAGAATTCCAACTACAATGCTCTGTTTTTAAACTTAGAAGCTGATGAAGATGATGTTACAGTCGTGTAACAGGGACAAGGATGGTTTGTTTTTGATGTGAGGAAGCTTTTAAAACTTAAAGGCCAAGAAACGCACAAGGGAAATGGAAGTTTGAAGTTCTTGGTCAGAATGTGCAACAATGGTGGTTTGAAATGCAGTTTTGAGTTTGAGGAAGTTTTAGAGCTTGTGTATGCGTCCCTTATCTTGCAAACAACTTGTATAATTATATGGAAAAGGTTGGTGCACTTGAGATGGTCAGAAGCACAAGATATAGAGTTATGGCTATGTTACTTGATTTTGAAGAAAAGTGAAAACATGGTTTCAAGGAATAGTACAAGCATGTCCTGAGATTATGGGAGGCTCTAGACATGTTGCTTTTGACTTTGACATTACTTGTGATCAGAAGGAAACAAGTGCAAAGCTCTATGCATTGACTTTGTGATTAAAGCCTCTTTACAAGAATGGAATGGTAACTTTGTGCCATAAATGGAAATGCAACTTTGATAATGGCTCAAGTGCTTGGATCAAAGCTCTAACAGCTACGTAAACATTTAATTATGGAGTGACAAACAAGTTTGAGGCCTGTAAAGAAAAGATTATGCAGCCTAGCTATGAATTGTTCAAGTGTTCATCACAAATTCTTCCTTGTAAATCAAGAATAAAACCCTAACTTTATCTCTTCGATTATCTTAGCTTAAGCATGATCTCAATGAGTTATTGGAAATTTTGTAAAGCTTGAAACATACTCTACAACCTCTATGTTGGTAATTTTTGAAAATTACTCTTGGAACTATTTTAAAAATCGCCATGAAGTTAGGTCAAAATCCTGCCGAAACTAGGGTAAATTTTCACTAAGTTTCCAAGTTTCATGAACATGTATTCACAAAATAATAATTTGAAATCCATGCATCTCTAGGAGAATTTATTTTATACAATGTTTTAGATCTCTTGAGATATACAACTTTCATGTTGAAAGTTTCCTTTAAATCATCTTGCATCATGGTGAAAAATTGGGTCAAAGTTGTGAAAAATATGAAGTTTCAAACACTTAGAAAAAATTTCTTGACTTTAATATGAAATCTTGAATTTTTTATTTCTTGATGAAAAAGTTTCATATTTTGACATGTTTTGATGAATTGTGATCTTTGATACTTGATTTTGACCAAAAAGTCAAAGTTTGACTTTTCAATGTACAATTGACTTTTGATCAGTTGACTGAAAATTAACTATCAATCAATTGATCTTGAGCAAAGTTTTGAGTCATTAAATTAGTTCAAAATTATGAAATTGAACCCTTGAGATCATGTCTCAAACTAATTAATCGTTTTTCCAGGTCAAAAATCAGAAATTGTTCTTTCTTAGTCAAAACCCAAATTTAACCATTTTGCCCATTTGATGATTTGATCAAATTTCTTGAGGAATTATGGTCCAAACTTGATCAAATGACATATATGAGTTCATAATGTTGATATGGATCAAAAGTTATGAAGTTTGACTGTAAATTGACCATAATTGACTTTTTCCCCAATATAGTTGATTTTAGGTCATCTGATCAATTGACTAAGCAAAAATGTGATCCAAGACTTGAAATTTGACATGAACAATCATGAGGGTCCAAAATGATCCATGAAAGTAACATGAGGCATTAAAATTTCAATTATAATTGTACAATCTAAAACACTAATTTTTAGTCATCAGTGCTTGAAGACGTGTCTTGAGCTGATCAACCCTAGTGCAGTCTTGAACCAAAGGAGATCTTATGGGAGATTTTGGGGTACAACAATGATGAATCTGATTATACTTGGTTAAACTTTCCCTTAACCAGGGGATATAGATATGATTATTAAGGCATTATGTAATGTTTATGTAATGAAAGTTTTATTCAGCTTAATCTTTCTGCTTAACTATACGGCTTTCTCACACTCTTAAGGTTAACTCTTAAGGTAAACTATAAACTTAAACTATCAGCTTAAATTGTCAACTACACAATCTATTAACTTAAACGTACTTATATACACACAACTTGGAAAAGCTGAAATAACAAACATATAACTACTCGAAACACAATTGTAATTGAAAATTCAACAATTTGTGATGAACTTACTCGTAAGAAACCATCCAGCAGTTGTTGCATTAGTTGCATTCCTGTCAAGTTTACTGCATCTGAAGTTTCAACATAACATCAACAATGCAATTCAAACCCTGCTTCAACTATTACATTTGATAACAAAGTAAACATTAAACATAAATGAGATAACAAAACATACCATCTTCAAATTTCCATAAAATATCTCTGATTTCTGTTTATTCTTCAAATTCTTGTTCTTCTTTTTTGAATCTTCATACATTACCTTCAAATAGCTCATAGCTTCCATAGCTTCCAATTCTAGCTTCTTAATGCTCTCATCTTCATTTCCACCTTTTTCTCCGATGTCTTCATCCCATATGAAAAAATTACATGTCTCACCACTCCTCCAAAATGGACGTCTCCAAAAAAACATTCCTTTATTTTGTCCCTTCTTGAATTGGAACGAAATCATAAGGCCATCACAACCACATATTTTTCCGGATCGAGATTTTACAAAAGAAGAAGACATGAATTACCTTTGGGTGAGTTTGTCTTCAAATGTGACATTGAAACGAAACAAAAAAACATTAACTAAATATTAACAACAACAACAACATCCATAATATTGGCGAAAATATTTTATGTACCGTAAAGGAGAATACTGTGTTTGTATTGTCTCCCTTCCCGACGATGACGATAATGATGGTGTTAGTTTTTGTGTCTTCTTGTTTCTTTTTTCAGTACAAAAATGGATACTAAAGAGACAAGCTAGCTAGAAGTGTATAATATATATGAAATATACCAGTGCAGTCAAATCTCTAAACCGTGATTATATGAATTTCATAAAGAAGCGCCAATGCTTAACCATTTAAAGAATTTAAATAAATAAAAAAATATATAACAATGTTTTAACAAAACAATTGTAGTGATGTCCCTTTTATTTTTTATTTAAATATAATTAAAAATAAAAAGGTGCGGCTTAACATTAAAGGAATAAACAATTTGAGGGCGATGAGGTTCAAACACTTGAAAGTTTGATAGTATCACCACGGTGTTGTCATCAACCGTTATTATACCTTTACAATTTTTAATTAAAAATAAATAAAATATGTTAGCACCTGAATTTTCAGATTTTACTACGGTGTTTGGACGAACCGTGGTGACCTTTGCATTGTTGTATGCATATTTTGTAGTAGTGACCTTAGCAAAGCTAAGAGTGTTGGAGGATTAGGCTTCCAAAATACTTTGATCTGGAACCTGAGATCCATAGGGAAACATGTTTGTGCTATTGCTACTAAAAAGTACAATATGTGGATAAAATGGAAACTAAAGACAAAATTAAAACCTCGAGGAACCTGCACAATTTCATGACAAGAAACTATAACATCAAAGAGAAATTTCAACAGTTGAATGGCACAAGTGAAAAGAAGCTATGGGCTTAACTGGTTTGGACTAGGCTAAGTTGCTGAGTATACTTAAGCATTGTTTTATTTTGTGGTTGGCTATACAAGATAGGCTGAAGACAAATCATACACTCCAAAAAATGAACATTGTCACTAACAAAAATTGTTTGATCTGTGGAGAACAAGGAGAAAACAACTCTCACTTGTTTTTTGGAAGAGGATCTAAGAGTGGTTAAGCTAGAGGATGGAATCTATTAGTAGTGGTTTAGTTGATAGTTGATAGAAGATAGTTTTAGAGAGTTGTTTAGAAAGAAGGCTATGTCATTGATTTCTTGGATGATACATTACAAGATACCAAATGCCTATTTATAGACTCAAGTCACCAACCTCTCAATGGTGGTGAATGTTACTACATTACTTTAGATTTTTCTAGAGTTTTCATGATATGTTAGTATCATGATACTTCTAGGTTCTTCTATCTTTTACATACACTTATAATTATAGATTATTCTACCATACTCATACGCACTATAGTTTCTAGGATATTATACCATTACCAAACATATTATATTTAGAATATTCTAGAAATTTGTAGCAATTTCAACACTCCTCCTTGATGCAAATTTCTGTAACTCCAAGACTAGTTCCCAGCTCTTCAAATCTTGGTCTCGGTAACAAATTCGTGAATATGTCTGCAAGTTGTTCTTTTGTTATGCAGTAGTCGAGTTTTATCTCCTTAGTTGCTTCAACTTATCTAATAAAGTGATACTTGATTGCTATGTGTTTTGTTCTACTGTGATGCCCTGGATTTTTCACCATTGCAATTTCTGATTTTCTGTGACAATTAATTTTAGTAGGCTCATCTTGTTTTTCTCCCATGTCTTCAAGTATCCTGCGAAGCCATATAGCTTGACTTGTTGCATCAGTAACAGCCACATACTCTGCTTCTGATGTTGATTGTGCAACTGTAGCTTGCTTCTTCGACGCCCATGAGAAAATTCCCGATCCTAGTGAGAAAGCATAGCTAGAGGTTCTCTTCATGTCATCTACCGAACCTTCCCAATCACTATCAGTGTAGCTATGTAATCCTGAGTTGGTTTATGTAGTGTACCATATACCAAACTCTTTTGTTCCTTGTAGATACCTTAAAATTATTTTTCCTGCTCCAAAGTGTATTTGACTTGGGCTTTGCATGAATCTTGATAGAAGACTTGTAGCATACATTATGTCTGGCCATGTAGCTGTCAAATATAGAAGGTTTCCAATTAGACTTCGATATTTTGATGCATCAGCTTCTGGTGTTCCATCATTCTTCTGTAGTTTCTCATTTGTTATGAGTGGAGTAGCGAAAGGTTTGCAACCGTACATATTGAATTTCTTAAGTAAGCCTTCTGTGTAATTCTTTTGCGAGATGAATATCCCTTCATTTCTCTGACTAACCTCTATACCGAGGAAGTAACTCATCAAACCAAGGTCGGTCTTCATCATGTCTTCTTTGAACTCCATCATCATCTTGGTATTGTTTCCCGTATAGATAAGGTCATATACATATAGAGAGAGTAAGAGAGTGTACTGACCTTGAGACTTGATGTAAAGTGTAGGCTCACTCTTGCTCCTCCCGAATCCTTGATCTATGAAATACTGATCAATTCTGCTATACCATGCTCGAGGTGCTTACTTTAAACCGTAAAGTGCTTTTCTTAGTATTGACACTTTTCTTTCTTCGCTTTCAGAAATGAATCCTTGTGGCTTCTCCACATAGATCTCTTCTTCAAGTACACTATTGAGGGAGGATGATTTGACATCTAGTTGCTGGATACTCCACCCACTTTGTGCCGCAATAGCTATTAGAGCTCTAATGGTATCAAGACGAGCTACTGGTGTAAATTTCTCATTGTAGTCAATCCCAGGTTGCTGTGAGTAACCCTTAGCTACTAATCTTGCCTTGTGTTTCTGTATGGGGCCATCATGGTTGAGCTTTGTCTTATAGACCCACTTAACCCCAATGATATCTTTTCCATGGGGATGATTTACTAACTCCCATGTGTTATTTTTCTCGATCATGATTATCTCTTCTTCCACATTGCCTTGACCCATACTTCTTGCTTTGATGCTTCTTCAAAGCTTCCAGATTCAAGTATGGGCAAGTTACAAGTTTCATATATGTCCATCAAAGATCTTACTCGTCTTGGAGTAGACTCTGGTGATGATATTTCTTGATCATGTTGTTGTGGTGGAGGTGAAGAAGGTTCACCTGGGCCTTCTTCCTGAGGTTATTCTTGAGGTAGTTGAGCTGGTATAAGGATGTTCTTCTCCACTTTTTCTTCATCCCAATTCCAAGAAACATTCTCATCAACTTCAACATCTCGACTGATGATGAGTTTTTTAGTTTGCAAGTTGTAGACACGGTAGCCTTTAGAGATTGTGCTATACCCCAGGAAGATACCTCGTCTAGTTTTCTCTTCAATATTGTTCCTCTTCACGTCTGGAATATGAATGTATCATATAGATACAAAGACCCTTAGGTGCTTTGATGATGGCTTCTTCCCGTTCCAAGCTTCAATTGGAGTATTATCTTGTACTAACTTAGTTGGACATCTGTTAAGTATGTAAACAACGATGTAGACTGCTTCGACCCAGAATATGTTAGGAAGTCCCTTCTCCTTGGCATCGATCTAGACATCTCCATAACTGTGTGATTCTTTCTCTCAGATACACCATTTTGTTGAGGAGAATATGCGACTGTAAGTTGTCGCTCTATGCCTTCATCCTCACAAAATCTGTCAAACTCGCAGGAGGTGTATTCTTTGTCGCGATCACTTCTTAGTACTTTTATCCGTTTTCCACTTTGATTTTCAACAAGAGCCTTGAAATTTTTGAATACTCCAAAGACTTCTGATTTTTATTTTAGGAAATAGACCCATGTCATTCTAGAGAAGTCATCAATGAAGAGTATGTAGTACATGTTCTTCTCATGTGATGGCGTCCTCATCAGTCCACAGACATCAATATGAATTAGCTCCAACAGATCTTTTGCTCTCCATGGTCCGCTTGTTGAGAATGAAAATTGGTGTTGCTTAATAAGGAGAAATCCTTCACACACGTCATTGTTATCCTTTATGCTTGGAAAATCTCTCATCACGTTCTTCTCATGTGTTGCCAAATCTTCGATGCCAGAGCCATGAATCATCAACTTGTACCTTCATGGCAATGTTAGTTGTATGTTTTAAATTTAGCGGGAAGCTTCTATTGTTCTTATTCATCTTCACTTGGATTATCTCGGCCCTTTTATTTTTGTTGTCTAAGATTTTGCATACTCCTCATTCAAAGTGAAGTGTGTAGCCTCTCTCCATCATTTGGCCAATGTTTAGAATATTTTCTTTAATGTTGGGGATTAGTAAGACATCATGGATGAGTTGCGTACCTTTATCTGTCTCCACCATGACAGTGCCTATTCCTTTTGATTCAACCACACTGCCATTTCCCAGTCAAACTTTGACTTTGACAGACTCGTCAATGCTTTTGAAAATAGTCTCATCCTTGGCCATGTGATTGCTACATCCATTATCCAAGTACCAACTTCCTCCTTTTTCTTTGACTGAGTCTTGAGTGGCATAGAACATACATTCTTCTTGATCATTCTCCTCTGCGATATTAGCTTGATGCCTATTTTTGTTGCGACAATTTTTCTCTACATACCCAAACTTCTTGCAATGGTTGCATTGTGGCATATTACGAAACCAACAATTTTTCTCTCCGTGGCCCAGTCTTTTGCATATAATGCATGAAGGATTTTTATCTACTTTGTTCTTAAGGAAATTCCTAGAACCTTCTCTTCTTCTTGAAGTTTCTCCATAATTTTTCTTTCCTCCATTTTCTTTGTTTTGGGGATGAAATTTGAGCTTTGACTGGAAGACATTTTCAAGTTTATCTTCTTTATTCCTTAAACAGTCTTTGCTCATATGCTTCAAGAGAGTCCACAAGTTCTGTCACTGATAGAATGGACAGATCTTTGGTTTCTTCAATCGTTGTCACGATTGGGTCAAACCTTGGGGGCATAGTAATTAGAATTTTCTTAACAATTTTCTTGTTAAGAATGTCTTTTCCAAAAGCTCTCATTTGATTAACTATTTCTTTAACTTTAGAATAGTAATCTTTAACTGTCCCAGACTCCTTCATCTTCAATAGTTCAAAATCTCTTCTTAGAGATTGAAGTTTGACAGCACGTACCTTAATGCTTCCTTGAAACTCCTCATGCAACGTGTTCCACGCTTCTTTGGTAGTCTTAGCTCCCATAATTCTTGGGAAAATTGCATCAGTTACCGCTTGTTGCAAGGTGAATAATGCCTTTGAATTTTTCTGTTTATTTTTCTTCAACTCTTTTTCTTGAGCTGCATTAAGAGCTGAAGTATCTGCGGGAATAATGAATCCTTCTTCTACTATGTCCCATAAATCTTGAGAAGAGAAAAAAGTTTTTATTTTAACATGCCAGAAATCAAAATTTTCACCATTGAAAATAGGAACAGAAATAGTTGATGATTGAGTGGTGTTATCCATGTCTTAGACAAATATTGAAGTGGTTTAATAGTACAAGGGAAATTTTTGAATTATTTGGGAGGAATTTGAAATGATATGTATTAATTTAACTACGCCCAATGTATGACCGAACGCAGCTCTGATACCACTGTTAGTAGTGGTGTAGTTGATAGTTGATAGGAGATAATTTTAGAGAGTTGTTTAGAAAGAAGGCTATGTCATTGATTTCTTGGATGATATATTACAAGATACCAAATGTCTATTTATAGGTTCAAGTCACCAAACTCTCAATAGTGATGAATGTTTCTACATTACTTTAGATTTTTCTAGAATTTTCATGACATGTCAGTATGATAGTTCTAGGTACTTCTATCTTTTACATACATTTATAGTTCTAGATTATTCTACCATACTCATACACACTATAGTTTCTAGGATATTTTACCATTACCATACATATTATATTTAAAATATTCTAAAAATTTATCGCAATTTCAACAGAATAAATTAATCTCACCAAGAGTTTGCATTGGATTTCTCGAGAAAAAAGCACTCAATTTGGGAAGGATGTTTACTCGTTCAGTACTGTGACTATCGTCTATCCAGTGTGGTATATAAGAAATGATGCATTATGGAATCAAAGATGTGATACTATACATAAAGCTGTAGATAGGATTATGTTTCAAATTAGAAATAGAATACATAGAGTCTGGCCTTCAAAAATAAGGCAAATATACACCTTATGGTTTGATGATTTATAGGTGAGAGCTGCCACATCAGTAAATTGTTGATATGACAAAAACTGACTTATGTGACAATTTTATTGATGTGTCAAATGTTTTAGAAGTCTGTTTATATATATATAGAAGATATGGTGCCAATAAAGGTATTTTATTTTATTTTTTAAACTCATTACATTTTATTTGACCTTTATAGTTGTTATTCTATTATATATTCAGTATTTCTTTAGGGACATTTCTCACTCTTGCCAGGTCCACCATAGTAAATGTGATTCCCCCAGTTTGGACTAGACTTTCCTTGTATACTATAACAATTTGGATTTGATGCTAAATATGTAGGATTTGCCAACGAAATCAAGTTGTTATCGGAATCTATAACTTGCATATTTCTAATAAATGCAGCTTTTCCAAAACCCTCTTCAGGAAAGTGGCCACTACCCATTGCAGTAGAAGTATGAGACCCTCTTGATTTTGCATTCACTATTTCTCCACCAAAATGTACTTCATCTGCATGATACTTTAAGCGTGTGAACAAGGGAGCTGGCCAGTAACCAATTAAATTTCCAGCTCCATCTTCAAGCAACCAATTTCCAGTGTTTTTATCCTTCACACAAAAAAAAAAAAAACATAATCAAAGTTAGAGTACTTTATTTGAGTTCACTGAGAGTGAAAAATAAAGATATTACCTTCGATATCTTAAAAGTAATAGAAAATTGTTGTCCTGTATATGTAGAATGTTTTGGAAGTTCAGCTCCAATTGGAAAATTTTTGTTAGTGTGAACAAAGCCTGGACACAGTAAATTGTGGCACCCTGTGCTTTGATATGCATCAGCCTGCAAAGATTTGTTTGATATTCATAATTTTCTCACAAATTTATAACTTATATGTATTATTTTTCTTACCGTCCAATAAATAAAAAATCTCGGGCGATTGTCACCATAGAGTCGTGGGTAGACCTGCATAAAAATTACATTAAATTAGATTAATTGGTTATATACAGATTAAAGTTGTAGATACTGGGGTTTGAAGTGCTAATTTCATTTTGAAATTATAACTCATGGATTTGTTTTATTTTTTCGTCAGAAACCATGAATCTTCTACCCGTAACTTAGAAACTAATCCATCGGAGATGACCATAACAGACGGCAAAACATTCTAGAGAATTTAACCCAGACGTGTGTTAATAACTGTGTTAGAACCTAGGATCTCTGATTAATTTGGAAGAGATCTTTTTCCATTTCATTCAGATGCTCTCGTATAATTTTGTTTTATTAATTTGAATGCATTATTAATGTTGAGGTAGCAGTTAAAGGAAAAGAATAAATGGAGTAAATAATGTGAATAACTAACATGCCAACCAACTTCAATGGAGTTGAGATCTTTTCCAAATGTACCCGAGACGAGCCACATTTGAGACAAGCTGAATTCATTTTGACTTTCCAGATAGGGGCTCCATACATTGAAGGTAGCTTGAGCTCCAAAGAACTCATCCTTTTCCACTAATGCAACTGCATGCTGTTCAACAATAACAAGAACAGATTTTATTACTTCGTTTAAACAAGAAAAGCGCTATTAAATAAATAAAACACTTTTTTAAACAGTAAAATATATTTAAAAAAACAAAGTCCAAAGAACTAAACAGTCAGGAGCTATTAGAGAAATTATAGTTACCAACTGTAACAACAATAAATACATTACTCTCAGATCCTATATTACATGTCTTACATGATGTTCCTCTTTGTGATTATTTTATTTGAATTAAAAAATATTTTTAAAAATTTAACTGTTAAGATTAACTAACTGGAAATTTTCACACTTTTAGAATATACTAATTAAACTCAAAATTAAATTGTCAAAAATATCATATGTTTGTTTTACCATAAGAAAAAAATACACAAAAAACAAAAAGAAATATATTGAGAGAGAAATAATTGAGTTTTTGTTCTTGCATACTTCATGAAGAAAGCGATTGCCAGCTTTTGTTCCAAAACTATTAATAGAGTGAGCTCTTAATATGTCTTGTTCTGTTACTCTTCTAATTGGAACTGTTCCGTCAGGACATGATTCACCAGATAAGCTCCACAATTGAAAGTCACTCATATTGTCAAATTGATTATGCTCTCTTGGACTTTTTGGAAGATCCTGAATATAAATATTTACAGTAAAAATACCCTTTTATAAAGGCTGACATATAATAACTTTCTTAACTTAAAAATTAATTAATTTCAATTTTTTTGTTATTTATATCAACAAAACAAAAATTATACCATTGGTGTTTGTCCTTTCAATAAAGGATGATCAAAAGCTAATTGTTTATGAATCAAAACACAGTCTATGATATCACCATTAGGAACCTGCAAAAGCGAGCACAAAGATATAGACAATTTGTAGATAAGTTAAACTTTAAGACCAAGAATAAATATTTTTACATATTTAGTTGTCCATTTAAATATAATTGTTATTTCATTTTTTTCTTTATAGTTCGCACAAAAAACAGTGGAAAGAAGATATTTTTTTTAAGAAAAAATTTAGAAGCACAAAAAATATGATATTTATAGCGATCAAATTATATTTTAAAGCCCTGGTTTGCAACATTCTAAAAAAATTTATAAACAAATGTGATTATGGTTAAAATTTTGAAATATATGCCGACAAGATTCATATTTTATAAGCTAATAATTTTAAAAAGTATTAGGCTTATGTGATATTTTTTTATACTAATTCAACAAAATACATTTTGATTAAAAAAAACTCATTAACTTACTACATTATAAAAATTCCTTAACCATTATCATTCAAATAAAGTGATTTAAAGCAAACAATTTGAATTATAATCTTAAATTATATTACATCAAAAAACTAATGCATCCAAAACTACAATTAATGGTATTAAAAAAATTATTTTAACATACCTGAATAGTCTTAACCCCAGGCTTGTTGATTTGTCGAAGACGTGTAGCTATCGTCTTCTTCAAATTTTGAAGTTCTTGCTCTGATCGAAGAGTTTGATTGATTGATTCTTGATTTGGTGTTTCTAAGGAATTAATAGTAGAAACAAAAGAAACAACAATAAAAATGTGTAGGAGGGGACAATTGATTGAAGAACTAAAGACCATTTTTGGTTTGTGTTCTCTTCTTACATCAACTAAACTAACATCTGTGTCTCTAGGTTTTGGTTTTTTGCTTGAAAACAAATCTAAACCCATATAACAGAAGTACCAATAAGACTTGTATTGTAAGGAGAATTTTAATTTATTGTGCTAGCACCAGAGGAATAGATATATAGAGAGAGATACACCATGCTTCATAATTTTAATATTAATATGTTAAAGAGTATATCTATTAATCGAATAAAAAGAATCCAAAACACAAATTAAGAAAACAATAAAAAAATTATTTAATATTTTACTAATATAGAATTATTCAATATGATACTTTTTAAAGTAATTGAATAATTTTTGGTCAAACTAATTTATTGAAATACTTAAGAAATATTTTCAATGCATATCTAATTATATATAAGAATTGGTAATATTCTTTAAAGAAAAAATGTCATCATAAAAATTGGTAATATATAAGAATATATATAAAAATATTCAACAAAACCTTAAAATTATTGTCCCAAAGAAGATAAAAAGAATGTGAAAGGTGTTTTTTTTTTTTTTTTTAGGAAAAAGCAAGACTTTATTAATAAAAAGTGTTATACGCAACTGATTCGGAGATCCAAGAGTCCACAAAAGACAAACTTAAGTAAAACCATTAATATGATTACTTAGGATCCTATGTTTACTACATCTAATTCTAATAGTTTGTTGTATTATATTTACAATGTTACCCTCCATATGATTACCATTGAAAATAAAACAATTCCTTTCTTGCCAAATTTCGTAGATAGTCTCCGTAAGTGACATTTTCAGCAACAGACCACACAACCTTTTTCTTCTAGTCTTGCCTATTAACCACATCAATTCTTGATCTCAATCAAGAGGATTATGGTTAATATTCTGCCACGTCAGAATTTGCAGCCATATATTATTTGTGTAATGGCATTCAAAGAATAAATGATGCAAGGTTTCCTCATTAGCATAGTAAATACAACAACTATCATCTATAAAACCAAACTTCTTTAATCTACCTTTAGTAGGGATCCTCCTCCACAAAGTCATCCATAAAAAGAAGCATGCTTTTGGCCTAACATAATTGTCAAAGAGAATTATTTCCAACTGACATGAGTAATATTACCACATAAGGCCTTATATATACAATTTGTGTTGTATTTCCCATTCGCGACCATATTGTGCCAATACGCATTACTACTAATAAAATCTTTATATTTGAAGATACTTTTCAAAATGCAGGAACTAGAATTGGATCCTTTCCAGGATAATGCATTACGCCCTTTGAAATAGAAAGTGTCCAACCACCTAATCCACAACTTATCTTCTTTTATGTGGATATTCCAAAGAAGTTTACCAAGTGAAGCCTGACTCCATGTATAGAGATTGATAATGTTCAAACCCCTAGCCACTATAGGTCAAGAGACCGAATCCCATGCTATCAGAGCTTTCCTACTGATTACTTCAGATCTACTCCATAGAATGCTTCGGCAAATAACATCAATTTTCTACAGGACCTATTTACGAAGGGGCGGGACTTGTAGCCAATAAGCAGAAATAGTGAAAATGACGTTTTTTATCAGTTGGCATCTTCCAACATAACTCAATAGGTGAGAAGTCCAATGCTTTATTCTCGTTGTAATTTTCTCAATCAGAGGCTGACATTGATGAATGGACAAATTCCTACTCGCCAGAGGAACTCCTAAATATTTGAAAGGCAGGCTCCTTTCCCCAAAACCAATAAGCTGCAGTATTTCCTGTTTGACCATATGATGGACACCACCAAAGTAAACACAACATTTCGCTGGTTGAACATACAGTCCAGTGGCTTGAGAGAAGGACTTGAAAATATTCATCAAACTGCTCACAAAATAGGCGTCACCTCTAGAGAATAAATGAGGTCATCTGCAAAACTAATGTTAGTTATGCAGAGTTTTTTGCAGCAGGGATGAAATTTAAAATTTTGCATATGAACAAGTTGGTTAAGGTTCTGTGAAGATATTCCATGACGATAACAAAGAGCACTGGAGATATTGGATCTCCCTGCCTCAAACCTCTTCTTGCTTTCAATAATTCAGTCAGTTGGCCATTTACCGAAAACCTATACGAGTCTGTGCTAACGCATTCCATAGCCCACTCCATAAACTTTCCAGGGAAATTCATCTCCTTCATAATCATGGCTAATGCAATCCACTCCACCGTATCATAAGCTTTACGAATATCCATTTGTATAGAATACATAGGGGAAATATGTTTGCGATTGTATCCCTTCAAGAGCTCATAAGCCATTAGGATGTTGTCATGAATCAATATTCCAGGTAGAAAACCAGATTGGTTGACATTAATAACTTCATTAATTACTTTGCTGAGCCGATTTGTAAGAATTTTTGACAGAATATTATACACTATGGTACAACAAGCAATGGGACGAAGATCCTTCATATATTTTGCACTAGGTATATTAGGAATAAGGGTCACAACTTCACAATTATCATTGCATATATATGATTGTGCTGATAAAAATCATTGATAACTGCAAACAGATCTCCTTTCACAATAGCACAGGCAGTTTTGAAGAATTTTGCAGTGAAACCATCTAACCCTGGGGTCTTTTCATCACCAATACTATTAAGTGCCTCCAAATTTCCTTCTTAGAGAAAGACATAATCAAACTGGCCTTGCTAGCTTCAGTTAATTGGGAACCTTTTCTAATAACATCAATGTCCACGTGATTCAGCTTTGCAGTAGTTATACCCATCAAGTGTGAATAGAATCTCAACACTTCATTCTCCACGTCCCTATGTTGAGTCAAACATTTACCACTTTGATCTATTAGATGAAGGATGGCATTTTATTTTTGTCTACCTCTCACTAGTGCATGAAGGTAAGCATTATTAGAGTCCCCTAACTGAATCTAGTGAGCTTTGGATCTTTGCCTCAAAATCTTTTCTTTCTCTTCAATAGCGTATATGATCTTGTTAGTCCAAGTTTTGACTTCCCGCAATAACATAGAGTTAAAGGGGTCTTTAATTAGCTGATGCTGACATAGAGAAAGATTATCTCTGCAGACTTGAATCTTCTTAATATCATTTAGGGTCCTCCTGTTTAAACCCCTCATAATTGGTTGAAGTATCTTTAATTTGCGCCACAACACATACATTGGTTGGCCCTTTTCACTTTTACTCCAGCTCTTTTCAACAACCTCCAAAAATTCAGAATGGTTCACCACATTATTCATAAATTTAAATCTTTTCTGATTTTTTAACACCTTATACCCATGGCCCTGGATCTGGACTCCAAGAGGAACATGGTTTGAATGCTAAGAACATCAATTTTCATCGCACTCAGTCTTGATGAGTTCTTGAGACTTTATCACTACTAAACTTTTAAAGAAATGTGAGACATCTTCCACGTTACTGTTTACAGTGATTTCTGGTAAACAACCGCTAGTCCTCTAAACTATCGAATAATCTTAATGACTGTTATTCAATCTCTCTGGTAACTCGCAGGATCGACTAGATTGATCCTAGGATGTATTGGTCATTTGGATAACTCTCATTATAGAACTGATATTCATGGTTGGTATTTAGAATGTTGTATAGGTGTTTAACTTACTTCGATTACTCTATTAAAGATCTAATAACATGATCAAGTAAATGCGCGCGAAACTAAATTGCATGAATAAAGTTCAATTATAAAGACATGTAAAACTGAAGAAAAGACAAGTAAATGACTTCGAAGCATAAAAACATGTAATGTAAAAGATTCTCTGAAATGTAAAAGATTCGAAATATGAAGAAAGCGTTTAAATGCAAGAAAACAGTAAAATGACTTTAAATGAAAAAAGGTGTTCGAATGATAAAGGCATGAAGATAAAGGCATGAAATATACAAAAGTTTCTGAAATGTAAAGTATTTGAAATAGAAAGAAAACATTTAAATGTAAGGCATCAGTAAAAAGACTTCGAATGAAAATATTTTAATGCAAAGGCTTTTGAATGGTATTGACATGAAGATAGAGGAAAATACTGGAAATGATAAAGAGTTTTATTAAATCATAAACACTTGGTGTTATCATATGTACATTGCTCGTGCATTCGTTTCCCTAGCCATGTGGTATTTTGAATGTTTACTGAGTTTTTTGTACAATAGATATGACACACGAAATCCTAATGCTAAGACTTCTATTTATACTACTTCGACCATAACGGTCTTGCTATAAGATTCTGCCACGTTCAGAACATGCAAAGAAATGCCTCTCTCTAGCTTCCACGCGTCTTCGAATGCTCCAGCGCATATATTTTAAATTTCGAACATCCCGCTTGCATTTGAATTTCAAATGTTTTGGCACTTCTTCGCTTTGAACGCATTTCTTGGACACAGCCTTGTTACCACTTCGAGACTTCTTTTGAAGATATCCTCATAACTGTCACTCGAAGCTCCAAGCTATTATATGCCCATTCGAAGTACTGCTTCTACCATTTCGAAACATGACATCTTGCTTTATTCCAATCGAAACATCCAACTTGCTTTGCTTCGAACAATATCATCAAAATCTTCAGCCAACAATTACCCATAAAAATACTACTTAGTAAAAAGTCACTAACGCAAAAAGGACAATACAATTTTTAAATTTACACCCATTATAAAAAAAATGGGTGTAAATAACAAACACGGTGGCAAATTCGTAAATAGTCTCATTTTTAATTTAGACAAGTAAGTAACAAGAGACACCCTAATTTTAAAAATCAGGTGTAAATTAAAAAAATATTATAATCAAATTACATATTACTTTCTTTTCTTTAATAATGGATGTAAATAGTACAAGTAAACTACTACAAGTAAACTGTTACTTTCGTTTATTATCATATGTTTCTAACTATTCTAAACATGTCACTTAATTTAATAAAAGTTAAGATAACAAAAAGAATCCAAAAAAAAGAGAGAGAAAATAACAAATATACATGAAACTAACAGTAACCTGAAAACGTGAACACGACTTCTTTCAGCTGTCCTTAAGCACTTTTCAAAAGTGTTTTTTCAAGGTTTTGATGTTAGAATTTTTCTCTCACACAGCAGCAACAATAGCGGATTCCTCATGATTCCTTGATTACGATAATAAACGTTGACTTCTATGGAAGATCCCATTCACAACAATTGGAAAAGGGGTACCATCACACTACAAAAAAAAAAGCGCAATTTGTCAGAGGATAAGTCCCTCACATGTGGCAAAAACTCCACAGAAATGCAAAATTTGCAAGGGGACTGTTCCCCTAGAAAAAGAGGGGGTCACAAATTGTTTTGCGAAGGGATTTCCACGTCGCCTAATTTCCCGGGACATACCCACTCGCGAAATGCAATCACAATTTTCAAATCTGCAACATACAGACATATGCACAGGCTAGTAGTGCAGCTAACGGTTCAGTGCGTCAGAAATTTTGCTTGGGGATAAGCCCCTGAGAAAATGTATGCAGTTTCTATTTTCTTAGGGTTAAGCCCTTGGCAAAATGTATGCGTTTTCCATTTTCTTGGGATTAAACCCCTGATAAAATGTATAATTAATATTAAAAAAAATATATAATTAAAATATAATTATTAGAATAAATATCATTATAATATAATTAAAACTCAAACATAATTAATAGAATCAATATAAAAATAGCACACATATTGTTTTTAATATTTATATTTTAAAAATCTTTAAAATACTAAACATAAAAATCCTAAACATACTGTTTTTAAAAATCATATACTACTTTTACAAGTTTTTAATACTAAACATACTATTTTTATAAAAATATATATTTCTTAGAATATATATATATATATATATATCGTTTTAAAAAAAATATATACTAAAAAAATGAAATTTATTATATAATATATATTTACTAAATAAATATATATATATAACATAAAACAGAAAATAAAATAGATACATTAATCAACTATTTAGTAAAATACTTGAGATTAAATATATGTGAGTTGAGAAAATGATTTGATTTAATTGATTGTTGTTTAGAAAAAGAAGAGTAAAAATGGAAGTATTGAGAGGGAAAAGTGATGAGATTAGAGTTATGAAAGTATAAAGAGAGAAAAGTAATGAAATGGAGAAATGTTGAGAGAGAGAAAATAGTGTTAAAGAAGTTGTAAAAATTAAAGTGAGAAGAGAAAAGGTGATGTGGATATAAATGGTGGCAATTTGTGAGGGGGTTAGCCCCTGACAAATTGTCAAGTAATAAATGCACGAGCTGACATATTAAACAATAATGAGATTGCATGTAGAGATTCTCTTTTTAGCTAGAGGGAGCGCTTGGAAAATTGTCATGTAGTTTTGGGAGGGAGTTATCCTCTAGTAAATTGTCAAGTATTATGGCATCCTTTTTCTTAGCCCCTCGCAATGCATAATTTCAAATTTTGAAATTCCCTCTAACGCATTTGCGAGGGGAGTCCCCACCCCAAAGTGCTATTAAATTTATTTATTTTTGTTTTGTGGGTTGCAAGGGGTTCAACACCTGGCAACGTAATAAATTCGGTGAGGAGTTTATCCCACGGAAAAAACCTGACTAAATAAGGTTTTTCTTGTAGTGATACTACAAGACAAAGTGATATTAGCCAGGGGTAATTGTTAGGTGTTATACTCCTCACTAAATTCAAACGTTGCTTGGGAATATACCCCTCGCAAACTACAAATCAGAAAACAAAATAAAAAAAGAAGGTGTGGGGATGTCCGTCATAATATTTAAGGAGGGACTTTTGAATTTTTAGAATTTTACCCGCTTTACACTTAGCGAAGGGTATAACATCTCAAAAGTAGACTGTAGCAATTGTGTGAGGTAACCCATTGCAAAATGTCACTATTGTCCAGGTTGTTCAGAGAATATTTTGTAATTTATAAGGGGCAACCCCTAGCCAAATAAGAATGTTATTATTGAGTGGTACACCCCATCGCAATTTGTTCTACTGTATAGTCAAATCATCGCTTCGTGTACAAGCATGCATACTATGTTGGAAAGGAAGCTTGTAGTTTGCAAAGGGGCAACCCCTGCCAATTAATAACCACTGGATTTGCCTCGGGTACCCCCTCGCCAATTTCTTTATGCATTTCCTCCATTTTATACAACACCCTCTTCCTCTCAAACACAGATATTCTTTCTCTCTCTCAAGAAAACCATATCAATATAAACCATCCATCTTCAAATCTTCGTCTAAAACTTTATCTTTTTAAGGTAATTTTTTTTTTATATTTGTTTTTATGTCTAATTTATATTATTTTGTTTATATAACATATTTATTAATAATTCTAGTTTTCGATTTTTTATTTTAGATTTTATTGTTGTCATCTAAAGCTACTAAAGAACTCAAATTTAAGGTGTTTATCTTCAAGACACATCTAAAAAAAATTATGTTCTGTTTATTTATTGAAACGGGTTGTTGTGATATGTTGTAAAATATTTTTGTGAAATATTATTTACTAACAGTTTAAAAATAGTTAGAAAATAATATGGTGATTTTTATAATTTTTTTATAAAAAATAGAAAAAATAACATAGTAAAAACTTGTGTTTAAAAAAAATTTTGTGAAGTATTATAATTTTTTAAAAATTGTATTATAAAACAGTTTAAAAATAGTAGTTAAAAAACAATTTAAATATATAATTTAAAATAGTATGTTTTTTTAATACGAGTTTTTTAAAATATTTATTTTAGAAATAGTTTAATAAATTTATGATAAATACATTAAAATATATATTTAAAGAAAAAACAAAATTAAAATATTAGTTATTTTTAAAGAAAAGCAGAATTAAAAACATTATAAAACTATTATTTTAAAAAACATAGTATTATTAAAAACAATATTATTTTAAAAATATTATTTAAAACAGTAATATTAAAAACAATATTATTAAAAATATTTTATCCTAAATAATTTTTTTTTTAAAAATAGAATTGTTAAAACATTATTATTTTTATAAAAATAAAACAGTATAAGAAAGTATAAAAAAACAATAATGTATTTTTATTAAAATTAAGTTTATTAATATATTGTATTGTTACTTTGAGAAAGTATATTAATTTGGGAGAACAAAAGTATTTTTTAAAGTTATAATATGGTAAATATATTTATATACTCTTTTAGCATAATATATTTAGTATTAAAAATAAGTTACTTATTATAAATATAATTTATGTTTAGTATTAAAAAAAAAGTTTATGTTTTAGTATATTTTTATGTTTTAGTAAACATCATAATATTTATTTAAAATATAATTAGTAAATATAGAATTTAAGAAGAAAGAAAGTATTTTTTAAAAGATATAATATGGTATATATAATTTTTAAAAAGATAATAAATCTAAAAATATGGTTAAATAAATTTTAAGACAATAAGTAAATATATATAATGAAGATGTAGCTTTTTAGAGAAAAAAATTAATTATTAGAAGGTATAATATGGTAAATATATTTATATAGTCATTTAGAAAAGATATCTATAAAAAGTAAATTTTCAAGATTAAAAATATGTTTAAAATGAATGTTTAATTAGAATAAATAGGTAGATATATTGTTTGGTGAAATATATATTTAGAAAGTATGGTTAAATAATTTTCAAAAACATTTTTAAAATTAGGTAGATATATTGTATGAATAAATGTTTAATTAGAGTAGATATATTATATTGAATATTATGAAATCTATAACTAGTTTTATGATGTTATCGGTAAAAATTTAAAAAATTGTCGATAGATCAACCCCTATTTTATTTAATAAAATAAACATTTTCAATATTGTACATGTGCAGTATGGAATATCAATTCTATCGTAGTTGGATGTATGATAGAATGTTTCTTGGAAGACGTGACCTTAAACCACATTTTAAGGAAGGAGTAATCGGGTTTCTCTTGTATGCGTTTGGTTAAGAATGTTGCCGAAGTGAAGGAGAGGTAAGGTGTTCGTGTTTAAAGTGTGGTTGCAGAAATATTATTAGTAATCCTAGTGAAGTGTAACGTCACTTGGATATAATGGGTTTTAGCCAAATTATTAGATTTGGACATCTAATGGGAAAAAATCCCAGAGATGAATAGAAAAGCTTCTAGCAGTCTAACACGTATTGGACCAGATATAAATAGAGATGATCTAGGAAGTCCATCACATATGAAATTCAAGGAACAATTTAATCTAGTCGAGGATATGGTCAGTAACGCATTAGGGGTGAATGTGGCTTATGATGAACCTCAAGACTTTGACGCAGAAGAGCTCTCGAATGAGAAAGTGAAAAAATTTTATCAATTGTTGAAAGAAATAAATATACCATTGTTTGAGGGGTCTTCTGACTCTAGGCTATCAATGTGTCTGAGGCCTTTGGCTGTGATGTCAAATTTGAATGTTCCTGATCAATGTTTGGAATTCTTTGCAAGAATGATGTTGGACGCAACTCCTGTGAAAGAAAACATGCTTACAAGCTTTTATGATGCAAAGAGGATGGTGTCGAAGTTGTGACTAGAAGTAAAAAAGATTGACTCTTGTATTGGCGGTTGCATGTTGTTTTATGATAATGAATTTCGTACAAATGATGGGCAATTGGAGGAATGTATGTTTTGCAATAGTTTGAGATATTTAGTTCGCAGTAAAGGAACCGATCGAAAGCAAAAACGAGTTGCAGTGAAGTCCATGTTCTATCTTCCAATAATACCTATATTGCAAAGAATGTTTGCATCAATGCACAACGCAAGCCAAATGACATGGCAACATACAAAAAAATTAGTTCAGGCATGATGCGACATCCATCTGATGGCGATGCATGGAAACACTTTGATAGAGTTCATCCTGAATTTGCAGCAAAACCCAGGAATGTCAGACTTGGATTATGCTTGGATGGTTTCCTACTTATAATTTGTCTGCAAATGCATATTCTTGTTGGCCAATTATTGTTACCCCGTACAATCTCCCTCTTGAGATGTGCATAACGAAACCTTACATATTTTTAACATGCATCATTCCAGGACCGTCGAGTCCAAAGGTATGAATAGATGTTTATTTGCAACCTTTAATTTTTTATTTCAAGAGGTTATGAGTTGGATAGTGGACTTATGATGTGTCTCGTAAACAAAATTGTAATATGTGAGTTGCTTTGATGTGGAAAATTAATGGCTTTACTGCACATGGTGTGTTGTCTAAATGGGGTACGCATGGCAAAATAGGATGTCCGCATTGCATGGATCAAACAAAAGCGTTTGCTTTGGATAAGGGTGGGAAAAGTTCGTGGTTTGACTGTCACTATAGGTTCTTACCTACAAACTATAAATTTAGAAGAAATAATAATGCTTTTCGAAAAGGAAAAGAAAGTAACAGATCTACCTCCCCCTTGGTTGTTATCGACTGAAGTATGGAATAGTTTTCGTAACCTACCAAAATTCACAAATAATGGTGAAGCACGCAAAATTCAAGGATATGGGGATTCTTACAATTGGACAAAAAGAAGTATTTTTTGGGACCTCCCATATTAGAAGGATAATTTTTTACGACATAATCTTGATGTTATGCATATCGAGAAGAATTTTTTTGAAAATGTATTTAACACAATGATAGATAATGAGAAGACAAAATATAATTAGAAGGCTAGAAAAGACATGGAACTTTTGTGTAATAGAAAATAATTGGAGTTGAAACCTCGACCAAATGGAAAATTATCAAAACCCAAGGCTTGTTACACTCTTACTCACCAAGAAGTAAAATCAGTCTGTCGGTGGTTAGATGATTTCAGGATGAATGATGGTTATTCTTCTAACTGGGCAAGATGTGCTGACACCTTAACAGGGAAGATGCATGGAATGAAAAGTCACGATTGTCATGTTTTCATGGAACGATTGCTTTCAATTTCATTCAGTTTACTTCACAAGAATGTGCTTAATCCACTAACTGAGATTAGTCATATTTTTAGAGACATTTGTGCATCAACTTTAAGAGCAGACGACATCATTAAACTGGACCGAAATATTCCTGTTATTCTCTACAAGTTGGAGCAAATCTTTTCGTCGGGTTTCTTTGATTCTATGGAGCATCTCCATGTGCATCTTGTTTATGAAGCTCTCCTAGGTGGACCTGTTAAATATAGATGGATGTATCCATTTGAATGATTAATGGGTCATTCAAAGCGATCAGTGAAAAATAAGGCAAGAGTTAAGGGATCAATTTGTGCATATTATTTACATCGCTCTAACGCGGTGGGAGAAATGACTTGGGTATTTTGCGTTTGATCGCAACTCTTGCGGATAGCAAGAGTCGCCACTGACTTTTCTTTTATCCAATAAGGAAAGGCTGAAAAGAACAGGAAAGACCTTTTAAGATTATTTCTAAGTTCGGGGGATAGATTATGAAAAGGGAAGGTATTAACACGCTTTTCATCCGTAGTTATCTACGGGCTCTTAGTTGCTTGCTAGATCACTTGCTTTGTTTGAAAATGTGCTTGTGGTGTGGGTTTCGAAAGTATTTTGAAAATGTGACTTGGTAATGGCTCTCGTTTCTATAAGAAATGCGTACGAAGTGTTGTTTTGAAAATAGTTCAAAGAGGTGTTTGTGGAGTGTGTTTTTGAAAGTGATTTTGAAAAGGTGTCTTTGTAATGGCTCTCGTTTCTATAAGAACGCATACAAGGTGTTGTCTTTTGAAAATGTTTCAAAATGAGAGTGCTGGTGTATAAAATGTTTTTGTTGTGAGAAAGCGGGCAACTAGGAGCAAATCTACCTACTAAAAAGGTCTTAGATGTTATTTTCCTGCTCCTTTAGACGTTGTTATCTTACCATTAATTTGGTAAGAAGTCCCATCGTTGGATGTGAAGGGACGTGCGTGAGACGTTTGTATAGTCATAGAAGGAAATCTATGGTACATTTTAGCAATGTCGCTTAGGGACTAGATCATTTACCAAAGGCAACATCGAGGGACTACGATCTTTTATCGAGGGTCTTTGCTAAAACGCCCATGTTCGAGGGACATGACTATTTTTCGAGGCAACAAGTGAGATTACCTTAAGGGTGCATGTGTGAATACTGTGTTTGATTGCATGCATTTGTCTTTGATTTTTAGGTTGTCTACTTGTTGGTTTTTATCTTGCCATACACACCTAATTACTAGCATTTGTACAAAAGTAATAAAAAGTGAAAAAAATAAATCCCACACTATTACAACCATATTGAAATGCATAAAATAAGATAAAAGCAAGAAAAGATGAAGGTCTTTCGATTGGGGCAGGAGAACCCTTCGACTTGCATTTCTTAGCCTTCTTCGATTGGGGCATGGAGTCAGCGAAGTCATGTCTTTTGAATGGTTAGGCACCAACAGGGTCATGTCTTTCGATTGGGCACTGGCACCAGTGAGGTTTTGTCCTTCGATTGGGCTTGTCCTGAGGCGTGAGAGGTGGCCTTCGATTCTGCCTTCTCTGTCTCCTTCGACTGGGGCTTGGAATCAAAAGGGTGCGCCTTTCGATTCTTCCTGGAAACCAGTGTGGTGCAGCCTGTCCTTCTGGGGCTTGGAAGTCAGCATGGAAGCCCAAGGCTTTGTTTCATGTTTCTTTCCCCCTGTCTCTTTCGTTTGAACTTTTGAACAGCAACATGGCCTAAGGCCATGCTAGTATTGTCTTACAATCAGTTTAATATTTAATGCATACTTAGGTAAACAAGAAGCAAAAAGAAATGGGGTTAGCTCTGAAAACAAATTAAGAAGGTGGAAACGAAAAAAACCAAAGTATTATCTACATGCTTGAAACAAAAGAAAAGCTTATTTACATGTATTACAAGAAACGAAAAGCTCAAGGTTTGGAACAACTTACCTTACTGCAGGCTAGAATGTGCATTTGGCCTTTAGGTGGTTGTCTAGAATGTCCCTGGATTCGAAACGGAGGAACAAAAGCTAGGCCATAGATGATGATTCGAAGAAATAAAGAAATGAGTGTTATGTTCCTTTCCAAGCTGGATTCAATGGATACTGAAGAGTGGGGAGTTCTTCAAGATCGAAGGAGGTGATTTTGGTTCTGGGTTTTTTTATTTCTCAAGTGTGGATGAACTTGAGAGTTTTGTGTTTGTGTTTTAGAAAATTTGGAGATTCTTTTCTTTCGTCCAAAAAACCCTCATAGCCTTTGCAAAGAATTCCTATATTTATTGAGAAAGAATGGACATGTTGTCCAAAGCTAGCCTTGCAATGAAATGATAAAATAATGTAGCGTGAAAGTACATGTGGGGGGGGCCTCTTAGAAGTTGGGGTGCAGAAGATGTGACTTGTGCTTTTTGGCATTGCTTGTGCTCAGGCCATATTCAGGTTGGAAGCTGCTTTTGTGATAAAAGTACCTTTTATGAAAAAGGGTACACAGTCCTTTGCCAATTTATCCAAGAATGTTATTACCCTTCGAATAAACCTTCGAACCCTTAGGCAATGTAGCACAAACTTATGTAAATATCTGGTTATATGAAGATTTGAAATAACATAGCCTGACAAGTAATATTTGGTCTTGGGTCGAATGCAAGAATGAGATCGAAGCACACTTGTTCAAAGGAAACCTTTGCCTCAGTCGAAACTTGTGGTCGAAACAAGTTTACTCGAAGGAGGCTAATGCCCAGACGAAGCTTGGATTAAATAAAACACCTTACCCAACTGAAAGCTCGTGTTCGAAGGGAACATATTGCCCAATCGAAGCATGTGGATCAAAACAAACATAAAGGGATTCATTGCCTTGTGTTTGTTTAGCATGAGGGAAGTTCTTGGCTTCTGAATCGAAGGGTGTTCTTTCAAGGGAAGCAAGAACTTAGTCAAATCTTGTATGAATATATCTCTTAGATCAAACGAAGCTTGTGAGAGGCAAAGTCTTCATGGGGCCCTTGGTGCAAGTGGATTCGAAGGATGCATAGAGATGTAGGCAGCATATGCCCAATCGAAGCAAGCTTGTAGGCAGTAAACTTGTGCAAATCGAAGCAGGCTTGCAGGAAGCTATTTGTCCAAATCGAAGCAGGCTTGCAGGTATCACGCTTGGTGAATCGAAATATTTGTCTTGCAGGGGGCACATGTGGCCAACATGTCATGGCCTTCGATTGCAAGCATGCAGGCATACTTGTCCAATTGAAAGGTTGAATCGAAAGAGGCCTATTGTCTCCAAATTTGTCAAAATGTTATTTTTATCTGTTTTCTCCCTTTTTGACAGTTTCCTTTTAATCTTGATACTGGAAAATCCCAACGCACTTGTGCATGCTTAAATCCTGAGAATCTTTGTGAGAAAAACCTTGAGAATTGAGAGAGCAAATTTTGGGGTACAACAGCTGCCCCTGTTCAATCTTCTTACACCTGAAGAGTTAGATGAGAAAATCTGCCATTCGTGACTTGAAGGTGGAAGATGATTGAACACTAGAGTGCCCAGAAATTTGCACTTAATCATGTTGTGGTTGATTGTGTAGGGAATGGGCTTAAAGATGCCATCTAAAGGTGACTGTTAACCGAAATTAGACTAAGTCTAAATTATGAATTTAATTAGAGAAGAATCAGAATAAATCTTGGAGTGATCTATCTGAACCAGAGGGAATGTCTACTAGAAATAATCAGGATAAACCATTGAGAGATTTAAACTGAACCAGCAGAGGTCTGGAAAGAATAAGAATAAATCTTGGAGCGATTTATCTGAACCAGAGAAAATGTCTATGGGAAAGAATCAGGATAAACCATTGAGAGATTTGAACTGAACCAGCTGAGGTCTGGAAAGAAAAAGAACAAATCTTGGGGAGATTTACCTGAACCAGAGAAAAAGTCTACGGGAAAGAATCAGGATAAACCGTTGAGAGATTTAAACTAAACTGGTAGAGGTTTGGAAAGAATCACAATAAATCTTGGAGTAATTTATCTGAACCATAGAAAAAGTCTATGGGAAAGAATCAGGGTAAACTGTTGAGATATTTAAACTAAACTAGTAGAGGTCTTGAATTTTCTTTAACTAGAAATAATTAGAATAAATCTTGGAGCGAATTATTTGAACCAGAGAAAATGTCTAAGGGAAATAATCAGGATAAACCTTTGAGAGATTTAAACTGAACCAGTAGAGGTCTGGAAAGAATCAAAATAAATCTTGGAGCGATTTATCTGAACCAAAGAAATAGTCTACGGGAATGAATCAGGATAAACCATTGAGAGATTTAAACTTAACAAGTAGAGGTATGGAAAGAATCAGAATAAATCTTGGAGCAATTTATCTGAACTAGAGAAAAAGTCTACGGGAAAGAATTAGGATAAATCGTTGAGAGATTTAAACTGAACCAGTAGAGGTCTAGAAAGAATTATAATTGCAAGCTTCTCAAGTCATATTTAAAGCATTAGTTTTGATGAAGACAACATGGACATCAACATTCAAAGGATGTGCAAAAAGCTTATCAACATCATATAAAAGTCTTGAAGATTAGAAGAACAATTATTGAAGAATCAACAAATGTCAAATGGTATAAATAATTCTTAATCTTGAATATAGATGTTCACAAAAATATGCATTCATAATCATATACATATCTCACATGTTTACTTTTAAGAAAAACTTTGTTTGAAACCTTTTTCAAAAAGAATTTTTGAAAATAATCTTTCAGGAACCGGTTACTCCCTAACAGGGAACCGGGTTCCAAACTTGTCCAAAAAACATGTCCCTGGATTTTGTACCAAGAACCGGGTTGTACCAATAGGGGAACCGGTTCCTGCGTGATACTTTTGAAGTCTGACTTATAACATTCACTAAGAACCGGGTTCTCCCTGTGTCGGAACCGGTTCCCAGCGAACCAGTGCAGCTTTTCTTTTGGTTTTTGAACATTTTTTAAGTGGTACTCTTTCATGAATGCATTGCATCTTTTCATATGAATTGGCATGAATGAAGAGGTTCTTGTGACATTATAAATTATGCAGATTTTCAGATTTAAAGAACGAGAACACAATAACTTTTTCATACAACAAAATACTTCTTCAATAAACAATTTTCTCATTCAAATTTGCATATAAACTTTCATGTGTTCATAAATTTTGTGAAACTTACCATATACACTTTCATTAAATCATTACAAGTTTCATACATACATTGTGAACATTTATAATCATTGCTTGAGAATTGTTTCTATCTTGAAGAAGAAGATCAATTGAAGATTGATAGTGCTCTCCATATATTTCAAATTAAATCATTGTATTACTTAAAGAAATTATTTCCTTACTATCCAGGATTGTTGGAAGTAAGTGTTGTGATTTGAAGAGGATTGTTCTTCATTCACATTAGTGTTTGTTTGATCTTAAAGGTGTTAAGAACCTTTGGTCACCCTATAGGTTAGATAGTAAGCATAGGCTGTACAATCATTCTAACTATAGTGAAATCTCTTTCGTGTTGGAAAGGGGACTGGAGTACTCTCGTATTGTGAGGGGAACCAGGATATATCACCGTGTTCTTTACTTTTCCGCATTTATCGCTTTCATCACCATAATCAGGAAAAGATAAGATATAATCAAAACATTCAAACACTTAACCAAAAATCACACCAAGTATTCTCATAAAACTGAATAAATTTTTATAGACCTAATTCACCCCCCTCTTAGGCACTCTGAGACTTATAATTGGCATCAGAGCAAGTTATAGGTAACTTGTTCCTAAAGATCCAGAATGGCTTCCGCAAATCCAAATCCAGTTTTCAAAGATGGTGGTAGTAACAACAAGCCTCCATTGTTTTGTGGTGAATACTTTGACTTTTGGAAAATTTGATGAAGGCTCATCTTGAAGCGCAAGAAGAAGAAATATGGAATGCTGTTGAGAATGGTCCATTTACTCCGGTGTGTGTTGTCAATGGTGTTGGGTCATCAAAACCTAAAGCATCATGGGATGACGATGACAAGAAAAAAGTTCTCTTTGACAAAAAGGCAATCAATATTCTCCAAAGTGCTCTTAGTATGGATGAATTTTTCCGAGTATCGGCATGTACAACGACAAAGGAAATTTGGGATACTCTTGTAGAAACTCATGAAGGAACCGTCGAAGTCAAAAGGTCTAGATTGAACACTTTAAGTCAAGAATATGAATTATTCAGAATGCTTCCCGGAGAATCCATCCTTGACTTGCAAAAGAGATTCATTCACTTGACAAACCATTTGAAGGCACTTGGTAAGACTTTAACTAACGATGAATTAAATCTTAAAGTGCTTAGGTCTTTAACGAGGGAATGGCAACCAAAAGTGACGGCAATATCCGAAAAGAAAAGCCTAGAAACTATGACTTCCGCAACACTTTTCGGAAAGCTTCAAGAATATGAGACGGAACTTGGAAGACTTGAAAAACATGAGAATAATGAGAAGAAATCCAAAGGCATTGCTTTGAAAGTTGATTCAAAAGAAAGTCAAGATAAAGATGCATCGGAGGAAGATGAAAATCTCTTGCTTCTTGTAAAAAGGTTAGGAAAATATTTTGGTCATAAAAATAATCTTCATAATGCTAACTTTGTCAAAAGAAAGAAATTCTATAAGCATAAAGATAAAGAAGCCTCCACATCAACCCAAGATGTCATATGCTATGAATATGGAAAGAAAGGTCACATAAAGCCGGATTGTCCAAAACTCTCCAAGAAAAATGGATTCAAAGGCAAAAAGGAGTTCAAGAACAAAAAGTCTTATGTTGCATGGAAAGATAATGAGATAAGTTCTTCATCCGATTCGGAAAGCGACGAATGTGCAAATCTAGCATTGATGGCTTCACATCACTCCGACGATGAAGAAGAGGTTAGTAATGAATTTAGTCTTTTTGATGATGATGTTCAAGGTGCTATTGATGAACTCTTGAAAGAATGCAAAAGTTTATACAAAAAGGTGTCAAATCAAGAAAAAGAACTTCTAATTTGTCTAGAAAAAATTGACACCATGACTAAAGATTTTGATCTTCAAAAACAAAATTTTATTAAAGAAAAAGAAAACTTTGCATGCTCCAAGTGTGAATCAAATGTCTTTCAAATTTTTCAATTGAAAAGAGTCATTGAACGATATGAAAAATGACAAATAGGATTGGAAGGATTACTAAGCCAACAACGTTATCCAAATGATAAAAGAGGTCTTGGTTATGTGAATACTATGAAACCAAGTAACAATCCCACTGTTTTTGTAAAGGCTAGTAATAGTTCTAATCCCAAGAAAGTAGAAAAGAATCAAGTTGTTCATAATCATCAAAAGAAAAAGGCTAATGTATCGAAAAAGAAAACATTTCCTAAGAAGAAATCTTATCCTTCTAGATATAGAAGTAACTTTGAACCTACTTGTTTTTATTGTGGTATTAAAGGCCATACACCTAATGCTTGCTGTGACACCCCAATTTAATTCAATTGTTAAATAATTAGGAATTTAATTATTAAATTAATTAAAGGTTAATTTATAATATTTTAGATTAAATGAATGAATTAATTATGGAATTAAAAAGGAAGACCGGGGGTGTAAAGTTGAATTAGAGGTGTGTGTAGTAAAAAGCTCTATTAAAATAATTACTAATTATTATTATTATTTGGCAAATAATAAAAGGAAAAGAAAAAGAAGAATAAAAAGGAAAAGGAAAAGAAGGGTTTTGGAAAAACTCAGTGTACGTAAAATTGGAGAAGAGAAGAGAAGAGAGGAAAAAGCCAAACGCCGGGAATTCGAAGGATCATCGCGAGGTAAGGGGTGATTTCGATTAATTACTATGTCTTATAGATTTTGGGATCAATAGAATTGATTAGGCATGTTAGGAATCCCAATTTAGGATTTATGAAATTCAAACCCCAATCCCATGAAATTATGTTTTGATTTAATTTGAGGTTATGAGGAAATTGTATGATGTTAAGGTGTGTTATAATCTCATTAGAATCATGTACTATAACTTATTTTGGCAATTCTGTGAGTTGGATTCGTATGGGTATGAATTGGATGGGATTTGAAATGAATAAATGCTGTCAAATAGCAGTTTTCGACTTTTCAGGTCGCAGGAATCGGTTCCCAGTGGGGAGGAACCGAGTTCCCAGTGTAAATTTGTGAAGAAACTGACTTTTTCAACGTAGGAACTGGTTCCTGTATAGGTAGGAACCGAGTTCCAGTACATTTTCCAGAATGGGTGTTTTCTGAACTTCGCAGGAACCCGTTCCTGTATATGTAGGAACCGGGTTCTGCTGTAACTTTTTGAAAAATACTAAACTTTGAAAATTCATAACTTTCAAACCGTAAGTCCGTTTTGAGTGCCGTTTTGGACGTTATTTCTTAAATTAAATACTCTATCTTATAAAATAAGAAAAATATTATTTTATGAAAATTATTTTAAAAAGAGACGAATTTCAAATTTTTGGTAAATCCTGGTATTTTGAGAATGATGTAGAATCGTTGTGAAGTGTTCTGATTTGGTGAATGAGAATTGATACTCATGTGTTGTGCTTGCTATCCATTATGATTGAGATGTGATCCTGTGGTATATTGGTTTTGGCATTATTTGGAATTATGTTGTGATCATATTCCGTTGATTGATATGGCATGTTAGTGATGTACATGCATATGCATTATTTTGGTGAAGTTAATTCCCATTGTGTGGAATTTGACTTGTATTGCCGTTAACCGATACCCGAGAGTGATGGGTGGTTAGGCTGGATTCATGTCTGAGTGTGATGGACGGATCGATGATTGCTTCGGCTGGATTCATGTCTGAGTGTGATGGACGAATCGATGGTTACTGTATCCGAGTGTGATGGATCAGTGATGGTGACTTGGTCACGTGTTGGTACCACATGCATTGTGTCTGCATTTATGTTTGCATGGAATTGTAACATGTTAGGATGTCTTCCAGTGTTACAATTCTTTGGTTGATTCTTGAATTGTGCATATTGACTTGTATGATTGTAACTGTGTGTTGAATCCGAATTTATGCTAAAATGGGTGAAATAATATGCTTGTGATATAATATTGATTGAGAAGCTTATAATGCATGTTAATTATGAGAAATCTCACCCTTACTTTAATGATTTCAGATTAAAGTTAGCAGCTCAGGGGTTGGTGAGGATGGCTCTAGAGCTATGTTATTTTGAGTCCGCGTGTCAGTGTCGTGCTCTGATAGGTTGTAACACTGGGGGAAACGTTTGAATGACGAGTTTCATTTTCTATTGTTTAATTTATGTTGGGAATACTTATGAAGTGAAGTTATTCCGGTTTTGAGATATTTCCGCTGTGTAGAACATGATGGTGATTTAAATATTTATTGTAATAATTCCTTCAGTAAAGCATGACAACTGTAAAAATTGAGGTTTTATATTTATCTTGAATTGTGACATCCCTGATTTTTCATGTTACTCTGATTTAATTAATATATTCGCTGGTTATTTAGAAGGGGTGTTACAATAGTGGTATCAGAGCATAGTCGGTCTTGTCTTGTATCGTTATCCCTGTTGTATGCGACTAGTGTAAGATGACACTTTCGATACTTGTGTGCTGATGAGGTTGTTTTGTGATGTTACAGAAAAATGGCCGGAAGAGGTAACGGAAGAAACGACGATGCTCTTGCTGAAGCATTGGGAATGTTGGCTGGAGTACTCAGAGGGAACCAGCAGAAGCTGTGATTGGTGCTGACCGAAAATTGGGGAATTTTCAGAGGAATAATCCTCCGTTGTTCAAGGGTGCACATGATCCCGAAGGTGCTCAGAAGTGGTTGAAGGAGATCGAGAGGATCTTCAAAGTAATTAACTGTGCTGAAGAGCTGAAGGTGAGATACGGAACTCACATGTTAGCAGAGGAAGCTGATGACTCGTGGGTTGCTACCAGAACTAAAATGGAAGAAGATGGTATTGCATTAACTTGGGCTGTATTCAGGAGGGCTTTTCTGAAGAGGTACTTTCCTGAGGACATCAGGGGCAAGAAGGAGATTGAGTTTCTGGAACTCAAGCAGGGTAACAAGACTGTCAGTGAGTATGCTTCGAAGTTTACTGAGTTAGCGAAGTATTATGCTCATTATGCTAACGATGCGGATGGAGAATTTTCCAAATGTATCAAGTTTGAGAATGGTCTCCGTGATGAGATTAAGCAGGGTATACGGTATCAGCGTATCCGAAGTTTTCCTGATCTGGTTGACTGTAGTAGGATTTTAGAGGAGGATCTTGCTAGCACTAAGTCGAATGCTCGAGGGCATGTCGATAGGAAGGGTAAGCAACAGATGGATCGTGGTAAGCCTTATGATAGAAATAATCAGAAATATGGTGGTTGGAGGAAGCCTAGTGGGGGAGACTCTGGTTCTTCCATTAAGTGTTACAAATGTGGTGAAAGGGGGCATAAAGCTAATGAGTGCAAGAATGATGCAAAGAAGTGTGACAACTGTGGGAAATTTGGTCATGTAGCTGCTGAGTGCAGAGTCAGAAGGATAACTTGTTACAATTGTGGTGAAGAAGGTCATACTCGTCCTCAGTGTACAAAACCCAAGAAGGAACAAGCTGGTGGTAAAGTGTTTGCATTATCTGGGTCAGAGACTAAGCCAGATGATCGACTGATTAAAGGTACATGTTTTATTAATGACATACCTTTGATTGCGATTATTGATATTGGAGCTACGCATTCTTTTATTGCTTTGTATTGTGCTAAAAGATTGAATTTGGAAATTTCTAATATGGATGGAAGTATGGTTATTGATACTCCTGCGTCGGGTTCAGTGACTACTTCGTATGTTTGTAGGAATTGTCCTATTGTGATTTTTGGTAGGGGTTTCGGTATGGATTTGGTGTGCCTACCATTAGAATAACTTGATATCATCCTTGGAATGAACTGGTTGGAATTCAACCAGGTTCATATCAACTGTTTTGCGAAGACAGTTATTTTTCCTGAAGAGGTTGGTGTCGAAGATGTGACTATGTCGGTTAAACAAATGAACCTAGCTGTGAAAGATGGTGATGTGGTATTTATGTTGTATTCTGCAATAGAAGCGGAGGGAAAAGCAAAGAGTGATGGATTTCCAGTGGTGAATGAATTTCCAGAGGTGTTTCCGGAAGACATTAGTGAATTGCCACCTGAGAGGGAGGTATAATTTACTATAGATTTGATTCCTGGAACTAGTCCGGTGTCGATGGCACCTTACCGTATGTCGGCATCTGAATTAGCGGAGTTAAAGAAACAGTTGGAAGAGTTACTTGAGAAGAAGTTTATTCGTCCGAGTGTTTCTCCGTGGGGTGCTCTGGTGTTGTTGGTTAAGAAGAAAGAAGGTTCAATGAGATTATGTGTTGATTACAGACAGCTGAATAAAGTTACAATCAAGAATCGGTATCCTTTGCCGAGGATCGATGATTTGATGGATCAACTAGTTGGAGCTTGTGTATTTAGTAAGATTGATCTGAGATCTGGATATCATCAGATTCGTGTGAAGTCGGAAGATATTCAGAAAACTGCATTTAGAACGAGGTATGGACATTACGAGTATTCTGTTATGCCGTTTGGAGTTACTAATTCACCTGGTGTTTTCATGGAGTATATAAACAGGATATTTCATTCGTATCTTGATAAGTTTGTGGTGGTGTTCATTGATGATATTCTAATTTATTCGAAGAGCGATGAGGAGCATGCAGAACATCTCAGAGTTGTGTTGGAATTGTTGAAAGAGAAGAAGCTTTATGCGAAGTTGTCCAAGTGTAAATTCTGGTTAAGTGAAGTAAGTTTTCTTGGCCATGTAATTTCCAAGAATGGAATTGTTGTGGATCCTACGAAGGTAGAAGCAGTATCTCAGTGGGAAGCGCCGAAGAATGCTTTTGAGATCCGTAGTTTTCTGGGTCTTGCAGGTTATTACAGGAAGTTTATAGAAGGATTTTCCAAATTAGCGTTACCGTTGACTAAGTTGACCAGGAAGGGTCAGATGTTTGTTTGGGATGTTAAATGTGAGAAAGGATTTCAAGAGCTGAAGAGGAGGTTGACAAGTGCTCCGATCTTGATTTTGCCAAATCCGACTAAGTCTTTTGTTGTGTATTGTGACGCATCATTAATGGAATTAGGTGGTGTGTTGATGCAAGATAAGCAGGTGGTGGCTTATGCTTCAAGACAATTGAAAGTACATGAAAGGAATTATCTGACTCATGATTTGGAGTTGGCAGCTGTTGTGTTTGTTTTGAAGTTGTGGAGGCATTATTTATATGGTTCTCGGTTTGAGGTGTTCAGTGATCACAAAAGTCTGAGGTATCTCTTTGATCAGAAAGAGTTGAATATGAGGCAGAGGAGATGGTTAGAATTTCTAAAGGATTATGATTTCGGTTTGAATTACCATCCTGGTAAGGCAAACGTTGTTGCGGATGCTTTGAGTAGGAAGTCCTGGCATATGTCGATGTTAATGGTCCGTGAGTTAGATTTGGTTGAGCAGTTCAGAGATTTAAGTTTGGTATGTGAAACTACTCCGAATAGTGTGAAATTGGGTATGTTGAAACTGACTAGTGGTGTTCTGGAAGAAATTCGGAATGGACAGAAGTCCGATGTTGGGTTAGTTGATAAGTTGACATTGATCAACCAAGATCAAGGAGGTGAGTTCCGGATTGATGAGAATGGTGTTATGAGATTTGGTAATAGGGTGTGTGTTCCGGATGTTGCAGAGATTAGGAAGAGTATTTTGGAAGAAGGACATCGTAGTGGATTGAGTATTCATCCTGGTGCTACTAAAATGTACCATGATTTGAAGAAGTTTTTTTGGTGGCCGGGAATGAAAAAGGAAATTGTTGAGTTTGTGTATGCTTGTTTGGTTTGTCAGAAGTCGAAGATTGAGCATCAGAAACCGTCAGGATTGATGGAACCGTTGTTTGTTCCAGAATGGAAATGGGATGGAATCTCTATGGATTTTGTGTCTGGTTTGCCAAGAACATTGAAGAATTATGATTCTATCTGGGTTATTGTTGATCGGTTGACGAAATCTGCTCACTTTATTCCGATAAGAATGGATTATCCGATGGAAAGGTTGGCAAAATTGTATGTGGAGAAGATTGTGAGTTTGCATGGTATTCCTTCTAGTATTGTGTCGGATCGAGATCTGAGGTTTACATCTAAATTCTGGACGGGATTGCAAGAAGCTTTGGGTACTAAGTTGCGATTGAGTTCCGCTTATCATCCACAGACAAATGGTCAGACGGAGAGAACGATTCAGTCGTTGGAAGATTTGTTAAGAGCTTGTGTGTTGGAGAAAGGTGGAGCTTGGGATAGTTATCTACCATTGATTGAGTTTACCTACAACAATAGTTTTCATTCGAGCATTGGTATGGCTCCGTTTGAGGCATTGTATGGTAGGAGGTGTCGGACACCGTTGTGTTGGTATGAATCTGGAGAGAGTGTTGTGATTGGACCGGAAATTGTCCAACAGACTTCGGAAAAGATTAAGATGATTCAGGAGAAGATGAGGACTTCTCAGAGTCGTCAGAAAAATTATCACGATAAGAGGATGAAAGATCTTGAGTTTAGCGAAGGAGAACATGTTTTTATGCGAGTTACTCCGATGACTGGTATTGGTCGAGCTTTGAAGTCAAAGAAGTTGACTCCATGTTTTATTGGTCCGTTTCAGATTACCAAGAGAGTTGGGAAAGTTGCTTATCAGATTTCTTTGCCGCCGTCACTTGCAAATTTGCATGATGTTTTTCATGTATCTCAGTTAAGGAATTACATTGCTGATCCGTCTCATGAGATTCGGGTAGACGATATACAGGTACGAGAGAATTTGACTGTGGAAGCGGTACCTGCGAGAATTGAGGATCGGAAGTTGAAACAGTTACGAGGCAAGGAGATCGCGTTGGTAAGAGTAGCTTGGAGAGGACCAGCAGATGGAAATGTCACTTGGGAGCTGGAGAGCCAGATGAAGGACTCGTATCCCGAACTGTTCGTCTAAGGTATATTTTCGAGGACGAAAACTCTTTTAGTAGGGGAGAGTTGTGACACCCCAATTTAATTCAATTGTTAAATAATTAGGAATTTAATTATTAAATTAATTAAAGGCTTAATTTATAATATTTTGGATTAAATGAATGAATTAATTATGGAATTAAAAAGGAAGATCGGGGGTGTAAAGTTGAATTAGAGGTGTTTGTAGTAAAAAGCTCTATTAAAATAATTACTAATTATTATTATTATTTGGCAAATAATAAAAGGAAAAGAAAAATAAGAATAAAAAGGAAAAGGAAAAGAAGGGTTTTAGAAAAACTCAGTGTACGTGAAATTGGAGAAGAGAAGAGAAGAGAGGAAAAAGCCAAACGCCGGGAATTCGAAGGATCATCGCGAGGTAAGGGGTGATTTCGATTAATTACTATGCCTTATAGATTTTGGGATCAATAGAATTGATTAGGCATGTTAGGAATCCCAATTTAGGATTTATGAAATTCAAACCCCAATCCCATGAAATTATGTTTTAATTCAATTTGAGGTTATGAGGAAATTGTATGATGTTATGGTGTGTTATATTCTCATTAGAATCATGTACTATAACTTGTTTTGGAAATTCTGTGAGTTGGATTTGTATGGGTATGAATTGGATGGGATTTGGAATGAATAAATGCTGTCAAATAGCAGTTTTTGACTTTTCAGGTCGCAGGAATCGGTTCCCAGTGTGGAGGAACCGAGTTCCCAGTTTAAATTTGTGAAGAAACTGACTTTTTCAACGTAGGAACCGGTTCCTGTATAGGTAGGAACAGAGTTCCAATACATTTTTCAGAATGGGTGTTTTCTGAACTTCGCAGGAATCGGTTCCTGTATATGTAGGAACCGGGTTCTGCTGTAACTTTTTGAAAAATACTAAACTTTGAAAATTCATAACTTTCAAACCGTAAGTCCGTTTTGAGTGCCGTTTTGGACGTTATTTCTTAAATTAAATACTCTATCTTATATAATAAGAAAAATATTATTTTATGAAAATTATTTTAAAAAGAGACGAATTTCAAATTTTTGGTAAATCTTGGTATTTTGAGAATGATGTAGAATCGTTGTGAAGTGTTCTGATTTGGTGAATGAGAATTGATACTCATGTGTTGTGCTTGCTATCCATTATGATTGAGATGTGATCCTGTGGTATATTGGTTTTGGCATTATTTGGAATTATGTTGTGATCATATTCTGTTGATTGATATGGCATGTTAGTGATGTACATGCATATGCATTATTTTGGTGAAGTTAATTCCCACTGTGTGGAATTTGACTTGTATTGCCGTTAACCGATACCCGAGAGTGATGGGTGGTTAGGCTGGATTCATGTCCGAGTGTGATGGACGGATCGGTGATTGCTTCGGCTGGATTCATGTCCGAGTGTGATGGACGAATCGATGGTTACTGTATCCGAGTGTGATGGATCAATGATGGTGACTTGGTCACGTGTTGGTACCACATGCATTGTGTCTGCATTTATGTTTGCATGGAATTGTAACATGTTAGGATGTCTTCCAGTGTTACAATTCTTTGATTGATTCTTGAATTGTGCATAATGACTTGTATGATTGTAACTGTGTGTTGAATCCGAATTTATGCTAAAATGGGTGAAATAATATGCTTGTGATATAATATTGATTGAGAAGCTTATAATGCATGTTAATTATGAGAAATATCACCCTTACTTTAATGATTTCAGATTAAAGTTAGCAGCTCAGGGGTTGGTGAGGATGGCTCTAGAGCTATGTTATTTTGAGTCCGCGTGTCAGTGTCGTGCTCTGATAGGTTGTAACACTGGGGGAAACGTTTGAATGACGAGTTTCATTTTCTATTATTTAATTTATGTTGGGAATACTTATGAAATAAAGTTATTCCGGTTTTGAGATATTTCCGCTGTGTAGAACATGATGTTGATTTAAATATTTATTGTAATAATTCCTTCAGTAAAGCATGACAACTGTAAAAATTGAGGTTTTATATTTATCTTGAATTGTGACATCCCTGATTTTTCATGTTACTCTGATTTAATTAATATATTCGCGGGTTATTTAGAAGGGGTGTTACACTTGCTATGTTAGAAACTTTAGTATGGCAAGTGGGCATTATGTGTGGGTGAAAAAGGGAACTAACTATGAAGGACCCAAGGCAACTTGGGTACCTAACAAAGAATAATTTGTTTTTGTAGGCATGCTTGAAATCCACATCAAATGTTTGGTATCTTGATAGTGGATGTTCAAAGCATATGACAGGAGATGTACACCAATTTTCATATCTAGTACATAAAGCCAAAGGATATGTCACTTATGGAGACAACACCAAAGGAAAGATTCTTGGCGTTGGAATAGTTGGCACACCTCCATCCATTCAAATTGAGGATGTTCTATCTGTTGAAGGATTAAAGCACAACCTTCTTAGCATAAGTCAACTTTGTGATAGAGGGTTCAAGATCAAATTCAACAAAGAAGAATGCCTTATTATGGATGAGGCAACCAATGAGGTAAAACTCAAAGGTATAAGAACTAACAATATTTTTATGATTACTTTAGATGATTTGTCTATGAAGGTACAATGTCTTATGGTAAACAACAATGACGCTTGGTTATGGCACAAGAGGATTGCTCACATTCACATGGAGAACTTGAACAAATTGGTTAAGCATGACTTAATTATTGGTCTACCAAAGATGAAGTTCATCAAAGACAAATTATGTAGCGCTTGCCAAAAGGGCAAACAGACCAAAACAACTTTCAAATCTAAGAATGTGGTGTCTACTACAAGGCCACTACAATTGTTACACATGGATCTCTTTGGTCCATCAAGAACAAAAAGCTTCGGAGGTCATGTATACACTTTAGTCATTATTGATGATTTTTCTAGATATTCTTGGACTTTGTTTCTTGTGCAGAAAAGTGATGCTTTTAAAGCTTTTAAGAAGCATGCTAAGCAAATCCAAAATGAAAAATCACTAAAGATTGTATCCATAAGAAGTGATCATGGTGGAGAATTCCAAAATGCACAATTTGAAGAATTTTGTCAAGAACATGGTATCTCTCATAATTTTTCAGCACCTAGAACTCCACAACAAAATGGAGTAATTGAAAGAAAGAATAGGTTTCTAGTGGAACTTGCAAGAACAATGCTTAGTGATGCAAATCTTCCTAAATATTTTTGGGTGGATGCGGTTAGTACGGCATGTTATGTTGGAAATCGAGTTATCATTAGACCTATAATAAAGAAGACTCCATATGAACTCTTCAAAGGAAGAAAGCCAAATATTGCTCACTTTCACATTTTTGGATGCAAGTGCTTTGTTCTTAACAATGACAAAGACAATCTCGGTAAGTTTGACGAGAAATCCGACGAAGGTATATTTCTTGGTTATTCTCTTTCTAGTAAAGCATATAGAATTTATAATAAAAGAACTTTAACTATTGAAGAATCTATGCATGTATCTTTTGATGAAACTAACACCTCTAAGGAGGAAGTAGTTGTTTGTGATGATGATGATCCTATAGATTTACCCCCGAAAGATCTTTCAAATGATCAATTTGTGAAATCACCGGAAAATCAAGAAAGCATTGTACAACAAGATTCAAACATCAATGATCTACCAAAAGAATGGAGAACTCATAGAGACCATCCTATTGACAAAATTATTGGTGACATTAGCCAAGGAGTATCAACAAGATTGAATCTAAAAGATGCTTGCTTAAACATGGCGTTTGTTTCTCAAATTGAACCTACCAAAGTTGATGAAGCCTTAGGAGATGATCAATGGATTATTCCTATGCAAGAAGAATTAAATCAATTCAAGAGAAATCAAGTTTGGGAACTTGTTCCTAGACCAAGTGGTAAACACATCATAGGTACCCGATGGGTGTTTAAGAACAAACTTGATGAGAATGGTCTAATTGTTCGAAACAAAGCAAGGTTGGTTGCCCAAGGTTACAATCAAGAAGAAGGAATCGACTTTGAAGAAACATTTGCTCTGGTGGCAAGGTTAGAAGCTATACGTCTTTTACTTGCTTATTCTTGTTCATTAAATTTTCAGCCTTTTCAAATGGACGTCAAAAGCGCATTCTTGAATGGATACATCAATGAAGAAGTCTATGTCAAACAACCTCTTGGATTTGAAGACTTCAAACATCCTACACATGTCTTTAAGTTGAGAAAGGCTCTTTATGGCTTAAAGCAAGCACCAAGAGCATGGTATGATAGACTTAACAATTTTTTGTGTGAAAAAGGTTTCGAAAAGGGTAAGGTTGATAAAACTTTGTTCATTAAGAAAATCCAAAGTAACACTTTATTGGTTCAATTCTATGTTGATGATATCATTTTTGGATCGACTAATAAAGAAATGTGTGAGGAATTCTCATTGATGATGCAAGGAGAATTCGAGATGTCTATGATGGGAAAGATGAACTACTTTCTTGGACTACAAATCAAGAAACTAGAAGATGGAATCTTCATCAACCAATCTAAGTATTGCAAAGAATTATTGAAAAAGTTTGATATGGACAATTGTAAAGCAATGAATACTCCAATGGGCTCCGGTACATATGTTGATCAAGATGAATCTGGTACTCCAATTGATATTACAAAATACCGAGGTATGATTGGTTCCTTATTGTATTTGACGGTAAGCCGTCCTGACATCATGTTTAGTGTTTGTCTTTGTGCTCGCTTTCAAGCAAATCCAAAGGAATCACACCTTATGGCAGTTAAAAGGATCATGAAGTATCTTAAAGGAACAACCAATGTCGGCTTATGGTATATTAAAGGTAGTATTTGCACTTTAATTGGTTATTCTGACGCGGATTATGCAGGTTGTAAAACTGATCGTAAAAGCACAAGTGGTACTTGTCACATTATTGGAAATGCATTAGTATCATGGGCTTGTAAAAAGCAAGCATGTGTTGCTCTTAGCACGGCCGAAGCAGAATACATAGCAGCGGGTAGTTGTTGTGCACAAATTCTTTGGCTCAAGCAACAACTCCGTGATTACGGACTTGATCTCGGATGCATTCCTCTTCGATGTGACAATACAAGTGCTATTAATATTACAAAGAATCCGGTCATGCATTCAAGAACCAAACATATAGATATTCGACATCATTTTCTCCGTGATCATGTACTTAAAGGAGATGTCGAAGTCACTTTTGTGGATACTCATAACCAACTCGCAGATATCTTCACAAAATCGCTTGCTCGAGAACCATTCTTCAAAATCCGAAGAGAACTTGGTATTTTGGATGAAGGTGATATCTAAATGTTTCTCATAAGATGCACGTCTTAAATTTTAAATATATTTGTTTCACTCTTTTTCCCCATCCTTTTTTATGTTAACAAAGGGGGAGAAGAATATGCATATGTGTTGTTTTATTTCAAAGAAATTGCAGGCCCAAATAACTATCAAACTCACTCCAAAATTCAAATAATCATGGACTTAGGGGGAGCATACAATTTAGGGGGAGCCTTGCATTTGCTTAACATATTTGCTACACAAAACAACATCAACATTTCAAGAAATGTTTTCAAGACTTGGTTGTCATCATCAAAAAGGGGGAGAATGTAATTGCAAGCTTCTCAAGTCATATTTAAAGCATTAGTTTTGATGAAGACAACATGGACATCAACATTCAAAGGATGTGCAAAAAGCTTATCAACATCATATAAAAGTCTTGAAGATTAGAAGAAGAATTATTGAAGAATCAACAAATGTCAAATGGTATAAATAATTCTTAATCTTAAATATAGATGTTCACAAAAATATGCATTCATAATCATATACATATCTCACATGTTTACTTTTAAGAAAAACTTTGTTTGAAACCTTTTTCAAAAAGAATTTTTGAAAATAATCTTTCAGGAACCGGTTCCTCCCTAATAGGGAACCGGGTTCCAAACTTGTTTAAAAAACATGTCCCTGGATTTTGTACCAGGAACCGGGTTGTACCAATAGGGGAACCGGTTCCTGCATGATATTTTTGAAATCTGACTTATAACATTCACTAAGAACCGGGTTCTCCCTGTGTCGGAACCGGTTCCCAGCGAACCAGTGCAGCTTTTCTTTTAGTTTTTGAACATTTTTTAAGTGATACTCTTTCATGAATGCATTGCATCTTTTCATATGAATTGGCATGAATGAAGAGGTTCTTGTGACATTATAAATTATGCAGATTTTCAGATTTAAAGAACAAGAACACAATAACTTTTTCATACAACAAAATACTTCTTCAATAAACAATTATCTCATTCAAATTTGCATATAAAATTTCATGTGTTCATAAATTTTGTGAAACTTACCATATACACTTTCATTAAATCATTACAAGTTTCATACATACATTATGAACATTTATAATCATTGCTTGAGAATTGTTTCTATCTTGAAGAAGAAGATCAATTGAAGATTGATAGTGCTCTCCATATATTTCAAATTAAATCATTGTATTACTTAAAGAAATTATTTCCTTACTATCTAGGATTGTTGGAAGTAAGTGTTGTGATTTGAAGAGGATTGTTCTTCATTCACATTAGTGTTTGTTTGATCTTAAAGGTGTTAAGAACCTTTGGTCACCCTATAGGTTAGATAGTAAGCAAAGGATGTACAATCATTCTAACTATAGTGAAATCTCTTTCGTGTTGGAAAGAGGACTGGAGTACTCTCGGATTGTTAGGGGAACCAGGATATATCACCGTGTTCTTTACTTTTCCGCATTTATCGCTTTCATCACCATAATCAGGAAAAGATAAGATATAATCAAAACATTCAAACACTTAACCAAAAATCACACCAAGTATTCTCATAAAACCGAATAAATTTTTATAGACCTAATTCACCCCCCCCCCTCTTAGGCACTCTGAGACTTACAAGAATCAGAATAAATCTTGGAGCAATTTATCTGAACCAGAGAAAATATCTACGAGAAAGAATCAGGATAAATTGTTGAAAGATTTAAACTGAACCAGTAGAGGTCTTGGATGAGTACCAGAATAATATTCATAAATGAATTATATCTTACTCGAATCTGAGGGATGTACTGAATGAGCGTCCGAATGACATCCATATCTGGATCGTAGCTGGAATGTATTTGAAAGGTATGTTGAATAAGTGACAGAATAACATCCATATTTGGATCGTATCTGGACTGTATTTGAATGAGTGACAGAATGAAATCCGTATTTGGATAGTATCTGGACTGTATTTGAATGAGTGACAGAATGACATCCGTATTTGGATCGTATCTGGACTGTATTTGAATGAGTGACAGAATGACATCCGAATCTGGATCGTATCTGGACTGTATTTGAAGGAATCTGGAGTAAGTATTAGAATGTCAGCCATATCTGGATCGCATATGAACTGTTTCAAGAAGGAATCTGGAGTAAGTATCAGACTGTCAGTCATATATGGATCCCATATGAACTGTTTCTAGAAGAGAATCTGGAGTAAGCATTAGAATGTCAGTCATATCTGGATCGCATCTGAACTAATTCTAGAAGAGATTTGGAGTAAGTATCAGAATGTCAGCCATATCTGGATCGCATCTGAACTGTTTCTAGAAGAGTGTATGAGAAGGAGTCCGTGTAGGATTGCTTCAGCTGGTCGTGTAGATAATTGCCCTGGCTTGTTAGAGATATTAATTTATGATCTTTTGAAGATTGTTGACAATATCCATCTGTTAATTAACCTTTTCCTGAAAAAGGTAAAACGTTAATTGTATGCAATGTCATGATGTATGAAATGCATGGTGCAATGATGTTCTCAAAATAAATGAGATTGTGTCGTATTCACTTATCATGTAAATAGGATTTATGAAATGTGAAATGCTTATTGAAGTGTATCTTTGTCTGGGAAAATAAATCCTTGACAAATGCTAGGGAGTCATTAAGTCCCGGACATCCGTTGAAGAGTAGGTGTGTGTTCAAACTTTGCTTAGAATTTTTTCCGCCAGAGATTCCTGTTTTGTTGTTTGAGGAGAACTCTGTTGGAGAATATTGAAAACTCTGCGGAGAGTGTCAATTCCTGCTTGGGGAAAAGAGTTCAGGAGTCTTAGTTCTCTGTTGCTCTACTGGGGAGTTGAAGTTGAACTGATGTCTGGTCGGGTCCAGGCTTCACAGTAACTTGTTGGGGATTGTAGAGTAGTCTAATGGGGAAGAGGAGTTGTGGTCCTTTGATTTGTAGTAGTCGGAGAGGCAAACTTAAACTGGGGAATCCCGCTGTTTTTTGGGGAAATAAACCATGTTGTCAATCTGTTGGAGAGGCAGCGACTTCACTGGCAGAAATCCTCAAGGATTCTTGAGGTTGACTCAGCTCGGAAGAAGTTTTCAGAGATTAAACTTTGGCTGTGAGTCATCCTATGAGAAGGATTTTTGGGAGATTTGTCACTTCCCCTAGTAGAAATTGATTTGTGGCACTGTCAGGAACTAATTGACTGTACGTAATCCCTTGTTGGGATTTGCGTTCAATGCCCCGTGATGGAGATGGAGACCTACCCCTGGTTATTCAGCACTTCTTGAGAGATTTCTGGGAATCTTGACTAGACTTCCCCAGGTGTGCTGGATAGTGGCATGTCACGCCCCCTTGTTGATAGGAGATTTGTCATTGGAAGTTTCATCCCACTTGAAGTTCTTTTGTTCACTGAGAGAGCTTTTGTTCATCGGATATTCGTTGCGTGAATTTCTTTGTTGTCAAACAAATAGCCATATGCAAACAGGGATATTCAAATAATGCAAAGTTTATGCTTGTCTTGAAATTTTGAAAATGCGTTTTTAGCAAGAAATTTTGTAAGAAAATTCAACTCGGGATTTTAAGTAAAGCCTTATAGGAGTCAGGATACCTTTTGTAACAGTATGCTTTCTGTAACACCCCGTTTTCAATTAATTGATTTATTTAAATTTGGGAATTTATTTTATTAGAATTAATAAAATAAAAAGAATTATTTATTTTGGAGTATTTGAGGAAAATAAAAGAAATAAGGAATATTGGGATTTTTATGTTATTGGGCTTAGATGTTGTTAGTAAAGAGTGGGGGTGCAGAGAAATAAAGTTATGTTTGGGACTTAGGCCATTTTCTCATTTTTGGTTTTCACGTAAGAACAGAAGTTGGAATTTGGGAAAATAGAGCTCTGAAGAACGGAGAACGAAGAACACCGCCCAAGAACTCAAAGCTGCTAATTGATAAGGTAAGGGGGGTTTATACTCGATTTATATTTGTTTATGGGTTTATGTACGGTTGATTCGGGTAATTGTAGGAAAATCCCAATTGTTAGATGTTTCTAGGGATCGATAAACTGAACCTTGTTAGAAAAGGGTTAGGTTCCCAATTTTTATGAATCGATTAAGAGTTTTAGGTCCCAAATGAGGAATTGGGAGTATATATCATGATCGTGAATTTACCTTGGAAGTTGTAGGGATAACCTCAGTGTCAGTAGAATTCCCCAAAAGGACGGTTAATCCCCGATTAAGGTTATTATAATAATTGTTGGTAACTTGGATATTGTGGTGTTGTTGTGAATTGTACAAACTCGATGTGTTAGGTACTGAAATGCGCGTTTTGGCGGACGTTTTCCCGCGTTTGGACTGCTGTTTCTGAGCTGCTGCAGGTTCAGGAAAATCCTGTTACGCGCTCAGCAACACGGGCCGTGTTGCACAACACGGGTGCCCGTGTTGCTCTTCTGTGTTGGAAGAGGGTGTGCTTCTGGTTGCACGACACGGGCCGTGTTGCACAACACGGGTACCCGTGTCAGATCCCCTGTACTGATAAAAATAAAATGTGCGTTTTCTGGACGTGCTGCACAACACGGGCCGTGTTGCACAACACGGGTGCCCGTGTTGCTCTGCTGTGATGATTTTCTGAATTTTTGGTTTCAGTGTTTTGATGTTGGATTTTATTGCCATGCTTTTAGATATGTTATCGAGCATGAATTATGATATAATTGATGTGATTGGTTGATGTTTGAATAGTATGCTGAGTGATTACATGCTATTCGTAACTTGATATGATTGATGTTTAAATAGTATGCTGAGTGGTTACATGCTATTCATATCATGTTATGTTTGATATTGTTGATGTGCATGATATGTTGATCGATGTTCATAGTATGCTGAGTGTTACATACTTACATATCATGTTGCATTTGTTAATTCCCATTGTGTGGAATTAACATGGTGGCCAATATACGTGTCCGCGATTTAATGGAACGTTGAGGTGGTAGCCGTGTCCGCGATATAATGGAACGGTGAGTTATCCGTGACCCGAGATTTAATGGGGCGGTGAAGTGGTACCACATGCATGGGTGTGTTGCATTAACTTGAATATAACATGAATGGATGATTTTTCCAATGTTATATTTGATTGTTTGTATGCACGTGTGATTGATAAATGGTTGATGATGTTTGATGAATATTTGCAAATATGAAAGGCAATATGTCATGGATATATGAATTGTGAAGGTTGTGTAAATTATGAAATATGCTAGTTATTGGGTGATGCTTATGATTTCATGAATTGATTGTTATGAATGTATAACCAAATGTATATTTGAGAAGCTCACCCTTACTGTTGAATATTTCAGATTGAGGAGCTTCGCTCAGGTGCTTGGCGAAGGCTTATCGTGTCTAGTTTAGTTTCGTTTTAGTATGTCCGGGTCATGCTCTGATAGTTGTAACTCCGGGAACGTTGGGTTGTCGAGCTGCTTTAGTCAGACTCGTTTATTTCTGTTAATTGTTATAATATGACGTTGACTTTTCCAGGTGTTAATCCCTGATGATTTTGGAAAATGTTATAACATTTAATTTATTAAATAAATTATTCCGCTGTGTTGACATGTATGAGTTACCACTAAAATTATGCATGACAGGAATTTATTTTATTAAAAGAGAATTGTAGCATTCCTCGATTATTACATGTACTCTGAGTTTATAATTTTTAATATTTGCGAAAATTATATGCGGGGTTTTAGAGGGTGTTACAATAGTGGTATCAGAGCATAGTCGGTCGTTGTGACCAGAGTCTTGAGTCAGTCATTCCTTTTCGTATGCGACTAGTGCAAGGTAACACTGTCGATACTGTATTCTGATGTGGAGTATGTTTCAATTCTCAGGAATATGGCTGGAAGAGGTAATGGACGAAATGATGCTGCACTAGCTGAGGCTTTGGGGATGTTAGCTGGTGTACTTGCTGGAAACCCAACTGGAGGCGTGATTGGTGCTGATAGGCAATTGGGAAATTTCCAGAGGAACAATCCTCAGTTGTTCAAAGGTACACATGACCCCGAAGGTGCTCAGAAGTGGCTGAAGGAAATCGAAAGGATTTTCCGTGTGATCGATTGTGCTGAAGATCTGAAAGTCAGATATGGTACGCATATGTTGGCAGAAGAGGCCGACGACTGGTGGGTTGCCACAAGGACTGAAATGGTTCAGGATGGAGAGGCACTGACTTGGGCTAACTTCAGAAGGGCTTTTCTGAGGAGGTACTTTCCTGAAGATGTTCGGGGAAGAAAGGAAATTGAATTTTTGGAGCTTAAGCAGGGCAATCTGACTGTTAGTGAGTATGCTACTAAGTTCACTGAGCTGTCAAAGTATTATGCACACTACAACAATGATGAGGCTGGAGAATTCTCTAAATGTATCAAATTTGAGAATGGTCTCCGAGATGAGATTAAGCAGGGAATCAGGTACCAGCGTATTCGTAGATTTTCTGATCTGGTGGATTGTAGCAGAATCTTGGAAGAAGATATTACCAAGAATCGGTCGTCTCACTCTCGTGGGGCTGTTGATAAAAGAGGGAAGCAACATATGGACCGTGGCAAGCCATATGGTAGAGATAACCAGAGACCAGGCGGTTGGAAAAGGCCTAGTGGGGGAGATTCTAAGGCTCCTATCAGATGCTACAGGTGTGGTGAGTCTGGTCATCACATTCGAGATTGTAAGAGTGATGAGAAGAAGTGCTATAAATGTGGAAAGGCTGGTCATTTGTCTATTGATTGCAAAGGGAAGTCTGTTACTTGTTACAATTGTGGCGAAGAAGGTCACATTCGTCCGCAGTGTCCTAAGCCTAGGAAGGATCAGTCAGGTGGAAAAGTGTTTGCTTTGTCTGGATCTGAGACTACCCCAGAGGATCGATTGATTAAAGGTACGTGTTTTATTCATGGCACACCTTTAGTTGCAATTATTGATACTGGTGCAACTCATTCTTTCATTTCTTTGGATTGTGCTGAGAGGTTGAAACTGGACATATCTGGTATGCGAGGTAGCATGGTTGTTGATACTCCTGCATCGGGTTCAGTGACAACTTCACTCGTATGTAGGAATTGTCCTATTGAGATTTTTGGTAGAGGTTTCGGTATGGATTTAGTGTGCCTACCGCTTGAACAAATTGATATTATCCTTGGGATGAACTGGTTGGAATTTAACCGGGTTCATCTGAACTGCTTTGCTAAGACGGTGATTTTCCCAGAAGCAGTTGGTGTCGAGAATTTGACTATGACTGCTAGGCAGGTGCAAGAAGCAATGGAAGATGGTGCTAATGTGTTTATGTTACTTGCTTCGTTAGATGCAACAGGAAAGGTCAGGAGTAGTGAATTGCCAGTGGTGTGTGATTTTCCAGAAGTCTTTCCTGATGATGTTGGCGAGTTACCTCCTGAGAGAGAAGTGGAATTTTCTATAGATTTGATTCCTGGTACGAGACCGGTGTCGATGGCGCCATATCGTATGTCTGCGTCTGAATTGGCTGAATTGAAGAGTCAGTTGGAAGATTTACTGGAGAAGAAGTTTATTCGTCCAAGTGTTTCGCCTTGGGGTGCTCCGGTATTGTTGGTTAAGAAGAAAGAAGGTTCTATGAGACTGTGTGTTGATTACAGGCAATTGAACAAGGTAACCATTAAGAATCGGTACCCGTTACCGAGGATTGATGATTTAATGGATCAGTTAATTGGAGCCAGTGTATTCAGTAAGATTGATTTGAGATCTGGATATCATCAGATTCGTGTGAAAGCGGAAGATATTCAAAAGACTGCTTTTCGAACGAGGTATGGGCATTATGAATATTCTGTTATGCCGTTCGGAGTTACTAATGCACCTGGTGTTTTCATGGAATATATGAATAGGATTTTTCACCCATATCTGGATAAGTTTGTTGTGGTTTTTATTGATGACATTCTGATTTATTCCAAGAATGACAAAGAGCATGCGGAACATCTCAGAATTGTGTTAGAGTTGTTGAAAGATAGGAAGTTGTATGCAAAGTTGTCCAAATGTGAGTTCTGGCTAAATGAAGTTAGTTTTCTTGGACATGTGATTTCTAAGAATGGTATTGCAGTGGATCCTACAAAAGTAGAAGCGGTATCTCAGTGGGAAGCGCCGAAGACTGTTTCTGAAATCAGAAGTTTTCTTGGTCTTGCAGGTTATTACAGAAAATTTATCGAAGGATTCTCAAAGTTAGCTTTGCCGTTGACGAAGTTGACTCGTAAAGGACAAGCGTTTATTTGGGATTCTGATTGTGAGAAAGGTTTCCAAGAATTGAAGCGGAGATTGACAAGTGCTCCTATTCTGATTTTGCCGAATCCGGTGGAATCTTTTGTGGTCTATTGTGATGCATCTCTGTTGGGTTTAGGTGGTGTTTTAATGCAGAATCAGCAGGTAGTTGCGTATGCTTCGAGACAGTTGAAGGTTCATGAAAGGAACTATCCTACTCATGACTTAGAGTTGGCAGCAGTTGTGTTTGTCTTGAAATTGTGGAGACATTATCTGTATGGTTCGAGGTTTGAAGTGTATAGTGATCATAAGAGTTTGAAGTATCTTTTCGATCAGAAAGAGCTCAATATGAGGCAAAGAAGGTGGTTAGAATTCCTCAAAGATTATGATTTTGGTTTGAATTACCATCCTGGTAAGGCAAATGTAGTTGCAGATGCTTTGAGCAGGAAGTCCTTGCATATGTCTATGATGATGATTCGTGAATTAGATTTAATTGAGCAATTCCGAGATTTGAGTTTAGTTTGTGAAAGTACTCCGAAGTGTGTTCGTTTGGGTATGTTGAAACTTACTAGTGGCATTCTAGAAGAGATCAGGATCGGGCAGAAATCTGATGTTAATTTAGTTGATAAATTGACATTGATCAACCAAGGTCAAGGTGGTGAGTTTAGAATTGATGAAAATGATGTTATGAGATTTGGCGATAGAGTTTGTGTTCCTGATGTCGCAGAAATCAAGAAAAGTATATTAGAGGAAGGACATCGCAGTGGGATGAGCATTCATCCGGGTGCCACGAAAATGTATCATGATTTGAAGAAATTGTTTTGGTGGCCGAGAATGAAAAAGGAAATAGCTGAATTTGTGTATGCATGTTTAATCTGTCAGAAATCGAAGATTGAGCATCAAAAGCCGTCTGGGTTTATGCAACCGATGTTTATTCCAGAATGGAAGTGGGATAGTATTTCTATGGATTTCGTATCTGGGTTGCCAAGGACTCCTATGAATAGTGAAGCGATATGGGTCGTTGTGGATAGGTTGACTAAGTCTGCTCATTTTATACCGGTGCGAATGGATTACTCGATGGAGAGATTGGCACAGTTGTATATTGAGAAAATAGTGAGTTTGCATGGAGTTCCTTCTAGTATTGTGTCAGATAGAGATCCGAGGTTCACTTCGAAATTTTGGGAAGGATTGCAGAAGGCTTTGGGTACTAAGTTGAGATTGAGTTCAGCTTACCATCCTCAGACTGATGGACAGACGGAGAGGACGATTCAATCGTTAGAAGATTTATTGCGTGCTTGTGTTTTAGAGAAGGGTGGAGCTTGGGATAGCTATTTGCCATTGATTGAATTTACTTATAACAATAGTTACCATTCGAGTATTGGTATGGCTCCGTTTGAGGCATTGTATGGTAGACGATGTAGGACGCCTTTGTGTTGGTATGAATCTGGAGAGAGTTCGGTAGTTGGGCCAGAGATTGTTCAGCAGACTACTGAAAAGATCAAATTGATTCAAGAGAAGATGAGAGCTTCTCAGAGTCGTCAGAAAAGTTATCATGACAAGAGGAGAAAGAATTTAGAATTCAGTGCTGGAGATCATGTGTTTATGAGAGTTACTCCGATGACGGGTATTGGTCGGGCGTTGAAGTCTAAGAAGTTGACTCCGTGTTTTATTGGTCCGTTTCAGATTACGGAAAGAGTTGGAGAAGTTGCTTATCGCATTGCTTTACCTCCGAGACTTGCGAATTTGCACGATGTTTTTCATGTGTCTCAGTTGAGGAGATACATTCCAGACCCATCTCATGTAATCCAAATAGATGATGTACAGGTAAGAGATAACCTGACAGTAGAAGCATTGCCTATGAGGATAGAAGATCGGGAAGTGAAACAGTTAAGAGGTAAAGAGATAGCATTAGTGAAGGTTGCTTGGGGAGGTCCAGCAGATGGAAATATCACTTGGGAGTTGGAGAGCCAGATGAAAGAGGCTTATCCGGAGCTGTTCGTCTAAGGTATGTTTTCGAGGACGAAAACTCTTTTAGTGGGGGAGAGTTGTAACACCCCGTTTTCAATTAATTGATTTATTTAAATTTGGGAATTTATTTTATTAGAATTAATAAAATAAAAAGAATTATTTATTTTGGAGTATTTGAGGAAAATAAAAGAAATAAGGAATATTGGGATTTTTATGTTATTGGGCTTAGATGTTGTTAGTAAAGAGTGGGGGTGCAGAGAAATAAAGTTATGTTTGGGACTTAGGCCATTTTCTCATTTTTGGTTTTCACGTAAGAACAGAAGTTGGAATTTGGGAAAATAGAGCTCTGAAGAACGGAGAACGAAGAACACCGCCCAAGAACTCAAAGCTGCTAATTGATAAGGTAAGGGGGGTTTATACTCGATTTATATTTGTTTATGGGTTTATGTACGGTTGATTCGGGTAATTGTAGGAAAATCCCAATTGTTAGATGTTTCTAGGGATCGATAAACTGAACCTTGTTAGAAAAGGGTTAGGTTCCCAATTTTTATGAATCGATTAAGAGTTTTAGGTCCCAAATGAGGAATTGGGAGTATATATCATGATCGTGAATTTACCTTGGAAGTTGTAGGGATAACCTCAGTGTCAGTAGAATTCCCCAAAAGGACGGTTAATCCCCGATTAAGGTTATTATAATAATTGTTGGTAACTTGGATATTGTGGTGTTGTTGTGAATTGTACAAACTCGATGCGTTAGGTACTGAAATGCGCGTTTTGGCGGACGTTTTCCCGCGTTTGGACTGCTGTTTCTGAGCTGCTGTAGGTTCAGGAAAATCCTGTTACGCGCTCAGCAACACGGGCCGTGTTGCACAACACGGGTGCCCGTGTTGCTCTTCTGTGTTGGAAGAGGGTGTGCTTCTGGTTGCACGACACGGGCCGTGTTGCACAACACGGGTACCCGTGTCAGATCCCCTGTACTGATAAAAATAAAATGTGCGTTTTCTGGACGTGCTGCACAACACGGGCCGTGTTGCACAACACGGGTGCCCGTGTTGCTCTGCTGTGATGATTTTCTGAATTTTTGGTTTCAGTGTTTTGATGTTGGATTTTATTGCCATGCTTTTAGATATGTTATCGAGCATGAATTATGATATAATTGATGTGATTGGTTGATGTTTGAATAGTATGCTGAGTGATTACATGCTATTCGTAACTTGATATGATTGATGTTTAAATAGTATGCTGAGTGGTTACATGCTATTCATATCATGTTATGTTTGATATTGTTGATGTGCATGATATGTTGATCGATGTTCATAGTATGCTGAGTGTTACATACTTACATATCATGTTGCATTTGTTAATTCCCATTGTGTGGAATTAACATGGTGGCCAATATACGTGTCCGCGATTTAATGGAACGTTGAGGTGGTAGCCGTGTCCGCGATATAATGGAACGGTGAGTTATCCGTGACCCGAGATTTAATGGGGCGGTGAAGTGGTACCACATGCATGGGTGTGTTGCATTAACTTGAATATAACATGAATGGATGATTTTTCCAATGTTATATTTGATTGTTTGTATGCACGTGTGATTGATAAATGGTTGATGATGTTTGATGAATATTTGCAAATATGAAAGGCAATATGTCATGGATATATGAATTGTGAAGGTTGTGTAAATTATGAAATATGCTAGTTATTGGGTGATGCTTATGATTTCATGAATTGATTGTTATGAATGTATAACCAAATGTATATTTGAGAAGCTCACCCTTACTGTTGAATATTTCAGATTGAGGAGCTTCGCTCAGGTGCTTGGCGAAGGCTTATCGTGTCTAGTTTAGTTTCGTTTTAGTATGTCCGGGTCATGCTCTGATAGTTGTAACTCCGGGAACGTTGGGTTGTCGAGCTGCTTTAGTCAGACTCGTTTATTTCTGTTAATTGTTATAATATGACGTTGACTTTTCCAGGTGTTAATCCCTGATGATTTTGGAAAATGTTATAACATTTGATTTATTAAATAAATTATTCCGCTGTGTTGACATGTATGAGTTACCACTAAAATTATGCATGACAGGAATTTATTTTATTAAAAGAGAATTGTAGCATTCCTCGATTATTACATGTACTCTGAGTTTATAATTTTTAATATTTGCGAAAATTATATGCGGGGTTTTAGAGGGTGTTACACTTTCGAACTAACCTATGCTTCAATTAGGACTTTTGAAGGGTTATAACGTGGCTTGGTTAATGGTTTAAAAAACAATGATTGATATAAGTTGGTTTTCTAATACAACTTAATTTTCAGATTATAAGTATCTATGTCAATTTAAATGAATGTATTTTAAGTGAGGGTTAGTGAAACAAACTTTACATAGAATATAATGGACTCAAACAACATCATACAACATAATCAAATATTATAAATTTGTGAGCAATCAAAAAGATTTATTATAAATTTCCAGGATGCACATTTTATTGAAATTAATCGTGGAACAGGAATCAATTATGAAGTTCATCTAGTTTGTGAAGCAATGAAAAAGAAATATATGGAGGAAGAAGCTTACACAATAGCTTCATACTTCTTATATTTCTTTTCATTGTATCTCAAACTAGATGAAGTTTAGTGTCGTTGTTGTTTCTTCATTTACTAAAATGTTTTGTTCTTGTTGAGTCCTACAATAACCACGAAACTTATCAATCTGTGAAACCTTAAACTTATTTTTCAATAGAGTATGAAAAATATATTGTTTGTGAAGCTTGAAGAAGAAGTACAAGGTGGATGAAGTTTCCAGCATAACTCCATGCTTCTTGTATTTTTTTTCTATAAGTACACATACAATATATACCATAGTCAATGTATGGTCTTTATTAAGGTAGTGAAGATGAATCTGAAAAAATAAGAACAATCAACAAAAACAAACATGCAACAAACGAGATAATGGGGAACTATCTAACAAGAAGATGGAAGAAGAAGAATACCTTAACATATGAAGCACAAGATTCACGACTAATGGAGAAGAAGAAGATAAAAATGGGTGATAGGGTTTCATTGTGAAAGAAACGACGCTACTGTCAATAAGTGAGAGTTAATTCTCTTATATATGGATAAGCTATTTCACAATGGTTAACACTACCAACCATATTAATAAGTATTTATTTATTTTAAATATATCACAACAGTTAATCAAAAGCACTGTAGTGATATCTCTTTTATTTGTGAATTTTAAAATAAATAAAAAAGAAAATGTGTGCTTTAACGTTAAAGGAATAAAGCATTTTATGGCGCTGATGTTCAAACCTATGAAAGTTTGATTGTATCACCACAATTAGTTATTCAATTGTTGTTATATACAAATAATTTTTAATTAAAAAACAAAGTAAATATGCTAGCGCCTTAGTTTAGAGATGTCACCACGGTGTAGGGATGAACCGTGGTGACCATGGCGTTGTTGAATGCGCTTTTGTAATAGTGACTGATTCGACAATAGCAGTGTGTGGATGCTTGTCAGCGAATTCACGAGTTCTCTTCTTCTTCTTCTTTCTTTCGATTTCTCTTCTATGGAATTGTTGTTGTATTGTTATTTGTTGTTGTGGCAGGTTACGCTTTATGAATTGGCATTGAATTGTTACTATAATTACCGTTTTACAACTATATACGCCAGCCAAGTATTCAACATAAGTCCTTAATCGATATTATTTTACTTTTTCGCTTCTGTTTTCTTCTACCCCTTATGTTTTCTTTCGAGTTTCTTATTAAGTTTCCTAGTGTGAATGTAATTGCTATATCGTTGTTATTGTTGAACTTAGGGTAGAAGATAGTGAGGGGTTGTAGGGAGATTGATAAGAATGGGGTGAGGTTGATGGGGCTCAGGTGAATATGATGATGGTGGGAGGTGTTGAGATGAAGGTGAGGATTGTTGTGAGTTGTTGATGATGGTTGGAGGAATAAAGATGAGAGATGAAGGGTGAGTGTATTGGAGAGAGATTAGAGTGATAGAAGATTGTGAATGAATCCAAGGTTGAAGAATGGAATGTGTTCCCTATATATATATATATATATATATATATATATATATATATATATATATATATATATATATATATATATATATATATATATATATATATATATATATATATATATATATATATATATATATATATAATCTTGGGAGTTGTTTAGAATGAGATTGATTTAGGCCATTAGATCTCAGTTTTGGTGGACGTCAGTTTCGGTGGAATGTATTGAAAAGATTGTATGGAACAGAAAATGAGGCAGACAGTGCTGCTGAACGTCAGTTTCGGTGGATTATCTTGTGTGATTTCGGCTTCCACAGGGTAGCTCAAGTGTTATACTAACTCAAGTTTCCATTACAACCTTAGACTAACGAGTTACGGATGAGGAGGGTGTGTTTGTGTTAGCACGTACATGTTGGACATAACCAATTGTGCGGGTTCAAGAATAGGTTGAAAGAATAAGTGTGGAGGCTATTCTCTGTAATAGGGGGATGAATTGAGTTGGAGTCTATTGTTTCTAAGGTTATGAGTTTGTTATTCTTTAATGCAAACTTTGTGCGTAAATTTATTCAGTAACAAACGATGAACTTGTACAATAAAGTATAACTAGAATTTTTTTGTTTTTTTGCTGTGTTGGTGAGGAGGAGAAACCTTTATGAGCTTGAAGATGCTATTATTTTTATTTACGGAAAACACCATCTCCAGATTATGATATAAATTATATTTATTGGTTAAATTCAAATCAGTCTTGGATAAATTAAAAGTCAGATTTTCTTGGGCAGTGGGAAATTTATTCTTTAGGGACCTAGACATAGTTATTGTTGTAAAATCTTCATATTCTATATTGTGATCCTATGTAAATCACATTGTATCTCATATTGAAAGTTAGTTGGACAAAATATATAAAAGAAAAGAAAGTTCATATTTCACTCTCATTCTCGTCATATTTTTTCAAATTGGTATCAGAGCGCATGGCAAATATGATGGGTCAGATGTCACTGCCACGACTTTCAAAGTCGAACTACGAAAACTGGAGTAACCAGATGAAGGCGCTGTTGTGATCGTCATATGTGTGGGAAGTAACTAACGATGGGTTTGAAGAACCATCAAATACGATGGGAATCACAACTGCTCAGAACAAGGCGTTGAAAGAAACGCGAGCAAAGGATAAAACAACATTGTACATGCTGTTCAGAGCAGTTGACGAATCAGTCTTCGAAAAGGTTGCTGGTTCGACTACATCAAAGGAGGCGTGGGACACGCTCGAAAAATCTTTCAAAGGAGCAAATAGAGTCAAGAAAGTTCGCTTGCAGAATCTTCGAGGAGAAATGGAGAGAATGATGATGAAGGAAACAAAGCCCGTGTCAGACTACGTCACTCATGTGCAGACAGTGGCAAATCAACTTAATTGAAATGGAGAAGCAATGTTGGATGCTCGTATTGTCGAAAAGATTCCAAGATATTTGACAGATAGGTTTGAAAATATATTATGCGCAATAGAAGAAGCGAAGGACCTTTCGACAATCACTGTCGAAGAAGTGACTGGTTCACTTGAGGCACATGAACAGCGCAAAATAAAGAAGAACGGGGAGGCACTTGAGGATGCAGAACCCAACAGAGATGAAAAAACACTTTTCTCTCAAAATTAGCGTGGGAGAGGACATGGTCGTGGAGGACGTAATGGTGGTCGAAGTTACCAAAATAACAACTTTGACAGAGGACAATCAAGCCAACAAAACTGGCGTGGCAGAGGACGTGGCCAGAGAGGTGGTAGATCGAATTAGAACAACAACGAATGTTACAAATGCAACAAACAGGGGCACTATGCAAAATATTACAACTCCAACAGTTGCTACAACTATGGTAAAACAGGACATCTTGCAAAAGACTGTCGATCCAGAAGAAAGGTAGAAGAAACAACAAATCTTGCCCTAGAAACAGAATCGAATGAAGGATTTCTATTAATGGCTCAAAAGGAAGCAGATGCAGAAAATGACACTATGTGGTACCTGGACTCAAGAACAAGAAACCATATGTGTGGTCATAAGCATTTGTTCAAAGACATAAAGAAAATCGAAGATGGTCATGTTTCATTTGGAGATACGTCGAAAGTAAGAGTCGAAGGAAAAGGAACAATCAGTTTCTTACAGAAGATAGGATTAATCCAAGACGTGTACTATGTACCAAACCTTAAAGCAAATATTTTGAGTCTGGGACAACACACTAAAAAGGGTTATTTGATTCTCATGGAAGATCGAAGCCTGCATTTAAAAGACAAATCATGATATCTGGTTTCTCAAGTCGAAATGGGGAGGAATCGAATGTATAAGTTGAATTTGAGAAGCATTCGAGAAAAGTGTCTGCATGTCAATATCGAAGACCAAGCATCCCCATGGCATCTTCGATTTGGTCATCTACACCAGGCTGGACTAAGGAGGTTAGCAAAGAAAAATATGGTGCATGGACTGCCAAATGTAGAATTCGAAGGAAAATTCTGTGATGAATGTGTATTTGGAAATTAGACGAAAACTTCATTCCCAAGAAGGTAGAATATCAGGCCAAAAAAATTCTGGAATTAATTCACACTGACATACGTGGACCAATAACCCCATAATCCCTCAGTGAAAAAAATTATTTTATATCTTTCATTGAAAAGTCTAAAGCCTTCGAAGTATTCAAAAAGTTTAAGATAATGGTTGAAAAAGCAACAGACAAACACATCAAAGCCCTTCGATCAGACAGAGGTAGGGAATATACTTCGACATCCTTTATGAAGTACTGTGAAGAGCAAGGCATAAGAAGTTTTCTGACCACAGTTTACTCACCCAAAAAATGGTGTAGCAGAAAGGAAGAATCAAACAGTCCTTGACATGGTTCGATCAATGCTGAAGAGCAAAAACATGTCGAAGGAGTTTTGGGCAGATGATGTAGAGTGTGCAATCTACGTTCAAAATAGATGTCCATATTCGAAGCTGGGAGATTTAACACCTCAAGAAGCTTGGAGTGGTCGAAAGCCAACTATGTCTCACTTCAAAGTGTTTGGAAGTGTGGCTTATGCACATGTGCCAGATCAAAGAAGAACAAAGCTGGAAGATAAGAGTCAGAATACATACTCATTGGGTATGATGAAAAAACGAAAGGTTACAGACTCTTTGATCCAATAAACAAAAAGGTGATAGTTAGTAGAGATGTTCGAGTAAACGAAGGAAGCAAGTGGGACTAGGATAATTCGAATGACGTTGTGGTCGAAGTACCATATGCTATATGGAAAGACACTTCGACAGCTCCAGAAGACTCTGATGGTGAAGAAGGATCCTCACAGCCCAGGTTGCGAAGCTTACAAGACTTGTATGAAAACACAAAAGAATAGCATCTTGTATGTTTATTGGCAGACACTGAAGATGTCAACTTTGAAGAAGAAATAAGAAACAAAAATTGGAAGGATGCTATGAATGAAGAAATTAAAGCCATTGAACGCAATGATACTTGGGAACTAACAGATTTACCAAATGGAAGTCAAACAATTGGTGTAAGGTGGGTGTTTAAGAAAAAGATGAATGCGCAAGGTGAAATCGAAAGATACAAGGCGCGACTTATAGAGAAAGGATACAGGCAAAAAGCTGGAATCAATTTTGATGAAGTCTTCGCACCTGTTGCGAGAATAGAGACAATTTGACTGCTCATATCTCAAGTTGCTCAATACAAAATGGAAAATACATCAGATGGATGTCAAGTCAGCTTTTCTGAATGGCCTTCTTGAAGAAGATGTTTGCATCGAACAACCCCCTGGATTAATGAAAATCGAAAATGAAGGAAATGTGCTAAAGCTGAAGAAGGCACTTTATAGGCTGAAGCAGGTACCACGAGCATGGAATACTCGAATTGACACATACTTCAAGGAAAATAGATTTCAGCAATGTCCATTCGAACATGCCTTGTATGTGAAATAGAAAAAAGAGAAAATACTGCTTGTTATTAAAATATTTTTTTTTTTATGTGTCAAAATGTGATGGAATATTTGATGTTTTAGTTCCAGATGGTCAGATTATATTGCCCTGGGCAATAAGTATTCTCCATTAGAGAAAAAACAAAAAAAGAGGTTTTTGCAAATATCATAATTTTTTGAGTTATAATACTTATCAATGTTTTCTTTTCAGGGATTTGATTGAAAAGGATTTGAAAGAAGGTCGACTGAAATTTAGTGAGAAACCAAAGAATGCTATGAAGATTGACTTTGGTCCCTTACATGTGGCTGATACACACTATGCGGAGCCATTTGAAGTGCTGATGATTGAGGCTACTGAAGGCCTCATGGACGAACATATAGACATTATCAACTCACTAGAAACATTGACTCTTGAGGCTACTGATAATCTTGAAGACGAACCGGGTTTGGCTACAACAGTCGAGGCTACTGAGGGTCTCAAAGGTGGCATTGACAATCTGTCTAAGCCACATGAAATTATTATGATTGATTTTGCTGAAAAGCCTGAAGGTGATCAAAGCGACAAAGCAAAAACAAAACGAAGGCGATTTTGAATACCCAAGTGCCAACAACGAAGAACGAATTCCAATCTTTGTTGGAAAAAATAAATTCCCTAAGGCGGTTCGTGTCAAACATTCAAGTGGGAACACGAAACCAAGAGGCATTCAATCGCCTGAAAGATTATTTGATGAACACTACAAAAAATCTCTTCCCAATGATGTTAAATTATGATTTGATTATCATGTGGCAAAAAAAAAAAAGGCAGTTGCAACGTGATAATCACGTCACTAATATTTTTAGTATTAAATTAATGAACATAACGTTAATAAAGTGGGAGTCAGTTTTTTTTTAAAAAAAATATTTGCGACGTGAGAATCACGTCACAAATTTAAAATTAAAATAAAAAATAAAAAATAAAAAAGGTTGTAACATTCACATGGAGGGAAGTTTGAAATTTTCAAAATTTTAGTTGTGACGTGGGAATCACGTCGCAACCTTTTAAGAGGGAAATGGTCTGACTTGAAATTGATTAGGTGCAGGCTGAGAGAATAAAATTTTTACCATTGGTGTTTTGTGGCTGTTAGCTCCTAAATTCGACACCCACAACAAATTGGGCATATGTGCCAAAAATAGATTGAATAAATCTAAGCTGGAAATACTTCGACGTATTGGAAAAATACTTAGAGAAATTTATGAGTTAAAGTTAATCTTCGACCAGAAGGTTCTTGCGGCCTTCGACTGAAGAAAGTAACATGGCATGGAGATAGAGGTCGAAGCATATGCAGAAGACACTTGTCCACATCCTAGAGCAAAGCAACTCCTCGACGATTACCTAGTTTTTAGTAAAAGTATAGGAAGTTTATGTAGATTTCCATGTGTTCAACTAACTGTACAAGTCATTCAATACTATTCGAGTACCCGCTGTGTGAGAAAGAATACTGAAAATGTATGTTTGAAACACCACATTTTATAATCAAAGTCTTTTATATTTCTCTTTACATTCCTTTCCTTTTTATCTTGCTTGCAAACATATATTTTCCCTTGCACTTTACTTGCATTTTTTATCAGATTCCTGCACTTAAACTCTTCTCAACCCCTTTTCTATTTACTTTCTACACTCAAACTCATTTCAAACCTCAACCTTTCTTAGTCAAACGTGTGTTCTTTATTTATATTATCATTTATGTCCAACCAACGCCAATAATTAGCATATGTCTTAGGATCAAACTGATTGATCCTACGAGTAACCAAAAAATTACCCTTTTTGGAAGATCAACGGTTGTTTACCGAATAACACGACAAACAAATTGGCACGCCCAGTGGGATGTTGCTAATTTTTATTTTTTTCTTTGCTTGTTTATATTAACATAAATGCTTTGCATAATTTCTTTTCTTTTACAAAGTTTTGTATGCTATTAAGAAGTGGTAAATTAACCACCAATGAGTGAACAACTAAAAGGAGAAATAGTGAAAGTGAAATGGCTAATCAGCCAAATAATGGAGAAATACCTCCACCAATTACTACGGGAACAGCGGTTATACCAACTTTTGTACCCCAAAATATGCCCTCTCATTTTACTCAACATATGCTCATTGAAATCCTCAACTTGCTCAAGGATGCACAAGGATTGATCAGACAAATGCTCTCCTAAGACAATGAACCTCAAACTAGGGTTTCCATTTTCATCAAGATGGGTGAAATCCAAAGGTCTCAAATGATTTCCATTGCCCCAATATGTTCTCAAGATCATCCATGTCAAGTTTCATGCCTTGCACAAGAAGTTTGCTCAATCAACTGCTCAAATGCCTGAAAATCAACTATGCTAGGTCAAAAGTCAATTGTGACCCACATACAGTCAAACTTCAAGATTTTTAGTAAACATCAACACATTGAAGTGAAATCCATCATTTGATCAAAGGTTGATCATGATTCCTCAAAGAATTCCCCAAATTCATCAAAACTCAAAAGTTGCTAAATTAGGGTTTCTATAGGAAAAGTCAACCAAACTTTGACCAGGCATAACTTTCTCATACTTTATCAAAAATTTCCCATCCAAGGCCCATTTTGAAGAGGATGCAATTCCCTAAAACTCATCTTCATCCCTCAAGTTCAAAAAATGCAATCATGAAAAGATATGAGTTCAGACATTACATGTCATTTTAAAAAGTCAACAAAAATACCTTTTGGATCAAAGCTTCATACATGAACATGGAAGATCCAATTGAGATGAAACAAAAAGGGTTGTTTAGATAACATCTTAAGATTTCTAAAAAGTCCAATAACACCCCCTTAAGGTCAAAATTGAGAGAGATGTGCATTGTCAAAGTTGACCATTTTTGGAAATTTACACAAAGTCAACCATGCCCAAAATGCATTTTTCTTCAAATGGGTGCAACTTTTTATGCTTGTATCTTGTTCCTAACATGGTCCACGAACCATGAACCACTCCATGCCTCATTAAATTATTTATTTAATTTATTGTGATTTTATTCATTTAAAATTCAAATAAAATCAAATAAAATCATGTAAATTGCTTTTGGAATGATTTTGGCATTGAATGAAGATTATATATGCTGGAATATCAGGATCAAATCGTGCCAAGGGTGATTGGAACAAGAATGTCATGATTTGGCTTGTTTTGGAAACAAATAATGCAAGGATTAAATAAGATCTTATCTCCATGATTGTGCAAGATTCAATTTGTTTTTGTTAACCTAATACGTACAAATACATATACACAAAAAGGCCAGACCTAGAGGACACGAAAAAGTCGCCTCCATAAGAAGAACAAAACTCAATTTTTTTGGCAAAAAAGGGTGGTTCGAATTCTGAGTTAGAGGACGATTTAGTTTGATTCAAAGCCAGCAATCAATTCCTGGGTGTGTAGTGAAGTTATCCCAATCATTCTCAAGCCATAAAACGCCCAGAATCACAAGGTACATGACTGGTTCTTTCAGGTTCTTTATTCTCGATTACATGTGTATGCGCATTTTCAATGAGATTTGATCATGCATTCCTGTTTATTATAAGGTTTTGATGCTATCTGAATGGTTTAATTGAGTTTTAAGTGCAGGAATTTTCTAACGCCATTGTTAAGGTTTCAAGGTCCCAAATTGGGGACTCCCTGTAGAGGCAAAATTACACCAAATTGTGGGTTCCAATGAACTCAGGGCATGATTTGCAATTTATCTCGGCCTTTGGTCTTGATTTATCTTGCTGGTATTTTATTTTTGAATCATGCAGGGATGTAGCCACGGACAAAAACAATCACTATAGCCTTTAGTGACGGTTTTGTCCGTAGGTAAAAGGCTGATACCTAAAACAACAGTTCTGAGGAAGAAGGTGATCACGTGGCTGACTCCCACTGGCCGGTTTGAATTCTGGCGTGCTTCCTGAGGCATAGCACTTTATATCTTTTATATTGTATTTGTTTGATTATGCTAACAGATGAGCCATCCAGCCCAAACGGTAAAGCAAGCAAACGTGTAAGGGGAATGACCTGGGTTCGATCCCAGGTCCAGACATTTTATTATTTTCCTAACATTCTATGCAGGATGAAGTGCGCCTCATACTCAGAGGTCAACCATGCGTCTCCAAATCAGGCCCTTGGATCTTAGTGGGTTCAGATCTGGCGCTCCTGAAACACTTCCCTAGGATGAATATCCCAAGCACGGCAACACTGGATCAAAGCAATTGATTGGGCCAAAGGATTTGGGCTCAATAATTTCAGCTCCTCACCCTCCTGATTACTCAGCAATACCAGGCCCAAGTCATTTATTTTTTAATTTCTTTTTGTTTTATTTAATCATTTTTTACAACAAAAAAAATCATTTTTTACAACAAAAAAAATCATTTTTTATCAAATAAAAAAAATCATAATAATATAAAATCACAAAAAAATATAGAATTAGGTTTTTTTTATTTAAATTAATTTTATTGAACATAATTTAGTTTAATTAGATTAACTTAATTTCTTTTTTATATTAATTAAAATTAACTAGAAATTAGGTTTAATTTGCAATTAAATTGTTTTTTTCTCATTAAAAAATACACAAAAATATTTTTTAATTAATTAGATTTTTTAGGCTTCTAATTTATTCTCGTATTTAATTCACCACGCGCGCCTTTACTTTCTTTTAATTCAAATTATTGTAACTGTTTCAAGTTTGTAATAGATTAATTAGGATTTTAATTTCCGCATCTTTATTTTCAGTCAAATATTTGTGTATCTGCCCAAAAGCCTTTTAATAACTAGGACTTTAATTTCTCGGACTTTTTAATTTCCGCAACTATAAACTGCTAGATGTATGGATAATAGGATTGCATGCGAAAGATAAATCAACGATTAAAAGGTAGATAACCCTAATTGTGCAAAGATAATTAACTGAAAAAAGCACACTTCCACATGCTCACTCCTAGGGTTTTCCCCACTCTGGTTGCCTTCGGTAAACAGTCATGAAGCATATGGAATTTTAGTGGTCGTCCTCTAGTCCCAAAAGATAAAAAATCACCCATTCGGATGTTGCCTCGGAAAGATATTTAGGACTTTAGGGTAATCACTAAAGTTTCCTAACTATTGCTTTTGTGACCGTACTTGTCCCTTCGAATGTATCTTTAAAACTCCAATGATGGGGCTACCTACTCCTTAATAGTAGGATAGCATTGTCTAAAGGAAATGAGAATGAACAGTATTTTTTCGAGTAGGTAGAAAATCTTAAGTACTTACTCAAAACAACAAAACTTTTTCACAAACACTTTTCAAAACGGTTTTCAAAAACAACTTCGTCACACTCTTGAGGACAGGCACAAGGGTTATCATAAAGTTAAACAAAAACTTTTCAACACACGCACAAGAAATTTAAAAAATGAGCAAGTACCTAAGAGCCCATGGAAAACCACGGATAGAAAGGGTGCTAACACCTTCCCTTTTTATAATCTACCCCCCGTACTCAGAAACATCTCGAAAAAGGTTTTTTCTGTTCTTTTTCCTTTCCTTTGTTGGATGAAATAAAATTCGGTGGCAACTCTTGCTTACCGCGACATTTGCGAATACAAAATGCAAACCAGTATTAACAGTTAGTTCTGCCACCGTATCACACCAACCTTTAGCGAAACTATCTCTTCGATCGTTGGTTCGGCACCAACATTAACAGGAACTCAAACAGGACCAATACTTTCGTATACAGGTCCCAGAGGTCCATCAGGAACACCCCCACCCAGTGTTTTAAAACCCAGCCCGACCCGCCCGGTCGTACCGGTCTGACCGAGAGCCGGTGGGCCAGGAGGTCTGATTAAGGGATAAGAATGGAATTATATTTAGACCGGATAAAACCAGTGTGAACCGGTCGGATCACCGGTTAAACCAGTGAACCGATGGTTTTTACTGAACCGATGGGTTCGACTATTTATTTTATTTTTTTAGGGCTTTTGAAAAAAAAATTAACATAAACGCTTTGCCTCCTCGTTTACCAAACCTAGGCATTTGAAAGGTTTTATTTTTTATTCTGTCTTTTCTTTTTCTAATTGAAGTCATATTCTCAATTTTCTCTACCAACAAAAACTCCCACTTGCTGCTGTTATTTGATATTCCTTGTTTGCCGTCAAAAATTTCATCAAAACATCAAAAACGGGTTATTTCTTTTTTACTTGGTCTAATTTGCATTGATGTTTTTCAATATGAATATTATTATTTCATTTTGTTGATTAATTGATATAGAAAATAAATGATTAAATTTGATCATTCTATAAAATTGCGTCTTTTAGTTTAACAAATTGAGATAGAATTTGTATGATTGAAGCAGTTTTATACTTTTATGAATTAACTTATTATAGACTGGTAATGAAGTTGTTGTATATTGGAGATAGAAATTGGGATAGATATATATTACTGTAATAGTCGTTGTATATATTATGGAGATAGAAATTGGGTTTAAAACTATGTAATCTAAATTATATAGTAAGACAAAGTTTTCTGTTTTTTATTAATTTAAATTATATAACAAAGAAAAGTTTCAGGATTTTATTAATCTAAAATATATAGCAAAGGCTGGAAAGCAAAGTTTCTATTTTTTATTATATATGGTGATGCACAGTAACGATGCTTGGTAGCCTATATGTAATATACAACAACATATTCATATATTTTGAATTTAGATATGCTACATATTTAATGTTTCTTATTATGTTTTTATAAATTCAATAATTTTTGTTTAGAATTGTGTTTTGTTAATATTTTTGTAATATAGTTTTGTATTTTTAAATTTTGATTGATATTAGATATGGCATCACCCGCTGAAGTAATAACTTCGGAAGAAGTTACATCTCAAAATTCAACCCAACTCCAGGGCAGTAGGGGAAAAACTGATATAGCTTGGGGTCATGGTAAACAGATTGAAGAGAAAGGAAAACTTGTTAATTTGTGTATTTACTGTGATAAAATTATTAGAGGAGGGGGGATTAATAGGTTTAAATTCTATTTGGCTGGAATAAAAGGTCAAGTTGAAACATGTAAAAAGGTGCCTCCAGATGTTCAATATCAAATGAAACAAAATCTTGATGAAGGTGCAAATAAGAGAAGAAAGACTCAAGCACAAAATTTTGATGTTGATCTTACTACTCAAGAGGGTGGTGTAGTAGAAATGGATGTAGAACAATCAAGATCAAATTCGGTGATTGTGTCTCAAAAGAGAAAGAATAATAGTCGTATTGGTAATTATTTTATGCCTAGAACAACTCCTGGAGCTCAACCTTCTTTAAAAAGTGTGTTACAAAGTAAGGAATTGGTGGAGAAGTGTGATCTAGCTATTGCAAGATGGTTCATTGATTCTTCTGTGTCATTCAATGCATCTAATTCTGTGTATTTTTAATCTATGGCTGATGCACTTTGCAACATGAGTCTGCGGTATAAAGTTCCAACTATGCATAGTCTTCGTGGCTATTTTTTAAATAAATGGGTTGAAGATGTGAACAAATTGATAGAGGAGTATCGTGAGATTTGGAAGAAAACTGGTTGTACTCTAATGGCCGATGGATGGACTGATCGAAAAAGAAGAACTCTTATAAACTTTCTAGTTTATTGTCCCAAAGGTACTATTTTTCTAAAATCTGTTGATGATTCTCATGCTTCAAAAACTGCAGATATGTTGTATAAGCTTTTTAGAGAGGTGGTTTTATTTGTTGGGCTTGAAAATGTAGTTCACATAGTGACAGATAATGCTGCAAATTATGTTGTTGCTGGAAGGTTATTAGAAAATGAGTTTCCTACTTTATTTTGGTCTCCTTGTGCGGCACATTGCATTAACTTGATGTTGTAAGACATGGGAAAATTAGAGGAAGTAAGTGAGACAGTGTCACATGCTTCTAATGTTACCAAATATATTTATAACCATTATTATGCATTATATTTAATGAGAAAGCAAACAGGTGGAAGAGAAATCCTTCGTCCGGCTCCAACTCGGTTTGCCACTAATTTCATTGCTTTGCAAAGTATTTTGTCTCACAAAAACTCACTAAGAGCCATGGTAACATATAAAGAATGGACAAGCTCACCATATGCCAAAGAAGCAAAGGCAAAATATTTTGTGGATCAAGTTTTAGATTCTGGATTTTGGAGTAAATATGTTGATGTAGTTAAACTCACTGAACCACTTGTGCGTGTGTTGCGTATTGTTGATAGTGAAGATAAGCCTGCTATGGGCATTCTATATAAATCTATAGTCAAAGCTAGAGAGGAGATGGTGAGGAGGTTTCAAAGAAATAAGAAGAGAGTGGATCCTTACTTGAAAATCTTAGATAAACGTTGGGATTCACAGCTCCGCAAAAATCTTCATGCTGTCGGTTATTGGTTGAATTCAGCTTGTAGATATAATGATGTAGAAATTGAAAAACATGCATCCATAACATCAGGACTTTTAGATGTCATTGAAAACCATGCTAATGGAAATTCTGAACTTCGATTGAAGTTAACAGATGAGATGAGAATATTCAAAGACGGTGAATTAGATTTTGGAAGGAAATCTGCCATGGATGAACGATGTATTGTGAGGGCAGGTAATTTCATAACTTCTAACTCTTGATATATATTTTATTTTATATTTCAATATGTTTATAAATTTATTTAATCACATGGTATAAACAGATCAATGGTGGGAAACTTATGGCACTTGTACACCAACTTTGCAAAGGTTAGCTATTCGTATTTTAAGCCAAACTTGTAGTGCTTCGGGTTGTGAACGCAATTGGAGTATATTTGAGCATATTAATTCCAAAAAAAAGAAATAGATTGGAGCACCAAAAGCTTAATGATTTAGTGTTTGTTCGTTACAACTTGAGACTTCAAAATAGGTATTATTATGGTTATTTTTCTCTGATCATTATATTTTTATATTTAAATACATATACTTAGATTTAATTCATATGTGCTTAGGAAAATAAGAAATGGGAGTTATGATCCTATCAATATTGAAACAACTACCGACCATTCTAGTTGGGTATTAGAGGATTCACCACCTCTCTTAACCAATGAAGAGTTGGAAGCATTGTGGAATGACCTTGCAAATATGACCATCCAACCAATTTCAAGTGATATTGGTATGTTCTACTATGAAAATAATATAGTTTGTGATTGTGAATCAATTTAATGTCTCATATTTACCATCTCTAAAAATTTTTTATTAATTATTTTTTTAAATATTGTTATAGATCAAATAGATTTAGATGAGGATGAAGATGGAGATATGGGTAATGCACAAGATACTATTGTTGATACTGTGAATCAAGAAAAAAGCAACACCAGAGAAGATTAAGTTGGTGGAGAAGACAATGAAGTTGAAGATGGATATGAATATCAAGATTATGACAATTTGACTTCATGGACATAAAAAATTATGGATCGTTGAGTATGGATTTTTGTGACTTATTATAATACTATAACTTATGAATTGTTAAGTTTCTATCACTTCTTTGAATTTATAATTTGCTACATTAAGTTTCTATCACTTATTTTGATTGTTACTAATACTTTTGTTATTCTAAATTATTTGAATTTATAATTTTCTATATTATTATAGTTACAAATTTCAGGTAATGAATATAATTTTTATAGAAACCGGGTCAAAAGCCATGCGGTCTGACCAGTGACCCACTGGTCCGACCAGTAACCCAGTGACCCAGTAACTTTACCGAGTCGATCATCGGTCTGGGTTTTAAAACATTGCCCCTGCCAATGGTGAATCCAGGATCTCAACCATACGTTCACCCAGGATTTTCGACAGCCTGGATGGGTCGAGACCAGCCTTATAGTATGCCAACTACTGAAATTGCTAGTCTTATGAATGACGCGTCTACATTTTCAGAACCTTTGATAAGTGCGTCTTCGCTATTACAGGGATCTGTAACTGGTATGGCGAATTTGGGTAGAAACCAACTCTTAGGAGGGGCATCCCATGCAATACCAAGCCTCACAAATGCTTCCGCGGCAATTTTAAGGAAATAGATGGATGAAAGCAACCATGATATGGTACAAATGTTGGCCCAAACTCTGAGTATAATGTTGAACCCTCTAATACAAAATACCATCCAGTCGAACCAACAAATGTCAACGCAGATGACGGGCATGGATGAATTTTTTGGGGTTCCCCAACCTATTCGACAACCCCAAAGAGCACCAATAAGAGAGAATCAAGGTATAGTCTTAGAAGAAGATGTAACCAGTAACCAAAACCCACATCTAGATAGGAGGAACCACAAAGTGGAAATTGAACAACCTAGGGTCGAAATACCCATATTTTCCCCACAGATCCCTAGAGGTGGCGATCAAGGTGTAATGGTGGTAAATAGAAACCAAAATGATGACGAACTGATACAGCAGATTCAACACCATAATTATGGAACAGATGATAATCTGACATCCATGATCGAAAAAATCATGATACAAAATGGAATGAACATTGGCTTTCATAGGCCAAACATTACATCCTTGTTGTCAGAGTATATCTTGCAAACAGATTTACCCCATAGGTGGAAAGTTCCAAAGTTCACTAAGTTTTCAGGGGATACAACAGAGTCCACTGTCGAACATGTAGCGAGATATTTGATAGAAGCTGGGGAAATATCAAATAACGAGAGACTTAGGATTAAGTACTTCCCAAGTTCTCTAACTAAAAACGCTTTTACTTGGTTTACCATCCTCCCAGCCAATTCGATCCACAATTAGAATCAATTGGAGAGATTGTTCCATGAATAATTTTACATGGGACAAACCAAAATAAGTCTGAAAGAACTGGCTAGCGTGAAAAGGAGATTCACCGAGCCAATAGATGAATATCTAAATAGATTTTGACTTCCCAAAGCCGGAAGCTTTACACAAGTGTCTGAGCATGACTTGTTCAAAATGGTAGCAGGGGGCCTAGATTATTATATTAGGAACAAATTAGATACCCAATACCTGAGGGATATGGCCCAATTGGCTGATAAAGTTCGACAAGTAGAACGTCTTAAAATTGAAAAAGCTAAAGAAACTAAGACTCATCAAAGAGAAAGGGTAGCCTGTGTCGAAATGGACGATGACGATCCAGAGACATCTAGTGATCCTATAGTTTTCGAAGATAGCGAAATAGATTTAGCAGAGTTAAAGCAAGGGCCACCATACTCTTGTATATTGTTAGTGCCCTCAGATAGGAAGAATCCTACTGAGTCTGAAAAGAACAGTGATAGATTCCCAAAGAAAACATATAGTTTCGACGTCACAAAATGTGACGAGATATTTGACTTGTTAGTTAAAGATGGCCAAATGATAGTACCCCCAGGGGGGAAAATGCCTCCTTTAGAACAAAGAAAGAAAAGAGGTTTTTGTAAGTATCATAATTTTTTGGGCCATAAAACTTCACAATGTTTTCTTTTTAGGGATCTCGTTCAAGGAGTGATCAAAGAAGGAAGACTCAAATTTGATGACAAACCTCCAATGAAAATCGATGCAAACCCATTGTGAGCTGATGCCCACTATGCTGAACCAGCAGGCATTAACATGGTCGAAGTTTCTGAAGACTTTGTCAATAAGCCAATTTTTGTCAGTTTCACTGGGAACATCTCCAGAAAGACTGTCGAAAGGGTGAGAAGGGCTACTGAAGGCCTAAGCAAAGGGGCTACTGAAGGCATAAGCAAAGGAGCTACTGAAGACTCAAATAAAAGGACTATTGCAGGTTCTTACTTAGCTACCGTCAAGGGTTCGACAGAGGACCTTGAAGCCAAAATGCAAAAGATGAACCTCGCTGCCAAGAGCAACGTAGAAGTCAATATGGTCGAAGTATTTGAGGCAAAGGCTTCAGAAGAGGCCATCAAATAAGAGGAAGTGAATAAAACTGAATTTCCTAAAGAGAATAAGAATCTGGAAGATTTTCTGCAACGATTCAAGAAAAAGAAGTCTGAAGTTATGTTGTGTTCAAGATGCAGCTCCATCTTCGATAAAAAGGCTGCAGAACACATACAGGGTATAAGGGCAAAAAAAGAGAAATGGGCCACCAGTTCCCAACCCAACATGGTTTCTGAAGTTAGATATGATCCCAGAAGAGGATATCAGAAAGGACCAATGAACCAGGCGAATAGGCCATCATATTTTAGGCCTCCAACAAATATCCCCGTGGACACTTGGCTAAAAACAGCAAACAGGAAAAGGCCAAGTGAGGAGAAATGGCGAACATTTGATGTGCCAAGAGGATCATCCTTGGTATATAGGAAGGAGTTCCAAACTACAACAACAAACAAAGTGGCTCATGTGTCGAGAAACTACAAGGAGAAAAACCCCATGTCTCGCTCTCAGTGGAGAAGATATCAAAGACGGCGAAAAGCCGAGAGAGAGGCTACCGAGGAGCCTCAACAAGAATAAAGCGCCAACGTACCACAAAGAATTGACAAAGGAAAACAAAGAAAGACTTTGTAAAGGAAACCAATTGCTAGAAGATTGGTATGGCCAGAACAAGGTGAATCAGATGAAGAAGGTAATTCTGAATTTGATGCTACTTTAGATATTATGGTAAATTAGTATCTGTACTACCTAGGGAGTACGACCGCCAAGTCGAAGTCAAAGAGACTGACTGGGAGGTCGAACAGGAAATGGCCAAACATAGGCCAGTGTGTTATTATGTGATGAACAATGGTTACATCGAAGAGAAAAATGCTTCTTCGAGCCACCTACTGAGGCGATGAAAAATCACCTCAAACCCTTGTTCATAAGGGAAAAGATAGGGGAAATAACCATCAACAAGGTTCTGGTTGATTGTGGGGCTACAATAAATATAATTCCGCAATCTATGCTAAGGAAAATGGGCAAGGGAGATGGATATATAAAACCCCACAACACGGTTCTATCGAACTTTGAGGGAGGTATTGGAACTACTATAGGGGTGATATAATTAGACCTCAAGGTGGGAACAATACTTATACCAACTATATTCATAGTCATTTCAGCGAAGCCCAACTATAATCTACTCTTAGGTAGTGAATGGATACATGGCATATGTGCAGTGCCATCTTTGATGCATCAACGGGTATCAATTTGGTGCCCTGATGGCATCGTGGAGAATATCAAAGCCGACCAAAGTTATTACTTGGGTGAAGTTAACAATGTTTGAAAAAATAGCTTCGACAAAAACTTGGCTCACATATGGCCATGCAATCCTCCTGACTTCGATTTGGCACCAGCACCGAATGCCTTTTGCTCCCTCTACCTGCATTCCGACCATTGTTTCCAGTGGGATAGAGAAGATTTATCAAGCATTAACTATGGAAGAGTTGATGACATTGAGCCAACGGGCCGGGGAAATGAATTCCATGATGATGACTGAATCACAAGCTTTACAAAAGATTTTGGCATATGTAGCCGAAAGTAGAATGATAGCGGCCTTAGAGGCTGAAGTCAAGTACATGGCTCTTGAAGCCAATGAGCAAGTGTTTCTTCTAGAAGGTCCTGGGAAAGAATTTGAACTGGAACCACCTGACTCGAAAGAGGAAGAAATGCAAAACCAGAGGCTAGATGCCATCTATGATGATGAGCCTTTGGGTTTTCAAAAGGATCTGTTGGCAAACAGTGTTAAAATGCTAGCGCAAGATCCTCTGGAAGAAATAGACTTGGGTGAAGGTTTGGTGAAAAGACCAACATACATTAGTGCGAAGATAGATCCAACGCTCAGGATCAAAATAATCCAATTGTTGAAGGAGTTCAAAGATTGCTTTGCATGGGATTATAATGAAATGCCTGGTCTCGACAGAGAAGTGGTAGAGCTTCAACTACCAATAAAGACTGGAAAAAAGCATGTCAAGCAAACTACAAGGCGTTTTGCACCAGAGATCTTGTTGAAGATCAAGACGGAAGTCGAAAGACTACTGAGATGCAAGTTCATCTGAAAAACCAGGTATGTCGAATGGATTGCAAATATAGTACCTGTTATAAAGAAAAATGGTACCTTAAGGGTGTGATCAATTTTAGAGACTTAAATGCTGCAACACCCAAAGATGAATATCCAATGCTTATCGCGGAAATGCTTGTCAATTCTGCCGCTGGCTTCGAATACATGAGTATGCTTGATGGATACTCAGGGTATAATCAAATTTTCATTGCTGAAGAGGATGTGTCGAAAACAACATTTCGATGCCCTGGGACTTTAGGCACTTATGAATAGGTAGTGATGCCTTTTGGCCTAAAAAACGCAGGGGAAACATATCAAAGAGCAGCGAATTCTATCTTCCATGATTTTATTGAAACTTTTATGCAGATTTATATTGATGATATTGTTGTCAAATTTGTTTCAGGGAAGAATCATATGGACCATCTTCGACAATCCTTCGAAAGGATGAGACGCTATGGTCTGTAATTGAATCCCCTAAAAAGCGCTTTCGGAATAAGAGCAGGGGACTTCTTAGGCTTGTGGTCCACAAGAAGGGAATTAACGTAAACCTGAACAAGAACAAAGCCAATTTGGAAGCGAAAGTGCCAACTAGCAAGAAGGAGTTGCAATCTCTACTTGGCAAGATAAATTTCCTGAGGAGATTTATATCCAACTTAAGTGGAAAAACGCATGCCTTCTCACCACTACTTCGACTCAACAAAGGAGAATTCGAGTGGGGGCAAGAACAACAAGAGGCTTTCGACAAGATCAAAGAATACCTCGCCAAGCCACCTATTATGGTACGTCCTTGTAGAAATAGGAGTATGAGATTGTACATAGCTACATCTGATAAAACTTTAGGAAGCATGTTAGCTCAAGAGGATGAGAATGGTGTCGAAAGACCCATCTATTACTTTAGTGGAGTTTTAAACGATGCATAAAATAGATATAGCGAAGTTGAAAAACTATGTTTATGTATTTACTTCTCGTGTACAAAACTCAAGCAATATATTAAACCAGTTGATGTTTACGTTTTGTCTCATTTTGATGTTTTCAAATATATGTTGTCGAAACCGATCTTTCACAATCAAATTGGCAAATGGGAACTTGCATTAACTGAGTATTCATTAACCTTTATGCTTCTTAAGGATGTAAAAGGTCAAGTGGTAGCAGACTTTATAGTTGACCACTCAATAAATAAAGAATCAATCAACTACCTGGAGATGGAACCCTGGAAGTTATAGTTTGACGGTTCTAGTCATAAAGATGGAAATGGAGTAGGTGTTATGATTATTTCTCCAGATCAAATTCCAACAAAATTCAAGTACAAGACCGAAGGTTCTTGTTCAAACAATGAGGCTGAGTACGAAGCTCTAATCGTAGGCCCTGAAATCTTGTTGGAATTGGGGGCAACTCGAGTCGAAATAATGGGAGACTCAGAGTTATAAAGCAAGTAACAAAAGAATACAAATGCATAAGAGAAAATCTTAACATGTATTTTATAATAGTCAATTGTTTGTTGAAAAACTTTGAAAAGATCAACATTCACATATACCAAGACTGGAAAATCAAGTGGCTAATGACTTAGCATAGATTACATCTAGGTATAAAATTTCGAAAGAGAAATTACAATAAGTAATGGAAGTTAGAGGAATAGTAACATTAACTAAGTTGTCTCTAACATATTTTAAAACAACAAAACTGGGGTATGCTGACCAAGAAAACTTTGAAATTTCGTTGATAGATAATCTAACAGAACAAGATTGGAGATAGGCTATAGCAGATTATTTGCAAAATCCAGTGGCTTCGATAGAACAAAAAATAAATTATAGGGAGCTAAGTTATACTCTAATGGGAAATGAGTTATTTAAAAAGACGCCTGAAGGGGTGTTATTAAAATGCCTAAGTGAAACAGAGGCATACATAGCCCTTTCAACTACACATGTTGGAGCATGTGGAGCACATCAAGTAGCCCATAAAATAAAATGGTTATTGTTTCGACAAGGACTATATTGGCCCATTATGTTGAAAGACTGTGTTGAGTTTGCAAAAGGATGTCAGGAATGTCAAGTACATACAGGTATTCAGCAGGTACCTGCAAGCGAACTTCACTCAATTACGAAACCTTGGCCTTTCAAGGGATGGGCTTTGGATCTTATTGGAGAGATTTGACCAACATCATCTAAAAGCCAGAAATACATATTGGTGGGCATTGATTATTTTACTAAATGGATTGAAGAAATTCCTTTAGTTAATGTAGACTAGGAAAATGTCATTGAATTCATTCAAAAGCACATTATATATAGGTTTGGAATCCCTGAGACAATAACAACTGATCAAGGGCCAGTCTTTATTGGTCAAAAAATGCAAGTGTTTTCTACAGAAGTGGGGTTCAAACTATTAACATCTACGCCTTATTATGCACAAGCTAATGGTCAAGTCGAAGCGGCAAACAAGGTAATAATTATCTTAATAAAGAAGCATTTAGTAAAGAAGCCAAAGAATTGGCCCAAGACTTTAGATCAAATTTTATGGGCTTGTCGAACTTATCCTAAGGAAGCTACCAGAACGACACCTTTTCGACTAACTTATGGCCATGACCCAATATTTCTAGTAGAAATTTGTCTACAATCAACAAGAATTCATAAAGATCAAGACATCCCTTCTAAATCTTACTGGAATATGATGTTAGACGAATTGGTTGATTTGGACGAAGAAAGACTGAGAGCTTTGGATCTCTTAAGTTTACAAAAGAAAAGAGTGGAAAAATCTTACAATAAAAGAGTAAAACCCAAGACATTCTTGGATGAGGACCTGGTATGGAAGGTAATCCTCCCAATGGATCAAAAGGATAGGAATATGGGAAAATGGTCTCCTAAATGGTAAGGACCTTTTAAGATTATCCAAACATTGTCTGGTGACGCATATGAGGTCGAAGAATTAAATGAAGATTAAAGGCTCTTGAGATTAAATGGTAAATACTTGAAAAAGTATACACGTGTGCTTCAAGAGGTTAAAATAACCAATATTTAATCTCAATCGAGTTAAAGAGCCAAGATGGAAAATGTATTAAAAATCCAAAATGGCTAAAATTCATTACAAAAAAATACATAATTATACAAATAAAAAAAAGTCAAAATCAAAATCAAAATGGGAGGTTGGCTTTGACTTGGAGGTATTTTATCTTATGCAGCTCCAAACGTCTTTCGCACAGAGCCTTTGACTGATGAAGAGCTTCAATTTTGGCATCTAATGCTTGGGCTCGTTCAGGATATTCTAATCCTTCATTGAGTTCCTCTTGACTCTCAGAATCAGTGCTGATAGCGAGAAGTTCTTCCTTTCGTTTATCATTAGTAGCAATCTTAGCCTCTAACTCTTTGATCTGAGCCTTCATACTCGCTGTATTTTGGTGGAGTTCTTCAACTTCTTTTTGCCTGGACTCTTATGCCTCGATAGCTCCTTTAGTTTTGAATCTGATTCGGCAACAGCACCCCAGGCAGCAGCTACATGACCATTGGCATCCTCAATTTCGCGATTGAGAGTCCTTCGACGATTGTAGTCAGCTGAGACATGATCGATGATTAAAATCAAATCCAAAATAACATTGGAAATGTCAAGTGAAGCAACAAGAAGGTAGAAAGCTCTTAAAGTAGTCTTCAGAAAGGAAGGAGCAGTAGGTTCTCCCTCTAAGGTCTGCATTAAATCTCTTTTAAAAAGTTGCGCCTTAACCTTTTGAAGTGCCTCCTCAAGAGGAGATGTTGAAGTAGATTTGCCAGACGCAGTCGAAGCACTCTGATCAGAAGAACTTTCTCTCCCCTCGAGAATGGAAGTCAAGTATCCAAGAGGATTATGTTGTTTTAGTAATGCCAAATCTTGCTTAGTACGGGACCCAGTCGAGGTGACTCTCTCATTTGCAACCCGAGTCACATTTGCTTCGATAGATAAATCCTGTATCTGGACAGGGGAACCTTCAACATTCACAAAGTTTCTTGCTTCCGATGTAAAGTTTTCTCTTTCATCAGTCGCCAGAATATCCTCAGTTTGATTCTCTCCCTCTAGTGTGCATTCCCTCTCTGTTTCGACTACATCATCAGCAACCTCCTCTTCTTCGTCCTTTTGCCCATCATCAATAGCTTGTAGATGTCCCAAGATTTTCCTATTCCTCACTAGGAACTTCTTCATTTGGCTTCCCAATGGTTTCATCTTGATTCCCAGATGTTTGGTTCACCTCGCTAGCGGAGCTCACAAAGGATCCATTTGGTGAAGAAGGCCTATAAGTTGGATCACCCTCACTGTTTATTAAAGTGACATATTCTTCTACATGTATAAGGGCCTGTTTAGAAGTACCAGCAGTGTTCTTAGGATTATAAGATTTTTATCATAACTACTGAAAAAGGAAAAAGGAGGATAAGTCAATAAATAATCTTAAAGGATCGAAGTGATTACCTTAGGCAGAACTTCAGCACCAGGACTTGAATTATCGCTTTCACTGGGATTATTCAGCCTAGCATATATCTCTTGTTCTGTTGGCTCTTTGATGATGACGGGAGGTCTCGACTTAGTAGCTATAACCTTGACCTTGGTTTTTGGACGAGGCTCAGGAATATGGTCTGGTTTCTTTAATTTGTGCCTCTAAAGAGGGACATGAGCAGATTCTTCTTCTTCATCACTGGAAATTTCAATTTCTTAAACTTTCCTTTTCTGTGCACTGGTTTTAAATACCCAGAAAGAAAGGAGTCAAAGGAGTCAGCATCAATATTAATATGTTAAAAAGAAAGATATAGCAGAAAGTGTTTACCTTTGGTGAAGGTTTTACAGAAGGGTCTCCTCTTTTTGCGCTTTTAGCGACTTTCTTGGTAATGGTCCTCTTGACAGCTAGAAAATAAACAAGTATAAGCTAGATGTTGAATGATTAAATTGAAGAAGATAAGACATTTGCTTTGAAAAGAGAGATTACCCTTTTTGATCTTGTCAGAGACCAGCATAAACACCTCTTGGAGGTGGTCAGCGAAGTCTTTTTCGTCGAAGAATTCTTCGTCATAATACTGCTTCCACCAGTCTTTAAAAAGAGGCAAACACAGGAAATTGAGTTTGAAGTCGAACAAAGTTAGTATGGTTCGACCAACATACCTACCAATATCCTTGGTAGCAGCATCCTCTGAATAGTCTGCATTATTAAACATTAGAAGATTTTCTCGGGAATAGATTGGTGAAGGGAGTGTCTGGATGATACCAAATTGTCGAGAGACAAGATTCAGTTGATAAGAAATCAACCTGAGTTGATTCTTCAAACTCTTGAATCTCAGTGGCATGATTCTTGGGCGAAGAAACGACTCCCAGATAGCCACATACTCATCCACAAGGTCATCTTCATCAGATGAAGGATATGGTCAAATAAACCATTTCAGACAAACCTTTCTACTAGCAAAGGGAGCCACGGTCGAAACAAATTTCGTACGCTTTACAAACATCATTACAAAGCTAATAATCTCTTTCTGGAATCGTTGACCCTCATCAGTTGGAGTCGACAGGACTAATCTAGTGCCTTCAACCCTTCTATTTAGGACTTCTGGGGCCCTCTGATTAATCTTATTCTTCTGAGGAAGAAAAGATTCAAAAGTGCCATTGAGCCAAAGTTGAACAACCCAAAAGGGGCCAGAAAGGAGAAAACTCGCCTTGTCTCTAATAACTTTAAGATGAGTCACACCATTGCTGATGGACTCATACAGGTTGGCTAAAATCAATTCAGCCTGACAAAGGGGATAACCATGATGAAGTTGTGTCGTAAGGGTGAGCATCTTCTTAGTCACTTGAAGTGAGTTAATGTAGAAAATGAAACGAGATAACCACAAAGCTAAGAAAGCTATGTGTTCCACTTCAGAGACAATGCTACTAGACTTATCGTGAAAGTGGTTGATGAATATGGTGTATGTGGGTTTCATGGTCGAAAATCCGATAGCATCTTCAGACAAATCTTCAGGGTCAAAATAGTCACCAGTTGGTCGAAGACCAGTAATGGCGGCTATGTCAAAAAGAGTTGGGGTCACCATTCCACATGGAAAATGGAAGGTGAAATGCGTACTATCCCAAAAATACAGTGAAAATACCAACATGAGAGGGCAATAAGATAACCCAGTCTTAGACAGCATGACCAAGTCATAAATCCCCATATCCTTCTAGATTTGGTCCTGCACTTTTTCCATCTTACTCAACCATTCTGAGTATTCTGAAGTAAGACTAGGGCAAGATCGAAAGATCATATTCCCCTTATTCATAAACTGAAGGTTGATGTCCTCCTTTGTTTGAGAGTGTTGCTGGTTAGCAGGGGTTTCATCCTCAGGGTCATTCCTGGGTTTCTTCGCGCAACCTATAGGCTTGAGCCTGGGGTGAGTTGGGAAGAAGGTTTTATTTTGTTTTGGGTTCTCGAAGCATGTAGATAGTGGGCCTGACATGTTATACATGTGCCCAGTATACTTAACAGGAATGAGTAACTGAGAGTCATAAGCTTCATGCCATTCTCTGGTCATGGGTTCAGAAACAACCCTTCACTCCCCAGTCGAAACAGGAACATGGCTAGTGGAAAAGATCGTTGGTTGTCGTTGTAAGTCAAAAATGTTCTTAGTTTTGGGATTGTTTGGTGCGTTTGAATGAAAAGCCATGGTTGAAGGTAGTGAAAGAACGAAGAAGATGAAGTTCTTAAGACTTTTCTTTGCAAGGAAATAAAGAGTATTAGGAGTTGTAAAAAATCCAAAGAAAAGGATTTGTGGCTATTTATAGTGTTCAGGGAAGAGTGTTTTCCCTCAAGACCATTTAATGTTGCAGAGTTAGTGGGGCACGTGGAGAACTTTTAGGCAGTTATCGTACAGGTAATGGAAACATTTGCCATACTTTCCTAGGTTTTAGGGATAATGGCCATCATGGCAGCATAGTAACGGCTGATTGACAGCGACTTATTGGGAAAAAGGTAATCATGACTCTGAATACCAGCAGTGGTTGGTAGAAGGCGAAAAGCGCACAATTGACTTCTGCGGTAAAAAAGAAGGCAGGTGTTGAATGGGAATCTTATAGAATGATCATTTCTACTTGCGTCGAAATTGACATTCTTGGGAGGAAATTTGTTAGCTCCTAAATTCGACACCCACAACAAATTGGCCTTATGGGCCAAAAATAGATTGAACAAATCTAAGCTGGAAATACTTCGACAGATTAGAAAAATACTTAGAGAAATTTTTGATTTAAAGTTAATCTTCGACCATAAGGTTCTTACGGCCTTCGAATGAAAGGGCTACAGTTCCTTCGACTAAAAGGTAACCTCGTATCAGCAACATGTGATTTTGAATCTGAACAAAGGAGGGAAAAGCAGTTCGCTTAGCAGTTGAGGAAAGTAACATGGCGTGAAGATAAAGGTCGAAGCATATGCAGAAGAAACTTTTCCTCATCGTATAGAAAAGAAACTCCTCGACGGTTACCTAGTTTTTAGTATAAGTATAGGAAGTTTATGTATATTTCCGTGTGTTCAACTAACTGTACAAGTCATTCAATACTATTCGAGTACCCGTTGCATCAGAAAGAATATTAAAAATGTATGTTTGAAACACCACATTTTATAATCAAAGTCTTTGACATTTCTCTTTACATTCCTTGCCTTTTTATCTTTCTTGCAAACATCTATTTTCCCTTGCACTTTACTTGCACTTTTTATCAGATTCCTACACTTAAACTCTTCTCAACTCCTTTTCTATTTACTTTCTACACTCAAACTCATTTCAAACCTCAACCTTTCTCAGTCGAACGTGTGTTCTTTATTTATATTAGCATTTATGTTTAAACAACACCAATAATTAGCATATGTCTTAGGATCAAACTGATCGATCCTGCGAGTAATCAAAAAATTACCCTTTTTGGAAGATCAGCGGTTGTTTACCGAATAACACGGAAAACAGTGACGTGAATATCATGTGGAAAGGTTGTGACGTGATATTCACATCACTACGTGGCTTATATAAATCCCCTTTTCGCTTCCCAGAACCACGAGTTATGTTTCTTCTCTTCTCTTCTTTTCTTCATCTCTTCTCTTCTCTTTCTCTACTGGATATCTTCTTCCCTCCTATCTCAATTTCTATTTCATAATTTTGTATAATTGACTTATATAGGTAATTATCTTACATAATTTATCTTCAATTTATTTTTATAATTTTTTTTAATGTTTATTATGTTTTCTGATATAAATTTATGTTTAATTCTTTTTGTCAAGATATTGAAGAGAAAAAGATTGAAGAAGAAGATTAATTGTAGGAGATTGAAGAAGATTAATTATAGTAATCTTATGTATATTATACACACACACACACACACACACACACACACACACACACACACACACACACACACACACACACACATATATATATATATATATATATATATATATATATATATATATATATATATATATATATATATATATATATATATATATATATATATATATATATATATATATATATATATATATATATATATATATATATATATATATATATATATATATATATATATATATATATATATATATATATATATATATATATTAGTGACGTGAAAATCACATCGCAATAAAAGTAGCTTTTATGACTAACAGTCTGTTATGCCTGCTCGTGCTGCAACGTTGTGGATATCTGTGCAAAAAGTTGTGACGTGATTTTTACGTCACAACTTTGTGACATAAAAATCCCATCACAACTAAGTTGACACACGCTCCCCTGCGACGTAATCAGCCATGTCACAAAAAACACGTTGTGACGTCATTTTAGAGGTTGTGACGTGATAATCATGTCACAAATAAGCTTATTTTTTTTAGTGGAAGCCTCCAATACTAGCACCTCCAAACATAAACAAAGGTATCAAATTGTATATTGCAGCGTCCGAGTCGACACTATGAAGCATGTTGGCCCAGGAAGATGAAAATGGGGTCGAAAGAGCCATTTATTACCTTAGTCGAGTACTAAATGATGCCAAAACTAGATATAATGCAATTGAAAAACTATGCTTATGTTTGTATTTCTCATGTACTAAACTCAAGCATTATATAAAGTCAGTCGAAGTTTCTATTTATCCTCATTTTGATGTCATCAAGCATATGTTGTCTAAACCCATTTTGCACAGTCAAATTGGTAAATGGGAACTTGCATTAACTGAGTACTCGTTAACATATGTTCCTTTAAAAGCAATCAAGGGGAAAATCATTGCAGACTTTATAGTCGACCATTTAGTGGTCAACACTACTGAAGCTTATGTAAGCACTAAGTCTTGGAAATGTTATTTTGATGGCTCTAAAAATAAACAAGGATATGGGGTAGGGATTTTTATCTTATCACCAGATGGCATTCCAACTAGATTTCATTATAAAATCAAAGGCGAATGCTCTAACAATGAGGCTGAGTATGAAGCCTTAATAATTGGTCTTCAAATTATGTTAAATGTTGGAATAAGAGATGTTGACATAAAGGAGATTCAGAGGTAGGGGTGAAACAGTTGATCAAAGAATACAATTACATTAAAGATCATCTGGTAATGTATATGGCCAAAGTGTTATCATTACTTCAAAATTTTGACAACGTGTCGATTAGTCATGTAAAGTAAATTGACAACAAAGAAGAGAATGGCATGGCCCAGTTGGAATTTGGATAAAAAATACCCAAATAGTGCATATGATGAGGTAATTGAGGTAAAAGAGAAATTGGAGTTTGAAACCACACAAATGAGAAAAACATGGGGGGGCAACACTTGAAATAATCCCCGATCTCCTGAACTATGAGTATTTTGTAAATTTTGAAATGGTAGAAGAAGTTTTCGCCATTGATGTGTTAGCTAAAGACGACTGGAGGAAACCCATAGTTGATTACTTGAAAAGACCAGTGGGGTCGGCAGAGCATAAGGTTAAGTTTAGGGCATTAAATTATAGATTAATGGGAGATGAATTTCTCAGAAAAACGCCTGAAGGAGTGTTGTTAAAATGCCTAGGAGAGAATGAAGCATATGTGGAAACATATGAGGTACATAGTGGTGCTTATGGAACGCATCAAGCAGGACAGAAAATGAAATGGTTGTTGTGTCAAGTAGGAGTATATTTGCCGACCATGTTAAAAATTTGCATTGGTTTTGCCAAAAGTTGCCAAGAATGCTAAAAACATGCTGGAATTCAACATGTACCAGCTAGTGAGTTGCATTATGTTATTAAACCTTGGCCTTTCAGGGGATGGGCTTTGGATATTGTGATCGGTGGATCTGGAACTGACTGTTTAACGCTGGTTCGCGAAATGTCGCGGAAGCAAGAGTCGCCACCGTCTTTTATTTTCTCCAAATGGAAAGGACAAAAGCACAGAAAAATTCCTTATAGAGATTGCTCTCGGTTCGGGAGGTAGATTTATAGAAAGGGAAGGTGTTGGCACCCTTTCTATCCATGGTTATCCATGGGCTCTTAGATACTTGCTCACTTGTGTTTTCAAAATGTTTGTTTGCTTTTCAACTGTGGGTTTTAAAAAAAGTTTCTTTGAAAATTTCAGTTCGACTCTTGTATCAGTCCTCAAGAGTGTTTGAAAAATTGCTTTTTGAAAGCTTTTTTGAAAGGTGTCGGTGTGAAAAGAAGTTTTTGATTTGTTTTGAAATTAGAGCAAGTATCTACGAGTTCTCTACCTACCCTAAGGAATTCGTCTGTGTAAATGTCCTTAAAGTAGTGCCATCCCACCATTGAGAGGTAGGTAGCACCACCGTTGGAGGTGTTCGGGTCAATTCGAGGGTTCGGGACATTGTGGTCACCAGAGCAATGGGAAGACACCTTAGAAGCTACCCTCATGCCATGTTCATGGACATGAGGACTTACTAAAACATCCTCTACTCGACGACCACCTTTTGAGGGGCAAGGCAACAGTGAGACGTACCCTAGGGGTGGTGTGTGATTTGTGCGTCATGTTCATTTATGTTTATCTTGTTCATGCCTTGGTGATCTACGCTTTGTTTTTATTTTTGGCATTCATTCTTTCATGCGAGTTATTAACAGTTAAAAAGATGCGAGAAGGTAAAAGTCCTACGCTATTACAAAGGCGCGGGTCTACATCGCCAAATTAATCAAAGACCTGATTTGAAATAAAATAAAATAAAAGGCGGAAAGATAAATGTCCTAATTAATCTATTACATGGCTTTGGGATAAATACATTATATTTACAAAAAGAAATAAAAGTAAAATGCGAGAAGAAGTAAAGTCGGGAATGCTAGGGCGTTGGACCCTTTTAAGGAAATTAAATTGCAATTAATAGATTAATTAAGTTAAATGAGAAAAAGGAAATTATTTTTGAGTTTTTGTATTTATGGAATTAGTAAGAAAATTAAATGAAATTAAAACCCTAATTCTAAACTATTTTTAATTTATTAAAAAAATGTTTAAATTTAACCTAGCTTTAACCTAATTATTTAATGGCAAACTTACTTACAAAATACATAATTAATTATTAATAATGGTAAAAGAAAAGAAAAAGAGGATAAAAGTATTTAAAACCCTAATTCTACATTTTTTAGTTTATTAAGGAAAACATTAAATTAAACCTAGAATTAACTAAATTAATGGTTAAATTTATTTACAAAAAATGTTAGTGAATTAAACATTAAAACATATTTTTTTTATTTTTATAGTTTCTGATTTTTTTATTATTTTTGGTATTTTTATAAAATTTATTTTGATGAATTAAAAGAAAATAATTAAATTAAAACAAATAATAAAAAAAATAGAAAAAAGAAAAGAGAAAGAAATACAAACACTAGGGGGGTTCTGCCCCAATCTGGAGGTTATGTTGTGAGCAATTAGGCCCAAGAAGCTTGGCCCTTTCTGACTTCTCAAGGATGCGTGTGGCCTGGTTGACCAACGAGTATGGTGTTCCTCAGATCATGGCCCTTGGATTGATGTTATGGGACGCGTGGCCAGCCAAGACATGAAGCTGTATGGTAGGCCTTAGGAAGCAAGCTACACAGAACTACGTTAGGAAGAAAAATATGGAATAAAGTAGGGGGACCTGGGGTTCGAACCCAGGTCCCAGGACTTACCAAACACACATCCAGCCATCTGAGCTAGCACGTTTATTCGTATGCAATATAATAAGAAAACATAATATAGGAAAACATCCACTACGCTGACAAACGCGCCAAACATTCAAACGCACCAATCCCCTACCTCCACGCATCGTCTTCTCCACTTTTTCGTTTTGGCCTGGAAAAAAAAAGGAAAGGATAGCGGGGGTTTTAAACCCCTACTAAATGGTGCATGTGAAAATAGCGATTAGGCCTTCGTTGCTCATAAATTGAGCGCGACATGTGTAACGGATTCGTATGAAGGTCGTGAGTTCAGTGGTCCAGGTCTTGTTGGCCAATTTTTCCCCAAGCGCAAAGCCCTAATTTTACAGCTTTGAAACCCTAACGAGCTCCAATGGCAACTTTGCATATAAGCTATAAAAACTTAATTGACATACACCATTAGCTTTAGAATGATTAGATTAGTATAAAACAATCATTAAAATGTATGAATATGGCATATAAATCAAAGCACGAATATGAGAAAAGTTTGAGAAATTTGGACTTCTATATACCAATTCTTGATGCGTGGGGACTAGAAAAGAATGCAGTTAGGTTCAGGGAAGCCTCAGAAAGCTTTTGGAATTGGTTATAAGCTTTGAATCACGCTCTATGTGTGAAATCAGTTTTGAACTTTTTCACAAAAAATTGCAAAGTGTGTATTGGTCTGAGGCGCAGCTTCACGCTTGTATGCATTAGGGTTAAGTTCTGACTTATATGAGGGATGAATTAGAGTAACAAAACAAGCCTAATATCCAAGGAATCAATGCTTTTGAATTTTGTGATCTTCCATGATTTTTCCAATCTTTTCTTCATTCCAAATATGCCAATCATTGGAGATTCTTTCCATATTAGATATGCACGAAATCTTGAGGTTATGTTAGACCTATTAGCTGCATAAAAAGATTTAGAATACATGCTTGAGTATTTTTTTCATATTTTATTTAATTAAATGAATTAATGGTGATTAAAAATCCAAATAAATAATAAAAAATGATGAAATAACTCCCCTTTGGGTCAATGGGTCATGCATAGCTTTTCGATGATGATTCTTGGAATAAAATGTGGCCCATTAGCAATTTTGAGGCATTTGAAGCAAAGTTGACTTTTCAAAATTCCCAAACATTTCCCAACTTTCACAAGGCATATCTTGCTCAATTTTTAAGCTTTAATCATGTTCTTGGACATTTTGGAAAGGTCTTGAAGTCCTCTAACCAATGCGTTTTGTCCCATGTCATTTTGATTTACCAATCTCAAGTTATGGTCTTTGACTTAAAGTCCCTTTTTGTTGACTTTTGAAAATGACCTATAATGTTGAAATTGATAACTTTTTGTGAGAGCATTTCTTGGACTTGAAGTGTGAAGAGGAGTTGTAGGAAATGTCATTCTCTTCAAAATGAGCTTTGGATGGAATTTTTCTGATAAACCATGTGGAAGTTATGCCTTGGTCAAGTTACAGTTGACATTTTCAACTGTCCAAAAATGGAAACTTTTGCATCTTGAGACTTTTTGAGCCATGCCTTGAGAATCATGATCAAGAATTGATCCAATGATGTTTGTGGCTTCAAAATAAGATGTTGACCAAAAATTTAAACTTTTGACTGTCAAATGACCATTTTGCCCCTACAGTTGACTGTTGAGCAATTAGGGTTTTTGACTGTGCAATTTTGTGCTGTGAGTCTTGAAACTTGACATATGGATGCTTGACAATGTTTATAGGCATGTGGGACTTGTTTGAACCCTTGAAAACTTCAACTTCTTTGCCAGAACCAAAACCCTAATTTTGACTGTTAGGAGGCCATTGAACTGTGCAACCCTTGGGGAGATTTTGAAGCATGTTCTTTGCAAATTTTGAAGAATATGGGAGGGCAAATTTTGGGGTACAACAGTTGCCCCTGTTCAATCTTCTTAAACCTGAGGATGCAGATTGGCTGACGTGCCTTTCGTAATCCGAAGGTAGAAGATGATTGAACACTAGAGTGCCCAGAAATTTGCGCTCACATGTTGGCAGTGTGATGGTAGAAATGGGCTTATAGATGCCATTTGGAGATTGATGGATAGGATGATGGGCTTATAGATGCCATCTGGATGTCGATCGCGTAAGAGATTCCTTAGCGAGAACTTGCATGCCTGAAAAAGAAAATGATTACCTGACCTGTTACAGGAGTTGGTCTTCAAACTCTTTGTATAGATGTGTCCTGACTGGTTACAGGAATTGGGCCTGGAGCTTCAAAGGTGATGAGTGAATCCGGGATAGTTACTACCTCAACGGGACGGTGAGAGAACCTTGGATGATTACTACCTCAACAGGAACGCTGAGAGAATCCCGGGTGATTACTACCTCAACAGGGACGCTGAGAGAACCATAGGCGACTTCAATCTCAACAGTAACGCTGAGAGAATTATAGGCGACTTCAACCTCAACAGTAACGCTGAGAGAATCTTAGGCGACTTCAACCTCAACAGTAACGCTGAGAGAATCTTGGGCGACTTCAACCTCAACAGTAACACTGAGAGAATCTTGGGCGACTTCAACCTCAACAGTAACGCTGAGAGAATCTTGGGCGACTTCAACCTCAATAGTAACGCTGAGAAAATCTTGGGCGACTTCAACCTCAACAGTAACGCTGAGAGAATCATAGGCGACTTCAACCTCAACAGTAACGCTGAGAGAATCTTGGGCGACTTCAACCTCAACAGTAACGCTGAGAGAATCTTGGGCGACTTCAACCTCAACAGTAACGCTGAGAGAATCATAGGCGACTTCAACCTCAACAGTAACGCTGAGAGAATCTTGGGCGACTTCAACCTCAACAGTAACGCTGAAAGAATCTTGGGCGACTTCAATCTCAACAGTAACGCTGAGAGAATCTTGGGCGACTTCAACCTCAACAGTAACGCTGAGAGAATCATAGGCGACTTCAACCTCAACAGTAACGCTGAGAGAATCTTGGGCGACTTCAATCTCAACAGTAACGCTGAGAGAATCTTGGGCGACTTCAACCTCAACAGTAACGCTGAGAGAATCTTGGATGTCTTCTACTGAGTCTTCATCAGGAAAATCTTTAGGGATCGATTTAACTGGACTAGAGAAGGCCTTTGATTGGATAAGAATCAAGAAAAATCTTAGGGTCGACTTAACTGAACCAAGCAAGGTCTTGGAATAACTTCAACTGGGCAAGAATCAGAGAGATCTTAGGGTCGATCTGACTGAACCAGAGAAGGCCTTTGACTGGATAAGAATCAGGAAAATCTTAGGGTCGATTTAACTGAACCGGGCAAGGTCTTGGAATATCTTCAACTGGGTAAGAAACAGGGAGATCTTAGGGTCGATCTGACTGAACCAGAGAAGGCCTTTGACTGGATAAGAATCAGGAAAATCTTAGGGTCGATTTAACTGAACCGGACAAGGTCTTGGAATATCTTCAACTGGATAAGAAACAGGGAGATCTTAGGGTCGATCTGACTGAACCAGAGAAGGCCTTTGACTGGATAAGAATCAGTAAAATCTTAGAGTCGATTTAACTGAACCAGACTAAAGTCTTGAAATATAGCTGAGAACTTAACTGGATCTTTTCCTGAAAGGTAAAGGTCAGTCATATGCAATGCATGATATGGATCAAGCAATGATGTTCTCAATATAAATGAGATTGTAAGGTATGATGCGTTTATGCATGTATGTGATATTTTTGAATGTATGTTTTCGTCTTAGGAAAATAAATCCTTGACGGGTGCCGGGAAGTTAAATCCTGGGCTGATGTAGAGCTTCTGTTTCCACTGGGGAATGATAGTTGCAAGAATACCGGCAGGAGAAGATAACTCCGTTGGGGAATAAACTTGTCGAATGGATTACTCTACGAGGGGGAAATTACTCTAGCGATCTTGCTGGGGAGCAATACTCTGTGGGAAGAGAGGTACTCTGTTGAGATATTGATGGTAACTCCGTTGGGGATACCGTTGTTACGTTGGAAGTGTTGATAGACTTTGCTGGGAATAAGAAGACTTTGCCGAGAACGATCTTTCCGTGGCTTTTGGCTGAGGATAACCCAGTTATATCCTGGTAGGGAAATAACTTCTGAATACAGCCGGGGGACGCGTTCATGCTCTGCGAGGGATAAGCTTCCAGAATCTACTGGGGATAAGCTTACTGCTTGGGGAGATGGATTCCAACTTTCCTGGGGAAACTGGATTGGACTCTCCTGGGGAAATTTTGAACTATATTGGGGAAGTGACTCCATTGAATGTTTGATATACCGCCGGGGAACAATCTTTAGGTTAAGACTGCCGGGGATGCTTGTTAAGAATATTCGTATATTGTACTGGGGAATGTTGAGATCTGCTGAAGGATACCCAACTTCCTTAAGGCTGACTGTATAACTTTGCTCGGCGAGAGTGTATTGACTTGCTGACTCACTCTCTGGGGATTAAGATATCTGGGTTGTTCTTCAGCCAAACCTACCTTTGTATCTTGGTGGACAGAGCAATTAGATCGCTTAGACAACTCATTATTGCCCCTGTTTCTGATGTGGGAGAGAAAGATACCTGTGGAGGTGCTTGATGACTGCCGATTTGACAAATCTTCTTCTGGTAGGCAAGTGACGAGATGACAGGACATAATCGTACGCTCTGATCCCTAATTTTTGCCTGGACCGCCCTTTCAAGTTTTCAGTCCACCGGAATACCCATTTTTGCCCAAGCCGCCTTTTCAGGTTTTCGACTTGCCGGGTGTACAGATTTTTCATTTTCATCCCTTATTTTTCCCAAACCCTTTTGGTTCGCCGGGAAGCCCTTATTTTTGCCTAGGTGTGTCAACCTAGCGGGTCTTTGATTGTGCGTAGTATTTTTTCGACTATGTCCACACTCTCAGGATGTAGGGAGGTGCCCTTGTCAGTAGCATTGTGTAGCCATATTACCAGAAGATGTCTGATCGTGCAAGATTTGTTGCTGGAATTCCTGTCCAATGCCCCAAGTGACTTAGGCGGAGATTTTCCCCTGGTTATCTTGGCATTTTGAGAGATTCTCCGAATCTTGACTGAATTTCCCCAGATGATGGACAATAATCACGTCTGCCCCTTGATTGGAAGTGCTTTTGTTCACTAGGTATTCATCGTGCGAATTTTCCTGCTGTTCAAACAAATAGTTATATGCAAACAATGTTATATCAAAAATGCAAAGCTTATGTCTGTCTCGAAGATTTTGAAAATGCATTCTTTTTCATAAAACAAGTAAATGTTTGTAAAACGTGATGTCAACTCCGTATTTACCGTAGGCCTTAAGGAGTCAGGATACCTTTCGTAACAGTATGCTTTCGAACTAACCCATGCTTCAGCTAGGACTTTTAAGGGTTATAACGTGGCCTGGTTCACGGTTTAAGAAATAAAGGATAAAGGCTCAAATTTTATTTGTACCCACTCGTTCTTCGTGATGTTCTTCAAACCTAAGCTCAGTTGATCGTGCGTTAGACCTTGTTTGAGTCTTTGTCCTGATGTTCCAATGATGGTTCGGATACTGAACGTTTATTTTGGATAGGCAGTCATTTCCTTTTGTTGAGGGTTTGTATGACCTCTTTCTTTTTGATTTTATGATCCCTGTTTTTTGCCTGAACTGTTTCTTTTTGGAATTACAGTCAGCGGGATGCCCCCGTTTTGTAAGTCTCCTTCATAGGTTTTGACTTAATGGGTTTTTATTCTGAGAAGTAATGACTGCATATCCTTATGATTATTCGGAATCATCACTGTCTTTTTTTTTTTTGTAAGGACCTCTTTGGTGCCGTTTGTTATGCACTTGGATCAACTGAGAGAACTACCCTGTCCCAGGTTATGATTAAAGGTTTTAATATTCGAAAAGAAAAACTCCTACTTCTTTGGCTCAGAGGGGTTGACGAGGGATTATCTTCCTTATAACTCCAGTGTTTAGGGATTGAAACAATGCCTGCACCTCATCAGCGGGGTCTGTTCAAAAGCATACTGTAATGATCGTGGTATCGTTTTCGTCATCCTCCCTCAAGAGGCTTAGAATTATTGAGAGTTGATCATCAGAAAAAATATGAAAATAATTTGCATATAGTGAATACGAATATATTGCTTCAAAACAGACGTATGCGATGCATTAATGGAATAACAACGTTTAACATGAGTAAATGTTTGAACAAAAGAAAATTACAACTTAAAAGTCCTAATGAACAAAAGTCTTTTCATCTTCAGGACTTGTTACTTCAAATGGCGAGCCTTGGAGGGATGGTAGAAAAACTCAGCCTGACCATCTTGTGTGAACTCCAATGCTCCTTCATCAATCAGGTCCTGGATCTTGTTCTTCAGAGCCCAACACTCATTTGTATCATGTCCTGGACTGGCAGAGTGGTAGGCATACCTTTTATTGGGAGCATAGATAGGAGATGATGTGTTGGGGTTCCGAGGATGAGCCCTTAATGTGATCAGATTCAACCTCAACAGGCGCTATAAAGCTTGAAACAGCGACATGTTGAGCTTGGTGAATTGCCTCCTGGGCTTGTCTGGCTGAAGCTGGTGAATTTGCTGCTGAGTTTGTGACCCTGAAGCCATTTGAGGAGCTCTCCCCTTATCTCCTTGTTTCAAAGGTGGTTGAACGATGACTGGCCCTTCAACTTTAGATGTTTGCCCCAGTTGGTTACTCTGAAGCAGTTGGTTGACGAGAACTCCGACCTCTTCTTGTTTTTGAGCTAAACCTTGAATGGCAGTCAACTACCCCAACATCTGGGCTTTCAATGCATCCACTTCAGCTTGCAGATGTTTCAGCCGTTCGTCCTCAGCACTGTTCCTGACCAAAGTCCCCATGAGAAGTGTTCTCAGCTCCTCCTGCCCCTTGGATAGATTCAGGAGGATTTCCCCGAACTGAGTCTCTTGAGCAAGAAGGTCCTGGTTATCTTGTTGGGAAGCCATTGCTGAAATAGACAGCGAGAAAGGTAAGTGACCTGCAACAAGGGTACCTGTTATGCAATGATGTGTATGACATGCATGTAATGTTTTCAAGGACCTCGCGGGGTAAACAAGAAAATTGTTAGCGTTGGAATCCGGTAGCTTGATTGAAGGAACTTCATGTTGTTGAGAGTCCTTCTTCAAGGGTCAAAGGCTCACCATATCAAATGGGTCATAGCCCCTGAAAACCTTGGCTAGAGGAAAATAAATCCCCTTTGGCCCTTGCTGGACAGTTGGTTCGTTATGACCTGCATCACAAGCCCTTGAGATCCTTGAAATGGGTTAGGATGTATGCAATGGTATGATGTTATGGTATGCATGGGGTAATGTAAGTAACCCTGTTATGAGTCCCAATTAAGGACTGCAAACCAAAACCTGCAAGAAACTTAGTAAACCCTGTTATGGGTCCCAATTAAGGACTATAAACAAAACCTGCAAGAAACTCAAGTGTCAGATAACGAGCATGCAAGTAGTCAAGTTGGAAGGCACACAAGTCACACAAGAGAAACCCTTAGAGTTTAGGCCAGCATGAGGTCTAGGTATTACCCTCTTTCAGTTTGTTGGTTCATACCTGTGATCGGTGGATCTAGAACTGACTGTTTAACGCTGGTTCGCGAAATGTCGCGGAAGCAAGAGTTGCCACCGTCTTTTATTTTCTCCAAATGGAAAGGACAAAAGCACAGAAAAATTCCTTATAGAGATTGCTCTCGGTTCGGGAGGTAGATTATAGAAAGGGAAGGTGTTAGCACCCTTTCTATCCATGGTTATCCAGGGGCTCTCAGATACTTGCTCATTTGTGTTTTCAAAATTGTTTGTTTGCTTTTCAAGTGTGGGTTTTAAAAAGTTTCTTTGAAAATTCCAGTTCGACTCTTGTATCGATCCTCAAGAGTGTTTGAAAAGTTGCTTTCGAAAGCTTTTTGAAAATGTGTCGGTGTGAAAAGTATTTTTGAATTTGTTTTGAAATTAGAGCAAGTATCTAGATTCGTCTACCTACCCTAAGGAATTCGTCTGTGTAGATGTCCTTTAAAGTAGTGCCATCCCACCATTGAGAGGTAGGTAGCACCACCATTGGAGGTGTTCGGGTCAATTCGAGGTTCGGGACATGGTGATCACCAGAGCAATGGGAAGACACCTTAGAAGCTACCCTCATGCCAGGTTCCCGGATCATGAGGACTTACTAAGACATCCTCTACTCGACGATCACCTTTCGAGGCAAGGCAACAGTGAGGCGTACCCTAGGGGTGGTGTGTGATTTGTGTGTCAGATTTAGATATTTTTGTCTTTTGTCATGTTAAAGGTGATCTAGTGTTTGTTTTTTTATTTTTGTCCATACATTCTTTCATGCCTTGATTAACAATTAAAGATTGCGAGAAGGTAAAAATTCTAAGCTATTACAAAAGGCGCGGGTCCACATCGCCAAAATTTCTCGAACCCGATTTGACAGAAAAATAAAGAATTAAAAGAAAAGCAAAGTACGAGAAGTGCGAGAAATTAATTACACGGCTTTGGGAGAGGTACATAAAAATCATACGAAAAAAGAAATAAATACGCGAATTAAATAAGAATTAAAAAAACGAGGGCGTTGGACCCTTTTTGCAAAATTAAATTACATGATGAGATTAATTAAAATTAAAAAGAAAAGGAATTGTTTTATTTTGGTATTTTTTGGTATTTAGGATTTTAATGAAATTAAACCTAATTCTATAATTTTTATTTTATTATGAAAATATGTTAAAGTTTTAACCTAAAGTTAACCCTAATTAATTTACATGCAATTTAATTACAAAAATAAATATTTAATATTTAATTATTATGAAAGAAAATAAAAAGGGATAAAAAATTAATTAAACCCTAATTCTATATTTTTTAGATTTTTATTAAAAAGTTAAGGTTAAAACCTATTTTAAAACTAGTTAATTAATGAATTTATTTACAAAATATTAAAATAAAATATTTATTATTTTTTGATCTTTTCTGGTTTTTTATGGTGTTTTTTATATATTATAAAAATATTAATGTAATTAATAAAACAATAATTAAAAGAAAATAAACATAATAATAAAAAAAAATAAAGAAATAAAAAGATTGCAAACCTAGGGGGTCTGCCCCTAATTTTGGAGGTGAAGCCCATCAATTTTGAGCCCAAATCAGCATGGCCTCGTTGACTCTGACACTAGCGTGTATACGCGTTGACTGGAGTGCATCATGTTCCCCCAGATCCTGGCCTTTGATTGAATGCCCTGGGACGCGTGGACATTTTGATTTTGTAGGTGCATGGTGGACACCACTACTGAAATTGCATATGAATATCAATTGAAAAAATATATGGAAAGGGGTGTGGACCTGGGGCTCGAACCCAGGTCATGAGGTTTACCAATCAACGCGCTTGCCAATGCTCCACTTGGTTTTCTTTGTATATTATATAATAAGCGATCAATATAAAACAAAACAAACGCGTTAGTGGATTTTAGCGCGAATTTTTGAACAGACCAACCAACGCTCGCCACTTCATCATCTCCTTCGCTTGGTTTTATTTTCCTGAAACAAGAACAATTTAGCAACGGTTTTGTTAGTGTTCCCTTAGGCCAGTTTCTGAAAAATAGCGACTAGCCCAGGGATGCTCATAAATTGAGCGCGAGGGTGGCCTTGTGATCGTCTGAGTATGCTGAATTGAGTGGCCTAAGTCTTATGCTCCAATTTTTCCTTAATTAAAAAAACCCAATTTGAAGCTTCATGAACCCTAAAAGACAACCATGGTGGAATCGTATATAGCACACAAAAACTCAATCAAAGTAGATGGTTAGCTTCAGAACATATCAATTAGTATGAATACACAAACAAAATGCTATGTAAATGCCTAAATATGGAAACACGATTATGAAAAAAAGTGAAGAAAGCTTGGCTTCTGTACAGTGATTCAAGGTGTTAGAATTGATGCTTTTGATCCAGGAAGGTTCCTTGATGTCCCAGGAATGTGATAAGATGAGTTTCTTGGCTTGAATCGACCTGCAAATAGGTTTTCAGAATTGGAATTTTTTTGCAAAAAAGCTTGAGTTTGATAATGGGGTTTTTGCGCAGCTTCGGGGTTCATGGCATTAGGGTTGTGTTTGGTACTTATGTATGAGTGATCTAGGTCAAAAAACTTGATCAAAATCCATGAATTAATGAATATGATATTTGATTTTTAAACCATGATTTTCAAATCTTTTTTCACATAATTTTTGATACAAATCACATCCAATTCCATTGGTTCTTTCCATATTTGGCTAGGCACGAAATCTTGAGGATATAATATGCATAAAAAGATTGAAAAACTTAGGTTAAGTATTTTTCATGTATTTAATTGATTTAAATGAATTATTATTAATAAAAATTCAAATAAATAAATAAAAAATGAAGAAAAACTTCCCTTTGGGCCAAGTGGTCGTGCACATTCCTTGGATGATGAATTGTGGAAAAAAAATAGGCCCATTAGCAATTTTAGGTCATTTGAATCAATGTTGACTTTTCAAAATATCCAAAAATTTCCCAACTTCCACAAGGCATAACTTGCTCAATTTTTAAGCTTTGCTCATGTTCTTGGACATTTTGGAAAGGTCCTTGAGTCCTCTAACCAATGTCTTTGGTCCCATGTCATTTTGATTTACCAATCGCAAGTTATGGCCTTTGACTTAAAGTCCCTTTTTGTTGACTTTTGAAAATGACCTATAATGTTGAAATTGATAACTTTTTGTGAGAGAATTTCTTGGACTTGAAGTGTGAAGAGGAGTTGTTGGAAATGTCTTTCTCTTCAAAATGAGCTTTGGATGGAATTTTTCTGATAATCCATGTGAAAGTTATGCCCTGGTCAATTTACAGTTGACTTTTTCAACTGTCCAAATAAGGCAACTTTTGCATCTTGATGATTTTTGAGACAAGCTTTGAGAATCATGATCAAGCATTGATCAAATGATGTTTGTGGCTTCAAAATGAGATGTTGACCAAAAATTTGGACTTTTGACTGTCAAATGACCATTTTGCCCCTACAGTTGACTGTAGTGCAATTAGGGTTTTTGACTGTGCAATTTTGTGCTGAAAGTCTTGAAACTTGATACGAGGATGCTTGACCATATTTGTAGGCATGTGGGACTTGATTGGACTTTTGGACACTTCATTTTCTTGATCAGAACCAAAACCCTAATTTTGACTGTTTAGGAGACCCTTGCACTGTGCAACCCTTGGGGAGATTTTGAAGCTTGACTTGGCAATTTCTTAAAGAATATGGGAGGGAAAATTTTGGGGTACAACAGTTGCCCCTGTTCAATCTTCTTAGACCTGAGGATGCAGATTGGCTGACGTGCCTTTCGTAATCCGAGGGTAGAAGATGATTGAACACTAGAGTGCCCAGAAATTTGTGCTCACATAGTAGCAGTGTGATGATGGAATGGGCTTATAGATGCCATTTGGAGATTGATGGATAGGATGATGGGCTTATAGATGCCATGCTAAGAGATGATGGAAGGTGGATGGGCTTATAGATGCCATCTGAATGTCGATCGCGTAAGAGATTCCTTAGCGAGAACCTGCGTACCTGCAAAAGAAAGATGAGTACCTGGCATGTTGCAGGAGCTGGTCTTCGGTTGCTTGGTATAGATGTGTCTTGACTGGTTACAGGAGCTGAATCTGGAGCTTCAAACGGTGATGAATGAACCAGGGGTGGTTACTACCTCAGCAGGAACGGTGAGAGAACCTTGGATGACTTTAACTTCAACAGCAATCGTTGAGAAAATCTTGGGATTACCACCTCCGCAGGATCGGGAAGAGAACCATAGGCAATTACAATCTCAATAGCAAACATTGAGAAAAACCTGGAATGGAATTATCATCTCCGCAGCATTGGGGAGAGAACCATAGGAAATTATAATCTCAAAAGCGGATGTTTGAGAAAAACCTGGGATGGAATTATCGTCTCCGCAGTATCGGGGAGAGAACCATAGGCAATTATAATCTCAATAACATTCATTGAGAAAAACCTGGAATGGAATTATCATCTCCGCAGCATTGGGGAGAGAACCATAGGAAACTATAATCTCAAAAGCGGACGTTTGAGAAAAACCTGGGATGGAATTATCGTCTCCGCAGCATTGGGGAGAGAACCATAGGAAATTATAATCTCAAAAGCAAACATTGAGAAAAACCTTGAATGGAATTATCGTCTCCGCAGCATTGGGGAGAGAACCATAGGAAATTATAATCTCAAAAGCGGACGTTTGAGAAAAACCTGGAATGGAATTATCATCTCCGCAGCATCGGGGAGAGAACCATAGGAAATTATAATCTCAAAAGCGGACGTTTGAGAAAAACCTGGAATGGAATTATCATCTCCGCAGCATCGGGGAGAGAACCATAGGAAATTATAATCTCAAAAGAGGACGTTTGAGAAAAACCTGGAATGGAATTATCGTCTCTGCAGGATTGGGGAGAGAACCATAGGAAATTATAATCTCAAAAGCGTACATTTGAGAAAAACCTTTGATAACTTCTACTGAGTCTTCATCAGAAAAATCTGTTTGGGGTCGATTTAGCTGGACTAGAGAAGGCCTTGGACTAGATAAGAAATCTTTGGAGTCGATTAACTGAACCGGTCTAGGTCTTGAAACATGATTGAGAATTTATCTGCATCTTTCCTGAAAGGTAAAGGTCAGTCATATGCAAGGCATGATATGGATCAAACAATGATGTTCTCAATATAAATGAGATTTATAAGATATGATGCGTCTATGCATGCTATAATGATGTACGGAAGTGCGATGTTTATGAATGTATTTTTCGTCTAGGAAAGTAAATCCTTGACGGGTGCCGGGAAGTCACTCCTGGGCTGATGTTGAAGAATGGATTTTGCTTCCGCTGGGGATGATAATTGCAAGAATACCGGTAGGAGAAGATAACTCCGTTGGGGAATAAAATTGGCGAATGGATAACTCTGCGGGGAGAAAAGTACTCTGGCGATCTTGCTGGGAGGCAATACTCTGTGGGGAGAGAGATACTTTGCTGAGTTGTTGATAATAACTTGCTGGGGATACCCTTGTTGTGTTGGAAGTGTTGATAGACTTCGCTGGGGATAAGAAGACTTCATCGAGGACGCTCTTTCCGTGGCTTTTGGCTGAGGATAACCCAGTTATATCCTGGTAGGGAAATAATTCTTTGAATAAAGCCGGACGACGCGTTCGTGTTCTGTGAGGATAAGCTTCCAGAATCTACTGGGGATAAGCTTACTGCTTGGGGAGATGGATTCCAACTTTCCTGGGGAAATTGGGTTCGACTCTCTTGGGGAAGTTTTGAACTGCGGGGGAAGTAATTCCTTTGAATGTTTGATATACCGCCGGGGAACAATCTTTAGACCAAGACTGCCGGGGATGCCTGTTAAGAGTGCATATATGCTGCTGGGGAATGTTGAGATCTGCTGGAGGATACCCAACTTCCTTAAGGTTTGATTGTATAGCTTTACTTGAGGAGAGTGTACTGACTTGCTGGCTCACTCTCTGGGGAAGTTGGGATGTGCTGGTTATGTTCTTCAGCTGAACTCACCTTGATACCTTGGAGGACAGAACAATTAGATTGCTTCTAGACAACTCTTTATTGCCCATGTTTCTGAGGTGGGAGAGGAAGACCTGTGAGGCGCTGATAGTGGTTGATGGACAAACCTTCTTCTGGTAGGCAAGTGACAAGATGCCGGGTCATAGTCGTACGCTTTGATCCCTAATTTTTGCCTGGACCGCCCTTTCGGGTTTTCAGTCCACCGGGATACCCATTTTTGCCCAAGCCGCCTTTCCAGGTTTTCGACTTGCCGGGTATACAGATTTTTTCATTTCATCCCTTCATTTTGCCCGAACCCTTTTGGTTCACCGGGAAGCCCTTATTTTTGCCTAGGTGTGTCAACCTAGCGGGTCTTTGATTTTGCGTAGTATTTTTTCGACTATGTCCGTGCTTTCAGAAGGTAGGGAGTTGCCCCTGTTAGAAGTGTGTGGTCATGCCACCAGAAAGGTGCTTGATTGTGCAAGATTCATTGCTGGAATGCCCCAAGTGACTCAGGCGGAGATTTGCCCCAGGCTATTTGGCCTTTTGAGAGATTCTCTGAATCTTGATTGGATTGCCCCAGATGATTGGACCATGATCATGTCGTGCCCCTTGGTTGGAAGTGCTTTTGTTCACTAGGTATTTCTCGTGCGAATTTCCCTGCTGTTCAAACAAAAGTCATATGCAAACAAAGTTATGTTAAAAATGCAAAGCCTGTGTCTGTCTTGAAGATTTTGAAAATGCATTATTTTTCATAAAACGAGTGAATGTTTGTAAAACATGATGTCAACTCCGTATTTACCGTAGGCCTTAAGGAGTCAGGATACCGTTCGTAAAAATATGCTTTCGAACTAACCCATGCTTCAGCTAGGACTTTTAAGGGTTATAACGTGGCTTGGTTCACGGTTTAAGAAACAAAGGATAAAGGCTCAAATTTTATTTGTACCCACCCGCTCTTCGTGATGTTCTCCAAACCTAAACTCAGTTGATCATACGTTAGACCTTGTTTGAGTCTTTGCTCTAATTTTCCGGTGATGATTCGGATGTTGATGATTTATTTTGAATAGACAGTCATTCCTTTTTGTTGAGGGTTTGTAGAACCTCTTTCTTGTCTGATTTTTGTTATCCCTTTCTTTCTTTTTTTGCCTGAATTGTTCCCTTTTTTGGAATCACAGTCAGCGGGATGCCCCAGTTTTGTAAGTCTCCTTCATGGGTTTTGACTTAATGGGCTTTTTTATTTTGAGAGATATAATGACTGCCTGTCCTTCTTGATTATTCGGAACCATCACTGTCTTTCTTTGTTTTGTCAGGACCTCTTTTGGTGCCATTCGTTATGCACTTGGATCAACTGAGAGAACTACCCTGCCTTAGGTTATGATTAAGGGTTTTAATTTTCGAAAAGAAAAACTCCTACTTCTTTGGCTCAAAGGGGTTAACGAGGGATTATCTTCCTTATAACTCCAGTGTTTAGGGATTGAAACAATACCTGTACCTCATAAGCGGGGTCTGTTCAAGAGCATACTGTGGATTATGGTATCGTTTTCGTCATCCTCCCTCAAGAGGCTTAGAATCTTAGATCAAGAGTTGACATCAGAAAAAATATGAAAATAATTTGCATTTAGTGAATACGAATATATTGCTTCAAAACAGACATATGCGATGCATTAATGAAATAACAATGTTTAACATGAGTAATGTTTGAACGTAAAGAAAATTGCAACTTGAAAATCCTAACGAACAAAAGTCTTTTCATCTCAGGGCTCGTTACTTCAAATGGTGAGCCTTGGAGGGATGGTAGAAAAATTCAGCCTGGCCATCTTGTGTGAATTCCAGTGCTCCTTCATCAATCAGGTCCTGGATCTTGTTTTTCAAAGCCCAACACTCGTTTGTATCATGTCCTGGACAGGCAGAGTGGTAGGCACACCTTTTATTGGGATCATAGACAGGAGATGCTGTGTTCTGGTTCCGGGGATGAGCCCTTAATGTGATCAGGTTCAATCTTAACAGGCGTTGTAAAGCTTGGAACAACGACATGTTGAGCTGGGTGAATTGCCTCCTGGGCTTGTCTGGCTGAAGCTGGTGAGGTTGATGCTGAATTTGCGGCGCTGAAGCCATTTGAGGAGCTCTCCTCTTATCTCCTTGTCTCAAGGGTGATTGAATGATGAATGGCTTTTTACCCTTAGACGTTTGCCCCAGTTGGTTACCCTGAAGCAGTTGGTTGATGAGAACCCCGAGCTCGTCTTGTCTTTGAGCTAAACTTTGAATGGCAGTCGCCTGCCCCAGCATCTGGACTTTCAATGCATCCACCTCAGCTTGCCGATGTTTCATCCGTTCATCCTCAGCATTGTTCCTGACCAAAGTCTCCATGAGAAGTGTCCTTAGCTCCTCCTGCCCCTTGGATAGATTCAGGAGGATTTCCCCAAACCGAGTCTCTTGAGCAAGAAGGTCCTGGTTATCTTGTTGGGAAGCCATTGCTGAAATAAACAGCGAGAAAGGTAAGTGACCTGCAACAAGGGTACCTGTTATGCAATGATGTGTATGACATGCATGTAATGTTTTCAAGGACCTCGCGGGGTAAACAAGGAAATTTGTTAGCATTTGGGACCCAGTAGCTTGATTGAAAGAACTTCATATTTGTTAAGAGTCCTTCTTCAAGAGTCAAAGGCTCACCATATCAAGTGGGTCATAGCCCCTGACTACCTTGGCTAGAGAAAATAAATCCTCTTTGCCCCTTGCTGGGATAGTTGATTCACCATGACCTGCATCACAAGCCCTTGAGATCCTTGAAATGGGTTAGGATGTATGCAATGGTATGATGTTATGGTATGCATGGGGTAATGTGAGTAGCCCTGTTATGAGTCCCAATTAAGGACTATAAACAGAAACCTGCAAGAAACTCAAGTAAAACCTGTCATGAGTCCCAATTAAGGACTAAAGACAAAACCTGCAAGAAACTCGGTAAACCCCGTTATGAGTCCTAATTAAGGACTGCAAACCAAAACCTGTAAGAAACTTAGTATACCCTGTTATGAGTCCTATTAAGGACTATAAACAAAACCTGCAAGGGAAACTCAAGTGTCAGATAACAAGCATGCAAATAGTCAAGTTGGAAGGCACACAAGTCACACAAGACAAGCCCCTAAAGTTTAGGCCAGCATGAGGTCTAGGTACTACCCTCTTTCAGTTTGTTGGTTCATACCTGTCCTATCAAAGTAACCGGGTTCTTAGAGGATCCCAATATCATTGACTACCCTCAATCGGTCATAACTCCAGCATCGCAATCTTTTCTTACAGCCAGAACCATCACGAGAGTTTAGCCTCAATGGGCGTAGCATACTGCTACTGTTCTAATGGCCAAGTTGTGTCATTTAAGGTTCTAAGGTCTGTTGGTGCTTAATGACTCCTTGGAAGACCCACATTCTCCCCGTTTCAACACGAGGGATATCGGTACAGACCAAGGCGCCACACCAACATAGCCACTGCTTCACCCATGTCGGTATACGCCGGACAGGTCCCTCACAGCTTATGCTACCTAAACAGGGTATCCCCAGATCCGGGTTAGGATCTATGTAACTCCCATGCAACCCATAAATTTAAAGCAGACAAGTCAATACAATTGAAAACACAGTTATGAACTAACCCTAAGGTACACCTCACTTTAAGTTAACTCCCCAGCATAGTCGCCAGTTCTGTGATCGGTGGATCTGGAACTGACTGTTTAACGCTGGTTCACGAAATGTCGCGGAAGCAAGAGTCGCCACCGTCTTTTATTTTCTCCAAATGGAAAGGACAAAAGCACAGAAAAATTCCTTATAGAGATTGCTCTCGGTTCGGGAGGTAGATTATAGAAAGGGAAGGTGTTAGCACCCTTTCTATCCATGGTTATCCAGGGGCTCTCAGATACTTGCTCATTTGTGTTTTCAAAATTGTTTGTTTGCTTTTCAAGTGTGGGTTTTAAAAAGTTTCTTTGAAAATTCCAGTTCGACTCTTGTATCGGTCCTCAAGAGTGTTTGAAAAGTTGCTTTCGAAAGCTTTTTGAAAATGTGTCGGTGTGAAAAGTATTTTTGAATTTGTTTTGAAATTAGAGCAAGTATCTAGAGTCGTCTACCTACCCTAAGGAATTCGTCTGTGTAGATGTCCTTTAAAGTAGTGCCATCCCACCATTGAGAGGTAGGTAGCACCACCATTGGAGGTGTTCGGGTCAATTCGAGGTTCGGGATATGGTGATCACCAGAGCAATGGGAAGACACCTTAGAAGCTACCCTCATGCCAGGTTCCCGGATCATGAGGACTTACTAAGACATCCTCTACTCGACGATCACCTTTCGAGGCAAGGCAACAGTGAGGCGTACCCTAGGGGTGGTGTGTGATTTGTGTGTCAGATTCAGATATTTTTGTCTTTTGTCATGTTAAAGGTGATCTAGCGTTTGTTTTTTTATTTTTGTCCATACATTCTTTCATGCCTTGATTAACAATTAAAGATTGCGAGAAGGTAAAAATTCTAAGCTATTACAAAAGGCGCGGGTCCACATCGCCAAAATTTCTCGAACCCGATTTGACAGAAAAATAAAGAATTAAAAGAAAAGCAAAGTACGAGAAGTGCGAGAAATTAATTACACGGCTTTGGGAGAGGTACATAAAAATCATACAAAAAAAGAAATAAATATGCGAATTAAATAAGAATTAAAAAAACGAGGGCGTTGGACCCTTTTTGCAAAATTAAATTACATGATGAGATTAATTAAAATTAAAAAGAAAAGGAATTGTTTTATTTTGGTATTTTTTGGTATTTAGGATTTTAATGAAATTAAACCTAATTCTATAATTTTTATTTTATTATGAAAATATGTTAAAGTTTTAACCTAAAATTAACCCTAATTAATTTACATGCAATTTAATTACAAAAATAAATATTTAATATTTAATTATTATGAAAGAAAATAAAAAGGGATAAAAAATTAATTAAACCCTAATTCTATATTTTTTAGATTTTTATTAAAAAGTTAAGGTTAAAACCTATTTTAAAACTAGTTAATTAATGAATTTATTTACAAAATATTAAAATAAAATATTTATTATTTTTTGATCTTTTCTGGTTTTTTATGGTGTTTTTTATATATTATAAAAATATTAATTTAATTAATAAAACAATAATTAAAAGAAAATAAACATAATAATAAAAAAAAATAAAGAAATAAAAAGATTGCAAACCTAGGGGGTCTGCCCCTAATTTTGGAGGTGAAGCCCATCAATTTTGAGCCCAAATCAGCATGGCCTCGTTGACTCTGACACTAGCGTGTATACGCGTTGACTGGAGTGCATCATGTTCCCCCAGATCCTGGCCTTTGATTGAATGCCCTGGGACGCGTGGACATTTTGATTTTGTAGGTGCATGGTGGACACCACTACTGAAATTGCATATGAATATCAATTGAAAAAATATATGGAAAGGGGTGTGGACCTGGGGCTCGAACCCAGGTCATGAGGTTTACCAATCAACGCGCTTGCCAATGCTCCACTTGGTTTTCTTTGTATATTATATAATAAGCGATCAATATAAAACAAAACAAACGCGTTAGTGGATTTTAGCGCGAATTTTTGAACAGACCAACCAACGCTCGCCACTTCATCATCTCCTTCGCTTGGTTTTATTTTCCTGAAACAAGAACAATTTAGCAACGGTTTTGTTAGTGTTCCCTTAGGCCAGTTTCTGAAAAATAGCGACTAGCCCAGGGATGCTCATAAATTGAGCGCGAGGGTGGCCTTGTGATCGTCTGAGTATGCTGAATTGAGTGGCCTAAGTCTTATGCTCCAATTTTTCCTTAATTAAAAAAACCCAATTTGAAGCTTCATGAACCCTAAAAGACAACCATGGTGGAATCGTATATAGCACACAAAAACTCAATCAAAGTAGATGGTTAGCTTCAGAACATATCAATTAGTATGTGTTGTACCCCAAAATTTGCCCTCCCATATTCTTCAAGAAATTGCCAAGTCAAGCTTCAAAATTCCCCAAGGGTTGCACAGTGCAAGAGCCTCCTAAGCAGTCAAAATTAGGGTTTTGCTTCTGATCAAGAAAATGAAGTTTCCAAAGGTCCAATCAACTCTCATATGCCTACAAATATGGTCAAGCATCCTCATATCAAGTTTCAAGGCTTTCAGTACAAAATTGCACAGCCAAAACCCTAATTGCACTACAGTCAACTGTAGGGGCAAAATGGTCATTTGGCAGTCAAAAGTTCAAATTTTTGGTCAACATATCATTTTGAAGCCACAAACATCATTTGATCAATTATTGATCATGATTCTCAAAGCTTGGCTCAAAAATCATCAAAATGCAAAAGTTTCCTTATTTGGACAGCTGAAAAAGTCAACTGTAAATTGACCAGGGCATAACTTTCACATGGATTATCAGAAAAATTCCATCCAAAGCTCATTTTGAAGAGAAAGACATTTCCAACAACTCCTCTTCACACTTCAAGTCCAAGAAATGCTCTCACAAAAAGTTATCAATTTCAACATTATAGGTCATTTTCAAAAGTCAACAAAAAGGGACTTTAAGTCAAAGGCCATAACTTGAGATTGGTAAATCAAAATGACATGGGACCAAAGGCATTGGTTAGAGGACTCAAAGAACTTTCCCAAATGTCCAAGAACATGAGCAAATCTTAAAAATTGAGCAAGTTATGCCTTGTGGAAGTTGGGAAATTTTTGGATATTTTGAAAAGTCAACATTGATTCAAATGACCTGAAAATTGCTAATGGGCCTATTTTTCTTCCATAACTCATCATCCATGGCATGTGCACGACCACTTGGCCCAAAGGGAAGTATTTCTTCATTTTTTATTTATTTATTTGAATTTTTATTTATAATAATTCATTTAAATCAAATTAAATACATGGAAAATATTTAACCTACTATTTCAAATCTTTTTATACATGATATGCCTTCAATATTTCGTGCATGGTTAAGATTGGAAAGAATCAATTTGATTGGATCATAATTGGTACAAAAATGCATGGAAAAGATTGAAAAAACAATGCTTGAAAATCAAATCTTCAAAGCCATGAATACAAAAGATCTTGATCAATTTTCTTGACCTAATTGGTCCATTACATAAGCCTGAATATAAACCTAATGCCATTACACACAGAGCTGCGCTAAAAACCATTCATCAAACTTGGAATTTTTTGCAAGAAACTCAATTCTGAAAACCACATTCTAGGGCGATTCAAGGCACGATTTTTGTTTCATTAGCTTGCTGAAGGTTCACTGAACGATTCCCAATCAAAAACATTCATCAAAACCTCAAGAATCGGTATACAGAACTTAAAATATTTCATGAAAAATGCATATTCGTGTTTTGATTTACAGGTATCCTCATGACATTTTGTTCATTGATTCATATTCCTTGTGTGATTCTGAAGCTAACCCATGTGTTTGATTGAATTTTTGCAAGCTATATACGATTTCACCATTACCAAATTCTAGGGTTTTCAGGGTTGTGAATTGGGCGTTTTCAAATAGCGTAAAATTAGAGAACTACAGTGCCATGAACGTATTCAGCAAGCTTGGACGAAAAGTTTGAGACCCTCGCGCTCAATTTATGAGCGTCACAGGGCTAATCGCTATTTTTTAATAGCTGGCCTAAGAAAACGCTCAAAAAACCGTGGCCTATGTTTTTGTATTTCAGGGATAAAGAAGAAGACGATATCGTGGCGTTAGATGATTGGCCAGTTTAAATTTCGCGCGGAAAACGAAACACTAACGCATATTTATTTTATTATATTTGTTTGTTATATTGATTACAGAAAAGCAAATTGGTTCAGCTGGCAAGCGATAGTGCTGGTAACAGTCATGACCTGGGTTCGAGCCCCAGGTCTTCGTTACTTCCATATTATTTTTCAATAAAGATTCATATGCAGTTTCAATAACAAAGACCACCATACACTTCCAAGATCCAGTCGTCCACGCGTCCAATGGAATCAAATCAAAGGCTCAGATCTAAGGCACATGGTAGTCCCAGTCAACGCGCCAGCATATTCCCTGGAGAAAGTCAAACGGACCTGAAGGTCATTGGGCTCAAATGCTTGGGCTATACCTCCATGTTGGGGACTACAACCCCCCTTGGTTTGCAAATTCTTTTAACTCTTTTTTTTATTGTATTTTTATTCTTTTTATAAATTGCTTGTTTAATTAGTTTAATATTTTTCATAAAATCACAAAATACACATAAAAATCAGAAAAGACTAAAAATTAAATATATTTAATTAGTCAATATTTTGTAAATAAATTCCTAAATTATTTAGTTTTAAATTAGGGTTTAAATTAATATTTTCATAATAAAAATCTAAAAAAACATAGAATTAGGTTTAATTAATTTTTATCCTTTTATTTTTCTTTCATGATAATCAAGTATTTAATATTACTTATTTTTATAATTAAATTTGTATATAAAATTAGGATTAATTTAGGTTAAAATTCAATATTTTCTTAATAAATTAAAAGCCATTAGAATTAGGGTTAGTATTTATTTTAATTAATTCTTTTTTTTTTCATATTAAATCCTAAAATGCTAAAAAATACCAAAAAACAAGTTCTTTCTTTCTTTTAATTTTAATTAATTCCATTTAATTTAATTTAGTTAAAAAGGGTTAAGCGCCCTCGTTCTTAATTTCTTATTCGCATATTTATTTTATTTCTTTGTAATATTTATGTATCTCTCCCAAGGCCATGTAACCTTTTAATTTTCTCGCACTTTTCTTTTCTTTATTTATTTTCTGTCAAATCGGGTCCTGGTTTAATTTTGGCGATATGGACCCGCGCCTTTTGTAATAGCTTAGAATCTACTTTTCTCGCAAATTTTTAATTGTTAAACAAATGGCATGAAAGAATGTATGGACAAAAATAAAAACAAGCGTAGAACACCAATAACATGACAAGATAAATGCAAATGAACATGACACACGAATCGCACACACCACCCTTAGGGTACGCCTCACTGTTGCCTTGCCTCGAAAGGTGATCGTCGAGTAGAGGATGTCTTAGTAAGTCCTCATGATCCGGGAACCTGGCATGAGGGTAGCTTCTAAGGTGTCTTCCCATTGCTCTGGTGATCACCATGTCCCGAACCTCGAATTGACCCGAACACCTCCAACGGTGGTGCTACCTACCTCTCAATGGTGGGATGGCACCACTTTAAAGGACATTTACACAGACGAATTCCTTAGGGTAGGTAGGTTCTCGTAGATACTTGCTCTAATTTCAAAACAAATTCAAAAATACTTTTCACACCAACACATTTTCAAAAAGCTTTCGAAAGCAATTTTTCAAACACTCTTGAGGACCGATACAAGAGTCGAACTGGAATTTTCAAAGAAACTTTTTTAAAACCCACAATTGAAAAGCAAACAAACCATTTTTGAAAACACAAAGGAGCAAGTATCTAAGAGCCCATGGATAACCATGGATAGAAAGGGTGCTAACACCTTCCCTTTCTATAATCTACCTCCCGAACCGAGAGCAATCTCTATAAGGAATTTTTCTGTGCTTTTATCCTTTCCATTTGGAGAAAATAAAAGACGGTGGCGACTCTTGCTTCCGCGACATTTCGCGAACCAGCGTTAAACAGTCAGTTCCAGATCCACCGATCACAGTATGAATACACAAACAAAATGCTATGTAAATGCCTAAATATGGAAACACGATTATGAAAAAAAGTGAAGAAAGCTTGGCTTCTGTACAGTGATTCAAGGTGTTAGAATTGATTCTTTTGATCCAGGAAGGTTCCTTGATGTCCCAGGAATGTGATAGGATGAGTTTCTTGGCTTGAATCGACCTGCAAATAGGTTTTCAGAATTGGAATTTTTTTGCAAAAAAGCTTGAGTTTGATAATGGGGTTTTTGCGCACCTTCGGGGTTCATGGAATTAGGGTTGTGTTTGGTACTTATGTATGAGTGATCTAGGTCAAAAAACTTGATCAAAATCCATGAATTAATGAATATGATATTTGATTTTTAAACCATGATTTTCAAATCTTTTTTCACATGCTTTTTGATACAAATCACATCCAATTCCATTGGTTCTTTCCATATTTGGCTAGGCACGAAATCTTGAGGATATAATATGCATAAAAAGATTGAAAAACTTAGGTTAAGTATTTTTCATGTATTTAATTGATTTAAATGAATTATTATTAATAAAAATTCAAATAAATAAATAAAAAATGAAGAAAAACTTCCCTTTGGGCCAAGTGGTCGTGCACATGCCTTGGATGATGAATTGTGGAAGAAAAATAGGCCCATTAGCAATTTTAGGTCATTTGAATCAATGTTGACTTTTCAAAATATCCAAAAATTTCCCAACTTCCACAAGGCATAACTTGCTCAATTTGTAAGCTTTGCTCATGTTCTTGGACATTTTGGAAATGTCTTTGAGTCCTCTAACCAAAGTCTTTGGTCCCATGTCATTTTGATTTACCAATCTCAAGTTATGGCCTTTGACTTAAAGTCCCTTTTTGTTGACTTTTGAAAATGACCTATAATGTTGAAATTGATAACTTTTTGTGAGAGCATTTCTTGGACTTGAAGTGTGAAGAGGAGTTGTTGGAAATGTCTTTCTCTTCAAAATGAGCTTTGTATGGAATTTTTCTGATAATCCATGTGAAAGTTATGCCCTGGTCAATTTACAGTTGACTTTTTCAGCTGTCCAAATAAGGCAACTTTTGCATCTTGATGATTTTTGAGCCAAGCTTTGAGAATCATGATCAAGCATTGATCAAATGATGTTTGTGGCTTCAAAATGAGATGTTGACCAAAAATTTGGATTTTGACTGTCAAATGACCATTTTGCCCCTACAGTTGACTGTAGTGCAATTAGGGTTTTTGACTGTGCAATTTTGTGCTGAAAGTCTTGAAACTTGATACGAGGATGCTTGACCATATTTGTAGGCATGTGGGACTTGATTGGACTTTTGGACACTTCATTTTCTTGATCAGAACCAAAACCCTAATTTTGACTGTTTAGGAGACCCTTGCACTGTGCAACCCTTGGGGAGATTTTGAAGCTTGACTTGGCAATTTCTTAAAGAATATGGGAGGGCAAATTTTGGGGTACAACAATACCTGTCCTATCAAAAGTAACCGGGTTCTTAGAGGATCCCAATATCACTGACTACCCTCAATCGGTCATAACTCCAGTATCGCAATCTTTTCTTGCGGCCAGAACCATCACGAGAGTTTAGCCTCAATGGGCGTAGCATACTGCTACTGTTCTAATGGCCAAGTTGTGTCATTTAAGGTTCTAAGGTCTGTTGGTGCTTAATGACTCCTCAGAAGACCCATATTCTCCTCGTTGCGACATAAGGGATATCGGTACAGACCAAGGTGCCACACCAACGTAGCCACTGTTTCACCCATGTCGGTCTACGCCGGACAGGTCCCTCACAGCTTATGCTACCTAAACAGGGTATCCCCAGATCCGGGTTAGGATCTATGTAACTCCCATGCAACCCACAATTTAAAGAAAGCAAGTCAATACAATTGAAAACACAGTTATGAACTATCCTAAGGTACACCTCACTTTATAAAAATGCTCCCCAGCAGAGTCGCCAGTTCTGTGATCGGTGGATCTGGAACTGACTGTTTAACGCTGGTTCGCGAAATGTCGCGGAAGCAAGAGTCGCCACCGTCTTTTATTTTCTCCAAATGGAAAGGACAAAAGCACAGAAAAATTCCTTATAGAGATTGCTCTCGGTTCGGGAGGTAGATTTATAGAAAGGGAAGGTGTTAGCACCCTTTCTATCCATGGTTATCCATGGGCTCTTAGATACTTGCTCACTTGTGTTTTCAAAATGTTTGTTTGCTTTTCAACTGTGGGTTTTAAAAAAAGTTTCTTTGAAAATTTCAGTTCGACTCTTGTATCAGTCCTCAAGAGTGTTTGAAAAATTGCTTTTTGAAAGCTTTTTTGAAAGGTGTCGGTGTGAAAAGAAGTTTTTGATTTGTTTTGAAATTAGAGCAAGTATCTACGAGTTCTCTACCTACCCTAAGGAATTCGTCTGTGTAAATGTCCTTAAAGTAGTGCCATCCCACTATTGAGAGGTATGTAGCACTACCGTTGGAGGTGTTCGGGTCAATTCGAGGATTCGGGACATTGTGCTCACCAGAGCAATGGGAAGACACCTTAGAAGCTACCCTCATGCCATGTTCATGGACATGAGGACTTACTAAAACATCCTCTACTCGACGACCACCTTTCGAGGGGCAAGGCAACAGTGAGGCGTACCCTAGGGGTGGTGTGTGATTTGTGTGTCATGTTCATTTATGTTTATCTTGTTCATGCCTTGGTGATCTACGCTTTGTTTTTATTTTTGGCATTCATTCTTTCATGCGAGTTATTAACAGTTAAAAAGATGCGAGAAGGTAAAAGTCCTACGCTATTACAAAGGCGCGGGTCTACATCGCCAAATTAATCCAAGACCCGATTTGAAATAAAATAAAATAAAAGGCGGAAAGATAAATGTCCTAATTAATCTATTACATGGCTTTGGGATAAATACATTATATTTACAAAAAGAAATAAAAGTAAAATGCGAGAAGAAGTAAAGTCGGGAATGCTAGGGCGTTGGACACTTTTAAGGAAATTAAATTGCAATTAATAGATTAATTAAGTTAAATGAGAAAAGGAAATTATTTTTGAGTTTTTGTATTTATGAAATTAGTAAGAAAATTAAATGAAATTAAAACCCTAATTCTAAACTATTTTTAATTTATTAAAAAAATGTTTAAATTTAACCTAGCTTTAACCTAATTATTTAATGGCAAATTTACTTACAAAATACATAATTAATTATTAATAATGGTAAAAGAAAAGAAAAAGAGGATAAAAGTATTTAAAACCCTAATTCTACATTTTTTAGTTTATTAAGGAAAACATTAAATTAAACCTAGAATTAACTAAATTAATGGTTAAATTTATTTACAAAAAATGTTAGTGAATTAAACATTAAAACATATTTTTTTTTATTTTTATAGTTTCTGATTTTTTTTATTATTTTTGGTATTTTTATAAAATTTATTTTGATGAATTAAAAGAAAATAATTAAATTAAAACAAATAATAAAAAAAATAGAAAAAAGAAAAGAGAAAGAAATACAAACACTAGGGGGGTTCTGCCCCAATCTGGAGGTTATATTGTGAGCAATTAGGCCCAAGAAGCTTGGCCCTTTCTGACTTCTCAAGGATGCGTGTGGCCTGGTTGACCAACGAGTATGGTGTTCTTCAGATCATGGCCCTTGGATTGATGTTATGGGACGCGTGGCCAGCCAAGACATGAAGCTGTATGGTAGGCCTTAGGAAGCAAGCTACACAGAACCACGTTAGGAAGAAAAATATGGAATAAAGTAGGGGGACCTGGGGTTCGAACCCAGGTCCCAGGACTTACCAAACACACATCCAGCCATCTGAGCTAGCACGTTTATTCGTATGCAATATAATAAGAAAACATAATATAGGAAAACATCCACTACGCTGATAAACGCGCCAAACATTCAAACGCACCAATCCCCTGCCTCCACGCATCGTTTTCTCCACTTTTTCGTTTTGGCTTGAAAAAAAAAAGGAAAGGATAGCGGGGGTTTTAAACCCCCACTAAATGGTGCATGTGAAAACAGTGATTAGGCCTTCGTTGCTCATAAATTGAGCGCGACATGTGTAATGGATTCGTATGAAGGTCGTGAGTTCAATGGTCCAGGTCTTGTTGGCCAATTTTTCCCCAAGCGCAAAGCCCTAATTTTACAGCTTTGAAACCCTAACGAGCTCCAATGGCAACTTTGCATATAGGCTATAAAAACTTAATTGACATACACCATTAGCTTTAGAATGATTAGATTAGTATAAAACAATCATTAAAATGTATGAATATGGCATATAAATCAAAGCACGAATATGAGAAAAGTTTGAGAAATTTGGACTTCTATATACCAATTCTTGATGCGTGGGGACTGGAAAAGAATGCAGTTAGGTTCAGGGAAGCCTCAGAAAGCTTTTGGAATTGGTTATAAACTTTGAATCACGCTCTATGTGTGAAATCAGTTTTGAACTTTTTCACAAAAAATTGCAAAGTGTGTATTGGTCTGAGGCGCAGCTTCAAGGTTGTATGCATTAGGGTTAAGTTCTGACTTATATGAGGGATGAATTAGGGTAACAAAACAAGCCTAATATCCAAGGAATCAATGCTTTTGAATTTTGTGATCTTCCATGATTTTTCCAATCTTTTCTTCATGCCAAATATGCCAATCATTGGAGATTCTTTCCATATTAGATATGCACGAAATCTTGAGATTATGTTAGACCTATTAGCTGCATAAAAAGATTTAGAATACATGCTTGAGTATTTTTTTCATATTTTATTTAATTAAATGAATTAATGGTGATTAAAAATCCAAATAAATAATAAAAAATGATGAAATAACTCCCCTTTGGGTCAATGGGTCGTGCATAGCTTTTGGATGATGATTCTTGGAAGAAAATGTGGCCCATTAGCAATTTTGAGGCATTTGAAGCAAAGTTGACTTTTCAAAATTCCCAAAATTTCCCAACTTCCACAAGGCATATCTTGCTCAATTTTTAAGCTTTGATCATGTTGTTGGACATTTTGGAAAGTCTTGAAGTCCTATAACCAATGCCTTTGGTCCCATGTCATTTTGATTTACCAATCTCAAGTTATGGTCTTTGACTTAAAGTCCCTTTTTGTTGACTTTTGAAAATGACCTATAATGTTGAAATTGATAACTTTTTGTGAGAGCATTTCTTGGACTTGAAGTGTGAAAAGGAGTTGTAGGAAATGTCATTCTCTTCAAAATGAGCTTTGGATGGAATTTTTCTGATAAACCATGTGGAAGTTATGCCTTGGTCAAGTTACAGTTGACTTTTTCAACTGTCCAAAAATGGAAACTTTTGCATCTTGAGACTTTTTGAGCCATGCCTTGAGAATCATGATCAAGAATTGATCCAATGATGTTTGTGGCTTCAAAATAAGATGTTGACCAAAAATTTGAACTTTTGACTGTCAAATGACCATTTTGCCCCTGCAGTTGACTGTTGAGCAATTAGGGTTTTTGACTGTGCAATTTTGTGCTGTGAGTCTTGAAACTTGACATATGGATGCTTGACAATGTTTATAGGCATGTGGGACTTGTTTGAACCCTTGAAAACTTCAACTTCTTTGCTAGAACCAAAACCCTAATTTTGATTGTTAGGAGGCCATTGAACTGTGCAACCCTTGGGGAGATTTTGAAGCATGTTCTTTGCAAATTTTGAAGAATATGGGAGGGCAAATTTTGGGGTACAACAGATATTATTGGAGAAATTAAACTTGCATCATCAAAAGGCCACAGGTACATCTTTGTAGGTATTGATTATTTTTCAAAATGGGTAGAAGCAGTCGCTCTAGTTAAAGTAGACCAAGAGGAAGTCATGGCCTTCATTCAAAATAAAATCATATATATGTTTAGGACACTAGAGACTATAATAATTGACCAATAATTTGTGTTTATAAGACAAAAGGTGAATGAGTTCGCTGCAAAAATGGGGTTCGAACTGTTAACATCAACACCATACTATGCCCAGGAAAATGGGCAAGTCGAAGCAACGAATAAGACTATTATAAGTTTAATCAAGAAATATGTTGGCTAAAAGCCTAGAAGTTGGCATACAACTTTGGGCCAAGCATTGTGGGCATGTCTAAACTCACCAAAGGAGTCGACTAACACAATGCCTTTCAATTTGGTTTATGGACACGAAGAAGTCTTGCCGTTAGAAATCCATTTGCAATCAGTGAGAATACATAGGATGTCAAATATTCCCACTAAGTATTATTGGGGAATGATGCATAATTCACTGATAGATGTTGAAGAACATAGGCTAGCGGCTCTAAACACTTTGTTTAGGCAGAAAGAACAAGTAGCAAAGGCCTACAACATAAGGTTGAATGCAAAAGCTTTCGTCATTGGACATCTAGTTTAGAAAGTGATCCTACTCATGGATCAAAGAGATAGAGTTCTAGGAAAATGGTCACCGAATTGAGAAGGACCGTTTTGAGTGGTTCAAGATTTTGCAAACAATGCTTATGAGATCGAAGAGATCGCATTAGAAGGTTAAATATTAAGAGTAAATGGTAAATACTTAAATAAATATAGACCTATGTTGCAAGAAATTGTAATAAGTAAATAGTAAAAAACCATACATTACATAGTAAAAGGCCACTAAAGGGCCTGCAAGATACAACAGGAATTACAAAGTCGGCTAAATGGGTGCATTTTCCTTGAGAGTCAGATATATTTCTCGATCGAGGGATATTCGAGCATTGGTCAATGAAAGAGAGGTATCCAGTTCACCTAGCTCAATGTACAACGCCTCAACACGCTCCCAGTGAAGAACCTTAGTAGAAGCTTCATCATTCAGTGCCTTTTCAGGCATCTCAAATCCAGTAACTTTCGAGATTACAGCTTCATTAATCTCTTCTGCAGCTCTTCAATTTGTGTTTCAAATCAAAAATCTGTTGCTGCCACAAAGAGATATTATCGGCCCTTTTTTGAAGTCTTTTTTTGCATTGTCAAGAGCTTTATTTAGCGCTTTACTAGCAGTTATGGAGGACTCCGCGAAGGAAAATTCAAGGTTACATTTCTTCTCTTTAGGAAGATGTTTTCTCGTGATCTCCTTGCGTTTGGCCAAGTCGACAAAAAACTGGTCAAAAAAAGTAGATACCTCAGCCACAAATGTGACGACCTGAGGAGAGGTTGTATGAACGTCCACCATTTGCAATGCCTCTTTGACTTAGCGTCATCTGCAGGAAACGCCTATAACTGATTGATCGGACCAACATGAAAGAGATGCGTTTTCAGGCTATTAAGAACTTCACCTTGGGTTCCAAGAGAAGAAACTCGCCCAGAGATAGTCGAAGTGCTAGAGCCCCCATCAATCAAGATATTTCTAGCAGCCACCAAAAACTTCAAGTATTCCAAAGGACTACGTTGATTTAAAGCAAAAATTGCTTGAGGCAACATAGTAGTGGTGGTAGGAACCACGTTGGGAGGAGTCAAAACAACGCCAAAGGGAGAATTTTTTTGAGGAGGCTCTTCAGCTATTTGAGAAGGTTGCTGGTTGATAGTCTCATCAAATTTTAGTAGCATACTCAGGACTATCCATTCACCATTTCCAGCATCCCCTTCTAAGCTGTCGTTATGGGAATTTTCTTCCACTCCATCACTGATGGGAGAACACTCAGGGGATCCCTTATCGACGGGAGAATTGAGATTGCTATTAGTAGGTCCACTATCTAACAGAATCACAAATGTTTTCTTTTCCCCCTTTGAAGTCCTTAAAATGAGCTTGGTGCGGTGATGTTTGGATTTAGCGGTTGGTCGCTGAAATAACATAGACAAGTAAGGACAAAGCTAAAAAAAGGATCAAGTAAGATTGAAGAAGAAGTGAGTTTTGGGAAAAGAAAAGATACCAAAGAGTCCAATTCAGGGCTAGAATTGATGCTCTCTGGGCGAGTCGAAGCTGGTTGCACTACTCGTACTTTTTATATCATTGGAGCAGGAACAGTGGCAGAAGTAGTTTGTTTTGAAACATCTTCACATTGAGTCAACTGAGACTTTTTGGATTTTGAGGGGATAACAGGCGAAGGCGTGTTTTCCACTTGCTTCTCTTCATGGGAAGAATGTTTTCGCCTCTTTGGAGAGGGTCTAGAAGGGACAACAATGTGGGCTTCAACATCCTACAAACGAGTCGACATAATCAATGTGTTAGACAGGGGATGTATACAATTAAGAGAACACCAAAATCAACAAATTACCTGAGAGGTAGTTACAGGAGCTTCTTCAGCAGAAGAAGAAACAACTGCACTACTAACAGACCCCTTAGCACGCTTCTTGTGCTATACTACTGAAGAAAACAAAAGCACAAAATTATTTTTAAAGCTCGAAGCATGAAGAAGAGAGAAAGTAAATAACGTGATCGATAATCACAATAGCAAATCACACCTTTCCTAAATTGCTTATTCATAGCTTCAAAAGCATTAGCCAATCGATGTTTGAAAGATTTGTGGTTCCCATTTTTCTTTACTAACCTCATAGTCCACCAATAAAAAAACTCCTTCGTTGTATAGAATAGGGGTTTGAAGGTGACGAAGTTCAGGTTGGGTGCGTCAACAACAAAGTGCTAGAGGCGTTGAGCACACTCACTTTTCTGTAGCTTTGGGACAAAAGGCACATCGTGTATGATGGCTTATAAAATCTGTGAGGCAAAGGTTAGCACAAACCAAATTTCCTAGCCAACAGATTGGGTTGGTAACACAGATGCATTACCCCATCATTAGCGCCCACTCTAGACTCTATAAGCCTGGGGGCCAGAAAAGCTTGCCAAATGGCTTTGGATTCAAGGACCTACGTTGTACCCAAAAATTTTCCCTCCCATTTCCACTTAAGACATGCCTCTAGATGTCCACAATTGCCCTAGGATGACCAAGAATTTACCAGACAAATTCTCCTCCTAAAGCAATGAATCTCAAATTAGGGTATCAATTTCAAGAAAGATGTAGGAGTCCAAAGGATCCCAAATTTTCCCCATTGTCCTAATATGTCCTCAAGATCATCCATGCCAAATTTCATGCCTTGAACAACAAGTTTGCCCAGTCAACTGCTCAAGTATTGGAAAATCAACTATATTGGGTCAAAAGACAACTATGGCCCAAATACAGTCAAACATTTAATATTTTTGGTCAACATCAATATTTTGAAGTATTATCCATCATTTTATCAAGTGTTGATCATGATTCCTCGAGAAATGCTCCTAACTCATCAAAAGTAAAAAATGCCAAATTAAGGTTTCTATAGGAAAAGTCAACCAACCTTTGACTAAGCATAACTTTCTCATACTTTATTAGAAATTTTACAACCAAGGTTTACTTTGAAGAGAATCAAACTCCCTACAACTCCTCTTCAGTCCTCAAGTCCAAGAAATGCCTCAATCAAAAGATACAAGTTCATACATTATATGTCATTTCAAAAAGTCAACAAAAACACTTTTTGGGTCAAAGCATCTTACATGAACATGGAAGATCCAATTGAGATGAAACCAAAAGGTTTATTTAAAGGACATACTGAGCTCTCTCAAAAAAAAAAGAACACCCTCTTAGGATTAAAAATGAGAGAGATATGCATTGCTAAAGTTAACCATTTTTGGAAATGTGCATGAAGCAAATAATGACCAAACATGATTTTTTTCCAAATGGGCCCATGGTTTCATGCTTGAATCTTATTCCTAACATGGTCCACGACACTTGAGCTCACTCATACATTATTTCATTATTTTTATTATTTGTTTTGATTTTTTATTCATTAAAATCAAAATAAATCAAATAACATAATGGAATAATAAAATAAAATCCAAGATTTGATTTTATGAGCACATGATGAGTCTATAATCAGCTGGCAAATCAAGGATTTCGTGCAAGTGGTGATTGGAATAAAAATAGCAAGATTTTGCTTATTTTAGAAACAAAAAATACAAGACACAAATCAAATCTTTTCTCACTCAATCTTCAAGATTTTTTTTCAGTTTTGTTAACCTAATTCGTTCTACTATATATGCATAACATTTCCAGACCACAAAAAGAAGGATTGGCCGTGTGGAATTGAGAGAAAGAACTCAAATTTTTGACAAGAAACTGGTGATCAGATTTTTATCTACAAGGAGATTCAAGGACTTTCAAGGCCGGTTATCAATTCCTGGCAGTATTTGGGAGCTATCTGGACCATTACCACGCCTCAACACACCCAGAAACGCCCCATACCAGTGCCACGGTTTGCGTCTTTTCTTGAATTTGGTTTTGACTATACACGCGTGATAAATGAATTCTAAATATGTATTCATGTTTGTATAATCATTTAGAACATGTTTGCATAATTAATTGTATATTTTGATGCATATTTGACTGAATGCTATTGTTAGGGTTTCAAGGTTTTTTTAAGGGTTTTTCGTTTCAGGCAAAATCAGGGAAAAAGATGAGTATCATTATACTCACGAGATCAAAACCAGTTGATCTGTATTCTTGGATTAAATTTTTGTTGCGGGATTATGATTTTTGAGATATGCAGGTTTATAGCTACAACACATGTATGTAGGTAAAAACCCTTGCCTAAAACGACGGTCCAACAAAGAAGATGAAGGCGTGTCAAAACATGAGTGGCCAGTTTGAATGGCGCGCACTTTTTATTTATCACTTTTGACCATTATTAAATATAATATATTGTGTTTCTATTATTCAATGAATGAAGTGTTGGCTCAGTGGTACAGGCGAAGGATTTTCAAGGTGTACGTGTAGGAGGTCAGGGGTTCGATCCCTACCTCCTACATAATATTTTTCTCAACATTTCCTTGCAGATCCAGTGATTCCACACCAAGCACGCTCATCATTCGCCTCCAGATCCAGCACCCTTGGATCATATGTGCCCAGATCAAACGCTTCCAATGAAGCTCCTCATGATGGACTCTCCTAGCGCAACCACACTGAATCACACGCAGATATGGGCCAACTGGATTGGGCTTTGGACTGAAATTCAGCATGCAATCCTCCAATTTGGTTTTACACCCCTCAGGCCCATTCTTTTCTTTTTTTGATTTAATTCCCTTTTGTTATCTAATTATTTCAATTGTTTTTTTTTATTTCAAATCATTTTTTTAATCAGAAAATAATCACAAAAAAATAGGACTTAGTTTTTTATTAAATTAATTTTTTGTAAATTAATTAATTTCATCAACTTTAATTGGTTTTCATTAATTAAAATTAATTAGGAAAAATTAGGTCAAAATTCAATTATTTTTTCATAAAATCCAAAAAATATTTTTAATAATCAAATTAAATTTTTTAGGGTTTTGAATCTTTTCTCTAGTTAATTCTCGCGCTTAATCATGATTTCGTTGTACAATTATTTTCATTATTGATGTAACTGCATCCGGTTTTGTAATAGCTTAATTAGGGTTTTATTTCCGCACTTTACTTTCAGTAATTATTTATGTATCTACACCAAGGCCTTGTAATAGCGTAAGACCTTTATTTCTCGCTTTTATATTTTATATGCTTGTATATAATTGCTAGTAACCTAGGCGTGTATGATTAATTAATCAATCAGTAGATCATTGAATTGCAAGATAAATATCTGAAAGAACACACCGTTGCACACTTGCACCCTTAGGGTATACCATACTAGGTTCCCTTCGAATTGCGGTCACAATTCTCGAAACGTGAGAATTCTTAGTGGTTGTCTTTAAGTCTAGAGATCACTAGTCCCTCGATGACCCTCTCGACTCTTTCCTCGGTATAAAAGTGATCTTAGGGCTTTAGGACAGTTACTAAGAGATCTTGCCATGTTGCCTTAGTGACCGTACGTCCCTTTCCATAGTCCCAAAAACGTCCAATGACTAGGGCTACCTACTCACTAATAGTAGGATAGCATTGTCTAAAGGATAGGAGGAAAAGAACAAATTTTTTTCGAGTAGGTAGATAATTGTTAGGTACTTACTCAAACAATTCTTTTTACACACCACACTTTCAAACAATGTTTTCTAAATGCTTCATCACACTCTTGAGGACTGATACAAGGGTTATCATAAAGTGAATCGCCGAACTAAGGCATTTTCAAGCAAAAACTTTTTCACACAAGCACCGAAGCAATTTTCAAAAATGAGCAAGTACCTAAGAGCCCATAGAAAACTACGGATGGAAAGGGTGCTAATACCTTCCCTTTCCATAATCTACCCCCTTACTCAAAAACTCTCGAAAAAGATCTTTTTCTGTTCTTTTCACCATTTCATTTGTTGGATAAAAGAAAAGTCGATGGCGACTCTTGCTTACCACGACATTTGCGAATAAAAAAATGCAAAACCAAGATTAACAGTCAGTTCTGCTACCGTATCAATACCTACATTGGCTCAGCAGGGGGAAATGATCGAGTAAACCATTCACGACCACATGGCCTTGAAGAAAAGGGTGCCATAGTAGGGTGAAAAGAGGTACACCTGAAGAAAAACTTCAACTACGTTTCAAGCGCCTCCTCTCGAGTCATGTCATTGTTCGACGGTGTCATATGAGCAAGACGAGGACCTTCAATGGAAAGGCTGGCAAATAATTCCTTTTGTGCTTCTGAAAGCTTCAATTTAAGATGATCCCCAAAGGTGGCATTTAACCATAATTGCAGCAGCCAAAATGGCCCAGCAAGAAGATAACTGGAAGTTGGTGCAAGAGAGGTCATCTGGTCAAACCCCACACTGAGCGATTCATAAAGCGACCCTAGGATGAGTTTTCTCAAGCAAGTGTTTTGACCCATGTGTAGGTGATGCGCCAACGTAATGAAACGTTTGGCCACCTTCAGAGACTCAATGCAGAAAATATATTTAGAGATCCACAAGGCCAGAAAGAAAATGTGCTCTTCATCAGACATCGTGTCATCATCCTTAGCGTGAAAACACTCCATGTACTTGGTGAGAACATCAACGTTCTTATGAAAATGAATAACGTCTTTATCAACCTCGGTGGGGATGAAAGTCTCACCTGTAGAACGAACGCCAGTGATAGTCGCATCGTTGAACAACGTGGCAGTTAGCATACCAGTCGCAAAATGGAAGGTGCTTGTGGAACTTTCCCAGAAGTAGAGGGCATAAATCATCATATAGTTGCAGTAATTAGGGACAACCTTAGAAAGTTGAATGAAGTCAAAAATGCTTTGGGATTTCCAAACATCTCCTTTAACTTTCTCCACCTTATTTAACCATGCAACGTAATCCTGGTTGATAGTAGGAGCAGAACGAAAAACTTTTGAGGTCCAATAGATGTGGGAGAAATCTAAAGGACATTTCTGGTCTATGGGGGTCTGGTGTTTCTATGAACAGGGAAGCATTTTTCAGAACTTTTGGTGCCATAATCTCATCGGGGGTGGGTCCCATAAGAGCATACGTAGTGTTATTAGACAAATGGAAGCAACAAATTAAAACAGAAAGTAGCAATGTTGCATGCTGGGTTTGGTTCCAAGACAAAGGTTTTCCCATAAACAGCGAGAAAATTAGGCATGGTGGAAACTAGCACAACTGCGTGAGGAGCGTTAATGTGTTTAAAAACTTGACTTCGAGACGCCATGGAAGGTGATTGGAAGCTTTGGGTATAAACGAAGGTGGGTTTGTTTGCTGAGTTTGGAAGCTAAAAGATTAAGGATTCAAAAAAAGCATAAAGAGAATATGAAGGATTGAAAAGGGTATTTATACCACCAATGAAACAAAAAATTTGGGAATAAAGTGAGAAAAAATTGTGGCTACACAACCGGCATGTGTCAAACTGATGGCAAATGAGGTAAGGAAGTTGGTAAGTTGGAGGCCACAATTATCCTAGGAAGTTAAAGTTAGAAAGCAGGGAAGTGGATGTGTGATCGCAGATGTAACGTTTGAAGAATAAATTCATGATTACAATGATGTCACTTCACACTAAGAGAAAATGATTAAAATGTATGTTTCTGCTCTTTCAGTCAAAAAGAACATTTTGGGGGGAAATTTGTTAGCTGAGATTTTGATAAAGAGAGAAATATAAACCAAGAGTCAAAAATAATCTTTTAAGAGAATTAAAGAGCATTAAATTATGAGTAGTCGACTACATAAGCATGTCGACCATGGTTGATTTCACAGGAAGTCAACCAAGGTTTTATATGTGCAGTCGTTAAGAGAAAGGTTCATGGTGAACATATTGGGCCCATGAGAGGTGAGAAGCTCAAAAGAGTTAAAAGGCCCATAAGCACCTAAACTATAAAGGCAAAATGTTATGGAGGGAGAATGTGAGTTCGACAGTTACAATAGAGAATGTGGATTCAACCACAAGAATGTTGCATGTGGTTCATAAAGTGAAGTTACAATAGAGAACGTGGTTTCTTGAGGGGAAGTTATGAAGAACACGTGGCATGCAAGGAAGCTAAGCCCACTTAGAAAGTAATTGTTTATGTGTATTATAAATAAAACACTTATTGCACTTTGTAAAGGGTTAAACTTTTCACATTTTTGCACGCTAGTCACTCAAAGTAACCAAGAAAATGAAAAAAATGAGTCAGAAAAAGACAATGTATGTTTGAACCAACCTATTTTTCAATCTTTCTTTAATTTTATGTTATTATCTTTTGCAACTTAAAACACTTTGCGTTTCCTTTACTTTGTCTTTTTGTCATCATCCTTTACAATTTAAAACGTTTCGCTCTCAGTCGAACACACCTTTATTAAAAACACTTTGACTACACGTACGAACTAAGGCATTGCTCTGAGATTCCTTGGTCGATCTTGCATGTAAACTTGTTTTCAAGAAACCAGTATTGTTACCAAGTCCATAGGTGAACACCTGTATTATTATAATTATTGTGTTTATTAAGGTTATATTTTATTATGTTGATTTGAAACTCAGTGGATTGAGGTGAGTAACCAGGGTTGAAGGTCTTGAAAATGATAGTGACACTGAGTTTTTTTAGAGTAAGTAACTAGAGTTGAAACTAATATGAAATTAAGGTTGAGAAAGTATGTTAGTAACTGATTCAAGTTAAATCCTATTCTATGTTGGTGTTAGTGATGTTAACTTTTAGTTAGTTCAATTATTCTTGTTAACTTTTTTGTTAAACTATATTAGTATTTTTTGTTAAATTGTTAGATTGTTAGTCTTGTTAATTGACTATCAGTATTGTTAATGTTAAATTGATTTTCTATTTGGATAGGGTGGAATCCAGTTGGTTAGAATTTGTATTAATGTTTATGTGCATGTTTATGTGTTTATAATTTGGATATGGTGTGATTTGATGTGTGTTTGCTAATGTGAACTGATGTTTATTTGTTAGAATTGATGTTTAAATTGTGAACTGATTATATTTATGTTTGTTAGAACTAATGTTTATGTGTTAGTGATTTGATTTGATGAACTGATGTGCTACTACTACTGATGTGCATTGTTATGTGGTTTCTACTGTAGATGTTATTCATACTACTACTCAATTGTTTATTTTCTTATATTTTCTACCAAGAACTTATATTTTCTACCAATATTTCTAAGAGAGCACTTCATCCTAACATCAAACTGATCTTTCGTCCTCATGCCACATGAGTATCGGTTTGGACTTAGGCTAAGAAACTTTACAAATGCCACAAAACACCTCTATGAGGTATATTACTTATCGATGAATATCATCAATTCACATAAAATAGGTGCATTTATTTCTACATATATTGGTCATGTTCATGTTAAATTTCATGAGTTTAACAAACTCACCCCTTTCTGGTGCAAGTGCTCCTGCTTACAATGGAAGAAATATGATCAACACAACACTTTCTTCAGACTTCTTTTCCTATATAGTTTATCATAGTTTTTTTGTCATTCATGATCAAATATTCAAGAAAAATATTCAACTGAGTCATCTATAGTCTTTGTCATAGGTGATACAATTGTCCTTGCATCTCTTGAAAAAAAAACTACTCTCATATGAGAGATACTTGATAGTATGAACTATAGTTCAACTAAAGAGGAGATCAAAGACGTCAACCTGATTTACCATGTATTGCTTGTGAATGAATATATCTATATCTATATAATATATTAAATTCAATGCATCAAATATTGTAGTAACACATCATCAATTATAACAACACACCATCAGTTATAACTTTAAAAATTGTCACGTAATCTTATAGTCCTATGTGGAACATCTCAAACTCATTTTCACTTTTTTAAATGTCAAATGTAATACTTCTACAATTTGGATGTAGATTAAAAATATTCTCTCATATTTCAAAAATCTATATAATATATTAAATTCAATGCATAAAATATTGGAGCAACACATCATTAATTATAACCAACACAACATCAATTATAACTCTAAAATTTGTCACATCAACCTATAATCCTATGTGGCATGGAAATTCAAATCCAATAAAATATTTTTTGTTCTTCTGGCATTATAGTAATAAAAGTAACATTTGAAATAAGTATTTTTAATTTTAAAGTAGTTTTTACATGATTTCAAATATAAATCACTTTAAACTTATTTAAAAATATAATATAGTGTGCAAAATTACTACTATAATTTTATATAATATTAAATAATAAACTACTGACAAATAACAAAATACCATACAAAAGAGACAAGAGAACTCAAACACAATAAAATATTTTTTTTTAAATTTTTTTGAAATATAATTATAGCAATAAAAGTAACATCTCAAACAAATGCTTTTAATTTAAAAGTGGTTCTTACACAATTTTCAAAGATAAGTCATTATGAGTTGATCATAAAATATAAAACAATATGCAACAATCTTTTAATGTGTCTATATGCTTTATTATTATATTTTTCATATAATACTGTGATACGGTGGGAGAACTGACTTGAGTTTTGCGTTTGTATTCGCACTTGTTCGGTTTAGCAAGAGTCGCCACCGACTTTTTATTTTATCCTAAAGGAAAGGTTAAAAAGCACAGCAAAAACCTTTTGAGATATTTCGTGGGTTCGGGGGGTAGATTATGAAAAGGGAAGGTATTAGCACCCTTTTCATCCATGGTTATCCATGGGCTCTTAGTTACTTGGTTTTAGATCACTTGCCTTGATTTTTGATTGCTTGAAATTGTGGTGTATGTGTGTGTTTTGAAAATGTTTTTGAAATAAACGCCTTTGTTTCGGCAACCAATGTAATTGACTCGTGTTTGAGTGTTTTACAAAAGTGTGTATCTTTTCGAAAAGATGTTTCAAATGTTTTTGAGAGTTTGTTTTGAAAGTGTTTGTGAAGTGTGGTTTTTGAAAAGAAAGCAAGTGTTTTTTGCAAGTTGGTCTCAAGTAACTAAGAGTTTTGTCTACCCCTATTGTACTCAAAGGTTTTCTCTATGTTTTCAACCCCCTTTTTAACAATTTTGTTCCACCATTGAATTTGATGGACAATCTTGCGTTTAGGAAGTTTAACGGGACGGGCGCGGGTCATCGTATGGACCATGAATGCAATGGTGCCAAATGTCTTTGGCAATTTTGCTTTGAAGGGACTTGATCATTTTGATAGGCAACTTTCGAAAGCGTCATCGAGGGACTTATGATCATTTGAATTTGTTTTGCCAAAGAAACTCGACGTGCAAGCATGGCCCATTTTGGAAGGCAACATGTGGGATTACCCTAGGGGGTGCAAGTCTGATTGTGTATTGATTTCATGTATTTGTTTTTTGTATTAGGTTATCTAGCGTTCGATTTTATGTACATACAAACCCTAGGTCTAACCATGGTATAATTCGAAAGTGGTAAATTGGGGGAATTTTAAAGTCTACGCTATTACAAATGGCATCCGGGAGTGGGGGTACAAATTCACAAATGGGGATGAGACTTAGGTAATTACAACCAAATCGAATTGCGATCAAATATAATCAATGTAATGCAAAGTATAAGAATAGTAATTGTATGTGTATCAAATGTGAAATGTATAGTGTAAGTGTACGTGTATGAGAATTATTTACAAGTTGCGAAATGTGAATTTAATAAGAAAATTAAATGTCGTTTATTTATGAAGTATTATTATCCGCTTTTGATTTAAATTTGTATTTTTATATTTTTGTTTAATATGTACAAATTATTAACTAAAGAAAAGGGAAAATATTTCAAATTTATGAAAATTATGTATTATTGTATTTATGTACCAATAAAGTTTAAATGAAAAGACAAAAATATTTTAAGTTTTTATGTAAAAATTAATGTATTAATTATTTATGTTAGTATTTTTTTTATATATGTACAAATTATTAACTAAAAAAATGTTTTAAAATAAAAAAGAGTTTTAATAAAAAGAACATATTGTGTTCAAGATTAAAAAAGTATCATTAATAAAAACTTTGATGTAAAAAAAAGTATATTAATTAGTATATAAAAAAATGATAAGTAAAAGAGGCTTGAAAGAGTCAAAACGGGCTTTAGGGCTTTTTGGACCCAAACCTGATACAAGCAGAAGCAAAAAGGGGGGTGACAATTGGGAAAACGTTTGGGCTTAGGTGTAGAAAGGGCAAGGCCCATGATAATTCAACAGATTTCATTTTAGGGTTTCAGAATGTTTGTTTCATTTGGGACATAAGGGTTTACAGCGCCGTTGTCGTTCTTTCATCACTTCGTCTTCTTTGTTCGTTCTTCGGCCTCTGAGTTTCTCTTGCCCATGGCCACCGGCGTCCTCAACCTTCCTCTTCCCTTCAATGAATCGCTAGGGCGACAGATTTCAAGGTAATAATCTTCGTCTCAATCTCATTAGGGTTTTGTTATTTGCATGTTATGATTTCGCCCCTTATTGATTCTGATTTCATATTGTTATGGTTATTTGAGGTGCGTGAAAGAAAGAGAGGGAGGGATACTACCTTTGGAGACGGAGGAGGAAAGGATTGGGAGGCGCTGTGACGGCCAAGGCGGTGAGGGACGGTGCTGAGCTAGCTTTGCTTGGAGACCATGGTATTTTGTATTTTTGCCTCTTTGTTGTTGATTTTATGATGACTTATCTGAGAACAACTTTTTTATCTTCTTCTCTTTCACTCGCTTTTGTTGCCTCTGAATATTTGTTGTTGATTTTTGGGTATGCTTTCTTTCTTCTTCTCCTGATTTCCTTGATGACTGCCCTGTGTTTGGTTGCCTGTTGATATGTTGCCTTCGTTTGTATGCTTGGGATCGATTTGAATGTTTTCTTGCCCAGTGATGAAGATTTTCTGAGGGCCTGTGTGGGTTCTGTACGTGTTTGGATATTTCGAGGTTTAGTATGCTTGGCTTTGCTGGGTATGGCTTATGCAGGTAAGGCTTGAAAGGTTGGTGCTTAGCGTGAGGCTATGGCTTGTGCGTACTGAGTTTTTTGACACAGGTTTGGCTTTAAGTGTGAAGCAGGCCATGGCCTTGGAAGCTCTGTTTGTGAGCTTCGGTGGGTTGATGGTTTGTTTGTTTTGGTTATGGCTTACTGGTTTTGACAGGTTGATGTTTTGTTGGTGAGGTTATGCTACAGGTTGTTGAGGCTAAGGGCTTACTGGTTTTGACAGGTTGATGGTTTGTTGGTGAGGTTATGCTACAGGTTGTTGAGGCTAAGGGCTTGATGATAGTCTTGGCTGTTTTTTTTTGTTCTTAAGCTTTTACAGTTTTGTATTGTTGGAGGTTTAAATCAGGTTTTCGTGTTTTGATATCGCTTTGGTGGTTTGCTTCAGGCAGGTTATGTGTTTGGATATCTGGCTTTGGTTTTTTAGGCTTATGCTCGTTATATCCTTTTTTGGTTTGATGCCTTTGGGAAGTTTTTTGTATGTCCCTTTAGGTTCTTTGGCGCCTATGATTTTGTATGTCTCAGGTTTGGTATCTTTTCTTGGTCAAACTGATGGGCAGATTTGCAATGTCTTAATGTGGAAAGATAATTCTGTTACCTTTTATTGACGGTTTTGTTTGCATTCCAATTTCTTCATATTTCTGCCTTCTGTCTTACTGTTTCATTGCAGTTTTTATGTATACTGTCTCATGCCTAAACCTGTAAGCCCATTCTTTCTCTCTTTTTCTCTCTCTCCAATACTTAAGCATATTATATTGCTTAACATGTATTAATTCTGAAAAAGCAAATTGGCCTGGAAATGATGAAACTGAATTTGCTTGCAATAGTAGCCTAACTCTGCATTTTTGTCTTCTTCTTTCCATACTTTGGGCTTCTTGAAAGCATTGATGGTACTTTTGTATTTTGACATCCTTTGGACAGCTTTTGTTTAGTTTGACATTGGAGCTGAGTTTTGAAATTTGAACTTGCTTTAGGCCATTCAGTTTGTAACTTGGACTTTGTTATTTGCATATGTTGTTCTTGAACTATGCAGTTTTGACAATTTTGAAATGTGCAATTTTTGACTTTGTGCATTCATTTTTAACTTGCAAATATTTTTCATCCCTCTTTGTGAACCGGGAGAAATCCCGTGATTTGCAGAGAGGGTTAACTGATCCCGGCCATTTGCTTTTAATGATGAACCCAAACTTTAATTGTCTGCTTCCCTTTTTTAATTATTTATCCGCCTCAATTGACTTTTTCTTCTTTTCTTTGCAGATAAAAAATCAAATGGAGAGGAAAAGCGAAAGATGGAGGATGAAGAATTGAAGACTTAGAAAAATATTAGGATAGTTTATTTAAATTTGAATAAATGTAATATCATTATTATAAATACTTTGTAAATGAATACTCGTATTTAAATAACAATTGTAACAAATATTTAAAGATGAAATAAAAATTCCTTTTATCCAATTAATTCTTTTTATCCTCTTTTCAATTGTTTACTTTATTATTTATAATTCTTTAAATTAAAATAATTGAAAATAAATTCCAACTATTTAATCTTAGAATAATAAATAATTAAATAAACATTGTCTCATCATTGATCAATTAATAAACTTGGCACTTCCAACATCCAAAGCAAAGCAACAGTCAATCACAGCAATTGCCCAGACGTGTTTTCCTTTTACTGATTTTAACCAAACATTGCAAATCCAATCTGTGATCGGTGGATCTGGAACTGACTGTTTTTTAAGCTGGTTTCGCGAAATGTCGCGGTAAGCAAGAGTCGCCACCGTCTTTTATTTTCTCCAAATGGAAAGGACAAAAGCACAAAAAAATTCCTTATAGAGATTGCTCTCGGTTCGGGAGGTAGATTATAGAAAGGGAAGGTGTTAGCACCCTTTCTATCCATGGTTATCCATGGGCTCTTAGATACTTGCTCATTGTGTTTTCAAAATGAGTTTGCTTTTCAAGTGTTTGTGGGTTTTGAAAAAGTTTCGTTTGAAAAATTTCTAAGTAACTCTTGTATCTGTCCTCAAGAGTGTATGAAAAATTTGTTTTGAAAACTTTTGAAAGTGTCAGTGTGAAAAGATGTTTTGTTTGTTTTTGAAGAGAGCAAGTACCCATGAGTCATCTACCTACCCTAAGGAATTAGGCTATGTAAGTGTCCTTTAGATAGTGCTATCCCACCATTGAGAGGTAGGTAGCACCACCGTTGGAGGTATTCGGGTCAATTCGAAGGTTTGGGACATAGTAATCACCGGAGTAATAGGAAGACACCTTAGAAGCTATCCTCATGCCAGGTTCTCGGATCATGAGGACTTACTAAGACATCCTCTACTCGACGATCACCTTTCGAGGGGCAAGGCAACAGTGAAGCGTACCCTAGGGGTGGTGTGTGAATTGTGTGTCATTTTCAGTTTATTGTTTGTCTTGTCATGCATTGGTGATCTACGCTTTGATTTTATTTTTGGGCATTCATTCTTTCATGTTATTGTTTAACAGTTAAAGGTGCGGGAATTTAAAGTGCGGAAAAGATAAAAGATCTTACGCTATTACAAAGGCGCGGGTCTACATCGCCAAATTAATCCAGACCCGATTTAAAATAAAATGCAGAAAATAAAAGCCTAATTAACTATTACAGGGCTTTGGAATAAGTACACTATATTTACATCAAAGAAATAAATAAAACGCGCGAAAAGAGAATATAATCGAATGCGAGGGCGTTGAACCCTTTGAAGGAATTAAAATAAGGTTAAAATAATTAAGTTAAATAAAAGAAAGAATTTATTTTTTATGTTTTTTTTGTATTTATGACATTAAAGAAAAAATTAAATTAATTAAAAGTCAAATAATTAATTCTAATTCTAATTGTTTTTAATTTATTAAAGAAAATGCATTAAGGTTAAAACCTAGAATTGAAACTAAATTAATTATAAAATTTATTTACAAAATTAATGGTTGATAATACTTATAATAAAATATTTAATTACTTAAAAAAGGATAAAAAGTGTTAAAGATCTATTTTTATTATTTTTGGTTATTGTGAAAAAGAATTAAATTAACAATCTAAAATTAAATCTAAATTAATTATGGGATTTATTTACAAAATTAATACTAAAATAAAATATTTATTATTTTTATCTTTTCTGATTTTTTTGTGTTTTTTTTATGTCATGAAAATATTAATTAATTAAAAGAAGGCAATAATTAAAAGAATATAAGAATAATAAAAAAAAGAAAGAAAAGAAAGAAAATTACAAAACCTAAGGGGGTGGAAGCCCCTAATTGGGAGGTTGGCCCAGCAATTTCTGGCCCATTACTGGAGGTTTTATTGACTTTTTCAGGCCATGTGTGGTAGCTTTGACTAGGACTCACCATGTTCCCTAGATCTGAACCTTTGGATGAATGAGACTGACCAGATGGACGGCTTGATGGAGGGACGTATGATGGTATTCAATCATTGAAACTGCATGGAAACATCTCATGAAAAATAACATGGAAATAGTGAGGGACCTGGGGCTCGAACCCAGGTCCTGCAGTTTGCCAACACCTATGCCTGCCACTGAGCCATTTAACGCGCCTTGTATATTATGTAAGAAACAAATAATATAAAAGAAAATACGTGTTAGCGTTATAAAATAAAAAAAGCGCGCGCTGGATTCAAACCAGCCATTCACAGCATGACACACAGTCATCTTCTGCACTGTACCTGTAACAAAAATGAAATAGCGGGGGTTTTGAACCCCCCCAAAACTCAAGCTATTTGAAAATAGCGAATAGGCCATGCCTAAACATAAATTGAGCGCGACAACAAAAATGGCATCCTCATGTTGCCACGATTTCATTCATGCCGGTGTCAAAGTCCAATTTTTCCACATAACTAAAGCCCTAATTTTAAGCTTCAGGAACCCTAGCTTTTGTTCATGGTGAAATCGTGCACAGGCTTGGAAAATTCAATCAAATCATACTATCAGCTTCACAACATCCATATTAGTCCAAATCCATGATGAAAACTGGAAAATACTACATGAATAATGCAATACGAATGTCAAAAAATTTGAAGGAAACCGGACTTAGTTATACCTGTTCTTGGCGTATGGAGTGTTGAATCTGATTGGAAAATGTTCTGTGATCCTTGAGGAAGGTGTTTGAACAATTCTTTTGCCTTGAATCAAGCTCTAACCTTGTTTTCAGATTTGAGATTTTTTGCTAAAAATGTGAGTTTGCTTTGAGCAGTAGGGCGCAGCTTCTTGTCCAATTTTGTTGTGGATCACTTGTATATACCCTAGGCAATGTGTTTGGATGATAGTTATGGCCAATAATGCCTTGCATTGATGCTAGGGATTTTGACATAAACCTCCATTACCACACCTTCCATTTTTGCCTTATTTTCGAATTCTTGCCTTATTTGCCTCTTTGCACGAATTTGGTATAGGCTTAATGGTAGTTCAAGGCTAGTTAAGGCCAAATATTCCATTTAATCAAGCTTTTTGATTTTCTCTTGATTTTAAAAGATTTAAACTTAATTAAATCCAATAAAATCAATTAAAAATGAAAAAATTAATTAAAAAATATGAAATAAAAGGTGGGACACGTGGGAAGCATGGCCAAGTTAATTCAAGTGGAAAAAGTGGGCCCCTTTTGTCAAAAATGAGATTTCAAGGATAAATGATTTTGGCCATTTCACAAAAATTTCCCAACTTCTCCAAGGCATAACTTGCTCAATTTTTAAGCTTTGCTCATGTTCTTGGACATTTTAGAAAGGTCTTGAAGTCCTTTAAACAATGTATTTGGTCCCATGTCATTTTGATTTATCAATCTCAAGTTATGGCCTTTGACTTAAAGTCCCTTTTTGTTGACTTTTAAAAATGACCTATAATGTTGAAATTGATAACTTTTTGTGAGAGCATTTCTTGGACTTGAAGTATGAAGATGAGTTGTAGGAAATGTCTTTCTCTTCAAAATGAGCTTTGGATGGAATTTTTATGATGAACCATGAAAAAGTTATGCCTTGGTCAAGTTACAGTTGACTTTTCAACTGTCCAAAAATAGAATCTTTTGCATCTTGAGACTTTTTGAGCCAAACTTTGAGAATCATGATCAAGCATTGATAAAATGATGTTTGTGGCCTCAAAATGAGATGTTGACTAAAAATTTGAACTTTTGACTGTCAAATGACCGTTTTGCCCCTACAGTTGACTGTAGTGCAATTAGGGTTTTTGACTGTGCAATCTTGTGCTGAAAGTCTTGAAACTTTGTATGAAGATGATTGACCATATTTATAGGCATGTGAGACTTGATTGGACCCTTGGAAACTTCATTCTCTTGATCAGAACAAAAACCCTAATTTTGACTGTTTAGGAGGCCCTTGACTGTGCAACCCTTGGGGACTTTTGAAGCATGACTTGGCAATTTCTTGAAGAATATGGGAGGGCAAAGTTTGGGGTACAACAGTTGCCCCTGTTCAATCTTCTTAGACCTGAGGATGCAGATTTGCTGACGTGCCTTTCGTAATCCGAAGGTGGAAGATGATTGAACACTAGAGTGCCTAGAAATTTGCGCTCACATAGTAGCAGTGATGATGGAATGGGCTTATAGATTCCATTTAGAGGTTGATGAATAGGACGATGGGATTATAGATGCCATCTGGATGTTGATCGCATAAGAGATTCCTTAGCGAGAACTTGCGTACCTGCAAAAGGAAAAAATGAGTACCTGACATGTTGCAGGAGCTGATTTTCAGATGCTTGGCATAGATGTGTCCTGACTGGTTACAGGAGCTGGATCTGGAGCTTCAAATGGTGATGAATGAACCAGGGATGGTTACTACCTCAGCATGAACGGTGAGAGAACCTTGGGTGACTTTAACTTCAACAACGCTCGTTGAGAAAATCTTGGTGGGAATTACCATCTTCGCAGTATCGGGAAGAGAACCAAAGGAAATTATAATCTCAAAAGCGGGCGTTTGAGAAAAACCTAAAATGGAATTATCACCTCCACAATGTCGGGAGAGAACCAAAGGAAATTATAATCTCAAAAGCGGGCGTTTGAGAAAAACCTAAAATGGAATTATCACCTCCACAACGTCGGGAGAGAACCATAGGAAATTATAATCTCAACAGCGGACGTTTGAGAAAAACCTAAAATGGAATCATCACCTCCACAACGTCGGGAGAGAACCAAAGGAAATTATAATCTCAAAAGCGGGCGTTTGAGAAAAACCTAAAATGGAATTATCACCTCCACAATGTCGGGAGAGAACCATAGGAAATTATAATCTCAACAGCGGACGTTTGAGAAAAACCTAAAATGGAATTATCACCTCCACAACGTCGGGAGAGAACCAAAGGAAATTATAATCTCAAAAGCGGGCGTTTGAGAAAAACCTAAAATGGAATTATCACCTCCACAACGTCGGGAGAGAACCAAAGGAAATTATAATCTCAAAAGCGGGCATTTGAGAAAAACCTAAAATGGAATTATCACCTCCACAACGTCGGGAGGGAACCATAGGAAATTATAATCTCAACAGCGGACGTTTGAGAAAAACCTGAGAACTTCTACTGAGTCTTCATCAGAAAAATCTGTTGGGAGTCGATTTAACTGGACTAGAGAAGGCCTTGGACTGGATAAGAAATCTTTGGAGTTGATTAACTAGACCGGTCTAGGTCTTGAAATATGATTGAGAATTTAACTGCATCTTTCCTGAAAGGTAAAGGTCAGTCATATGCAATGCATGATATGGACCAAGCAATGATGTTCTCAACATAAATGAGATTTGTATGATATGATGCGTACATGCATGCTATAATGATGTATGTGGTGTTTATGTATGCTTTCGTCTAGGAAAGTAAATCCTTGACGGGTGTCAGGAAGTCACTCCTGGGCTGATATTGAAGAATAAGCTTTTACTTCCGCTGGATGATAGTTATAAGAATACCGGTAGGAGAAGATGACTCCGTTGGGGAATAAACTTGACGAATGGAATAACTCTGCGGGGAGGAAAGTACTCTGACGATCTTGCTGGGAGGCAAATACTCTGTGGGGAGAAAGATACTTTGCTGAGTTGTTGATAATAGCTTGCTGGGGATACCATCGTTATATTGGAAGTGTTAATGGACTTCGCTGGGGATAAGAAGACTCCGTCGAGGACGCTCTTTCCGTGGCTTTTGGCTGAGGATAACCCAGTTATATCCTGTTAAGGAAATAACCCTTTAAATAAAGTCGGACGACGCGTTCGTGCTTTGTGAGGATAAGCTTCCAGAATCTACTGGGGATAAGCTTACTGCTTGGGGAGATGGATTCCAACTTCTTGGGGAAACTGGATTGGATTCTCCTGGGGAAGTTTTGAGATGTATCGGGGGAAGTGACACCACTGAATGTTTGATATACCGCCGGGGAACAATCTTTAGACCAAGACTGCCGGGGATGCTTGTTAAGAATATATGCTGCTGGGGGATGTTGATATCTGCTGGGGGATACTCAACCTTCCTTAAGGTCTGATAACTTTGCTTGGAGAAAAGTGCACTGACTTGCTGGCTCTCTCTCTGGGGAATTAGGATATCTAGTTATGTTCTTTAGCTGAACCTACCTTGGTACCTTGGAGGATAGAACAATTAGATTGCTTAGACAACTCTTTATTGCCCCTGTTTCTAATGTTACCTGTAATTAATCCTTTGTTTCGTATGCAAATATTTATGAGCTAGCAAATTATTGTCAATGCATATATCACAAATTGAACCTTGGACGTTCTTTGCAAAACAAAACAGAAAAAGAAAAACAATTGGTACTTTTAACTGAAAAGTATGTTTGTATTGATTTTTTTGAATGGCCCGAAAATAGGCGTTTTGTATACAAGAGGCTAACGTCCTAGTAAGAGAACGCCGCCGAACAAAAGAGTTTATACAAATTTTGTACAAAAGAAAATAAAACAGCTGTGTGAAATGAATGATCCCACTGGGTTTCAACTCTGCTATTGCTGTTATATCTCCGAGCGTCTCATCACTTGATGACCTAAACGAAGATGAAGCTGACTGATCGATGCCGTCTGAACTTGATGTAGATACCGGATTCTGGATGCAAAGTGATCCAATGAGACATAGTATTACGCTTTATCCCTAATTTTTTCCTGGACCGCCCTTTCGGGTTTTCAGTCCACCGGGATAGCCATTTTTGCCCAAGCCGCCTTTTCAGGTTTTCGACTTGCCGGGTGTACAGATTTTTTCGTTTCATCCCTTCATTTTGCCTGAACCCTTTTGGTTCGACGGGAAGCCCTAATTTTTGCCTAGGCATGTCAGCCCAACGAGTCTTTTTATGCGTAGTATCTTTTTACTATGTTTGCATTGGCGGGGTGAGGAAGGTTGTCACCATCCATGTTGGTTAGAAACATGGCTCCTCCTGAGAACACATGTTTAACCACAAATGGCCCTTCGTACGTAGGGGTCCATTTGCCCCTTGGATCACTCTGAGGAAGGATGATTCGCTTGATTACCAAATCCCCAACTTGATATTCCTGTGGTCTGACCTTTTTGTTAAAAGCCCTGATCATCCGTTTCTGATACGTCTGACCATGACAGATAGCAGCAAGTCTCTTTTCATCAATAAGGTTTAATTGATCAAGTCGTGTCTGGATCCAATCATCTTCGTTCAGATTTGCATCCTTCATTATCCGGAGAAAGGGTATTTGCACTTCGATCGGTAAGACTGCCTCCATACCATAAACCAGAGAGAAAGGAGTTGCCCCGGTTGACGTCCTAGCTGAGGTACGGTACCCATGTAGAGCGAACGGTAACATCTCGTGCCAATCTTTATAAGTCACTGTCATCTTCTGCACGATTTTCTTGATATTTTTATTTGCTGCTTCTACAGCCCCATTCATCTTCGGTCTGTAAGGAGAAGAATTGTGGTGCTGTATTTTGAACTGTTCGCAGAGCTCAGTGATCATCTTGTTATTCAGATTGGTACCGTTATCTGTAATAATTCTCTCAGGGACGCCGTATCGACAGATCAGGTTATGCCGAATGAACCGTGCCACAACAGTCTTGGTTACCGTAGCATATGATGCTGCTTCGACCCATTTTGTAAAGTAATCAATCGCTACAAGGATGAAGTGATGCCCGTTAGATGCCGTAGGTCTGATCTCACCAATCATGTCAATTCCCCACATTGCAAAAGGCCAAGGTGCGGTCAGAACATTCAGGGGAACTGGAGGAACATGCACCTTGTCTGCATAAATCTGGCACTTATGGCATGTCCTGGAATGTTGGTAGCAGTCAGCTTCCATTGTGGACCAGTAATATCCTGCCCGAAGGATCTTCTTCGCCATAGTATGCCCACTGGAATGTGTACCAAAGGTCCCTTCATGCAGCTCTTCCATGATCCTTTCTGCTTCAGTCTTATCCACACAACGCAGTAAGGTTGAATCATGGTTTCGCTTGTACAAGATGCCGTTGCTAAGGAAGAATTTTGCCGCGAACCTCCTCAGGAACTTCTTATCATTGATAGAGGCACCTTCAGGGTATTCCTGAGTTTCCAGATATCTCTTCACCTCATGGTACCAAGGCTTCTCAGTCACCAACTCAGTCTCGAGATCACAACAGTATGCCGGTTCGTCCAATTTCCAGATGATGACCCGGGGAGCCTCATTGTCCCACTTGACTTTGAACATAGAAGACATTGTAGCTAACGCATCCGCTAACTGATTCTCCTCTCTCGGAAAATGTTCAAAGGTTATCTCTGTGAAGTGGGGGATCATTGTCAACACACATTCTTTGTAAGGAATAAGATTCGGATGTTTCGTATCCCACTCGCCTTTGATCTGGTTGATCACGAGAGCGGAGTCTCCGAAGACACTCAGAAACTTGATCCTTAAGTCAATTGCAGCTTTGAGTCCCATGATGCACGCCTCATACTCCGCCATGTTGTTGGTGCAGTTGAAACATAGTCGGGCAGTGAGTGGAGTATGAGTGCCTTGAGGGGATATGATCACAGCGCCGATACCATTACCCAAAGCATTGGAGGCTCCGTCAAAGTGCATAGCCCATCGGGATCCTTCCTCAGGTCCTTCATCCGGTCCAGGTACTTCACAATCAGTCACTATCATGATGCTTTCATCCGGAAACTCGAAGTTCATTGACTGATAGTCATCTACGGCCTGATGTGCCAAGTGGTCTACCAATACACTTCCCTTGATGGCTTTCTGGGTTGTGTACTGAATGTCGTATTCCGTCAAGATCATTTGCCATCTGGCAATTCTCCCAGACAGAGCAGGCTTTTCGAATATGTACTTTATAGGATCCATCTTTGAGATCAACAAGGTAGTGTGAGTCAGCATATACTGTCTCAGCCGGCGAGCAACCCATACCAAAGCGCAGCAACTTTTCTCAAGCAGTGAGTATCGAGTCTCACAGTCGGTAAACTTTTTGCTAAGGTAATAAATGGCATGCTCTTTTCGGCCAGACTCGTCATGCTGCCCCAGCACACACCCCATTGAGTTATCAAGTACTGTCAGGTATAGTATCAGAGGTCTCCCTTCAACCGGTGGCATAAGGATGGGTGGTTCTTGGAGATACTCTTTGATTCTGTCAAAAGCAGCCTGACATTCATCATTCCAACGTACTACCTGATCTTTCTTCAGCAGCTTGAAGATCGGCTCACAGGTAGCAGTCAGGTGTGAGATGAATCGAGCAATGTAATTCAGGCGTCCTAAAAAGCCTCTGACTTCCTTCTCTGTTCTAGGAACTGGCATCTCTTGAATAGCTTTAACCTTGGCAGGGTCCACTTGAATACCCTTGTCGCTTACAACGAAGCCTAGCAACTTCCCAGATCTTACCCCGAAGGTACACTTGTTCGGGTTCAACCTCAGCTTGTACAATTTCAGACGGTCAAACAGTTTCTGCAGATGATCAAGGTGTTCTTCCTCAGTCTGGGACCTTGCGATCATGTCATCAACATACACTTCTATCTCATGATGGATCATGTCATGAAATAAAGCAACCATAGCACGTTGGTAGGTTGCCCCAACGTTCTTTAGTCCAAAAGGCATGACCTTGTAGCAGAATGTGCCCCACTGAGTAACAAATGTAGTCTTTTCCATGTCTTCAGGAGCCATCTTGATCTGATTGTAGCCTGAAAAACCATCCATGAAAGAGAACACCTTATGCTGAGCTGTATTATCAACAAGGACATCAACGTGAGGTAGAGGGAAGTCATCTTTGGGGCTGGCCCTGTTCAGATCCCTGTAATCGACACACATTCTGACCTTACCGTCCTTCTTAGGTATCGGCACCACATTACCAACCCACTGAGGGTAAGAAGTCACTGCAAGGAACCCATCATCAAACTGTTTCATAACCTCGGCTTTAATCTTCTCAGACATCTCTGGACGCATACGGCGGACGTTTTGCTTAACCGGAGGGCAGTCTTCCTTAGTAGGCAAGTGATGGACCACAATATCGGTATCCAACCCGGGCATGTCTTCGTAGGACCAGGAAAAGATCTCCATATAATCATGCAGCATCTGAGTCAACCGTTGCTTCACGCTGAGCTCTAGGTTGGCACCAATCTTTACCTCTTTCCTGTCTTCTTCAGTACCCAAGTTTATTGTTTCCACTGGCTCTTCATGGGGTTGAATTGCCCTTTCCTCTTGGAGTAACAGTCTTGTAAGCTCACCAGGTACTTCACAATCATCTTCACCTTCGTCTTCGGCTAAGTTGATCGGATTTTCGAAGTCATAAGTGGCAGTAGCAGGGTCGTTACCAGTGAGATCCAGAGTGGATTGAAACCTGTATGAGTGAGTGTGTGTAAATACAGCTGTTTTGCAATATGTAAAGAAAGGAAAGAAAAGGAGCGCAAAATTTGAAATGTGAAAAACGTCCAATGCTTTTATTTATGATATATGACAGCGACAAACAAAAGCCCTCATAAATAAGACCAAGGTGCCCCGGGTAAGACACCGGGCCATACAGTTTCAAGTTATAGTTTATTACAAATCTAAAACAAATAAGTTCATTACTGGGGAACAAAAGTTATGGGTGTAAAGTCTTTAGCAGTCCAATTGGTCAATCCACCAACAGTCGTCGGGTAGATCCAGCTATCGAACTCTGACTCCTCCACTTCGTCTTCCTCTCCAATAGCATTCACTCCTGAGTAGGTGATGAGCACAGGAGGTCTTCCAATTCTCGCCTTGCGCACAGCTTTCTGAGCCTCCATGGTGAAACCCAGCCCAAACTTGTTAGTCTTAGGAGTAAAGTCAGGGAGCTTGCCCCAGTTTGCACATTCACCTCTTTCAATCACAGCCTGGGCGTCTTTTAAGGAGGCCATCTTCAAAGGAGAAACCTCTTCGACCACTGCTTCTGCTGCTGCCAACGTTTGTGGCATCTCCTCAAAATGTTGAAAGGGGGTCTCAATGAACTCCCCATCCATTTCCACGTACCTGAAGGAGTTGAGGTGGCTGACCATGTATTCCTCTTCCCCTTGTACTGTTACAATCTTCCCCCTGACCGGGTACTTGAGCTTCTGATGCAACGTGGAGGTCACAGCTCCAGCCTTGTGGATCCACGGGCGACCCAGCAAACAAGAATAGGATGGACGGATGTCCATCACATAGAATTTCGAATCAAATACCTGTGACCCGACCCTGATTGGGATGTCCACCTCACCATGTACCATTCTTTTGGACCCGTCAAAGGCCCGGACAATAATGTTACTTGGTTTGAGCTCTAGACCCTCACAGTCCAGCCTATCCAGAGCCTTCTTGGGCAGCACGTTTAATGAAGAACCAGTGTCAACCAGCACATGAGCAAGAGTAGTGCCCCTGCATTCAATGGAGACATGCAGGGCATCATTATGGTTCTTCCCCTTTGCTGTCAGATCGGTATCAGAGAAACCCAGGCCATTATCAGCGGTTAGGTTGGCCACACAGTCGGTGAACTGGTCAGCAGACGTCTCTTGGGGTACGTGGGCTGTCTTTAAGAAAGCAATCAGAGCCTTGGCATGGGCCTCTGAACACAGCAGCAGTGACAACATGGAGATTTTGGAGGGGGTGTGCCCCAGCTGTTCTACGACGTTGAAATCACTTTTCTTTATTATCTTGAGGATTTCTTCCATTTCCTGCCTGGAAGCCTCAACAATGGTCTTCGGTGCCTCCGTCCGGGCAGGCACATCAGCAGCAATCCCCTTGCCCCGAGTATCAGATGACTCGGCAGCAGGGGTGGAAACTTGGTCAGGGGGTGAAACAGGCACACTGGCAGGTGTGATGATCAAAGGCCTCTGAATTACCGGAGGAGCAATGTCTGGTGAAAATAGCCTTCCACTGCGAGTGACCTTAGCAGGCCCAGTGATGTTGGAGACATCCGCATCAATGTTGAACTCTTGTTTCACACCCAGAACGTAAACATCTGCCCCATAGTGCCATGGGACAACCTTATCAGACTTGTAGGGGATGGGCCCCGGAACAGTAATGGTGATGGGAGCAATCTTGTGAACCGGCAAAATTTGGACAGGCTTCTTTGCAAGAGCCTTGGAAGGGTTGTTGAAGATGGTAACAATTGAAACTTCTTCAACAGGAGCAGCAGGAACAGCAGTCTTTCTGAACAAAATCTCTCTACTATCCATCAGGTTTTGGACGCCTGACTTCAACAAAGAACAACCAGTAGGGGAAGCAACACATAGAGGGCAACCTTTGCTACATCCCGGAAATAAACCGGCTAGCAACAGGTTCCTCTTGACCGTCAGCAGTGGAGTAGCAACATCATCCACCGAAGCTACATACAAATCCTCCTCAACAGCATTCACTCCATGCTGGGGCATGGGAGCGGTTACAACATTCGGCCTCTCGGGCGCCTCAAACTGTATCTCGTTTGCATCAATAAGGTCCTGAACCTTATTCTTTAGGGCCCAACAGACATCTGTGTTATGCCCCGGGCTATCATAATGATAAGCACAACGAGCATTTGGATTGTACTTAGGAGATGTAGTATTGGGAAACTTCGGAGCCTCCCTGACAGTCACTAAATTGGTGGATAGCAACTGTGGCAGGATCTGTGATAAGGTCATGCTCAAGCGGGTAAACTCTCTCCGGGGTCTTTCAACCCTTTGAGGATTGGTCGGCCGAGGAGCGGCAGCAGGCTTGGCAATCATTACCGCACTGACAGATTGGCGGCGCTCAGGTCGCTCTGGTCTCCGGGAGCTATATACAGCACTAGCCTCCTTTTTGAAGGGTTTCTTTTCAGCATTGGAGGAGGCAACCTTCTGTATCTTCCCCGATTTTATACCGGCCTCGATCCTTTCACCAGTCAGGATTAAATCAGTAAACCCAGCAGAGGAATTACCAATGAGATGATTGAAAAATGGACCAGATAGGGTCCCCAAAAACATATCTACCAGCTCTCGGTCCGTCAATGGTGGCTGCACCCTGCCAGCCAAATCTCTCCATTTCTGGGCGTACTCCTTAAAACCTTCACCCGACCCTAGCGACATACCCTGGAGTTGGGTACGCGTAGGAGCGAGGTCGGAATTATATTGATACTGCTTGTAAAAAGCAGTGGCCAGATCCTCCCAGTTACGAATGTTGATTCCATCCAGCTGATAGAACCATTCGAGGTGAGTCCCTGAAAGACTCTCCTGGAAGAAGTGGATCCATAAGTTCCTGTCTGCTGTGTAAGGCTGGATCTTCCTTACATAAGAACGGAGGTGCATCTTGGGACATGAAGCCCCGTAATACTTCACAAAGGCAGGTACCTTGAACTTGTGTGGAATCACCACCCCAGTAGATAACCCCAAGTCTCCGAAATCCAGTCCAGGCACACGCTGAATTTCCATAGCTTTTAATCTGTCCTCCAGCTGCTTGTACCGGTCTTCAGCAGGAGGGTACTGTTCGTCGTTGAAGTCTGTTTCAGTATCAGAGACCACAGGAGTAGGGACCTCCCTTTCTTGGTGACTACCTTCCCCCACAGATGGAGTAGTCCTCTCAGCCTCAATCTGTAAGGTGTTCCCGAGTCTGCGCCCAGTGTTAAATAGCACAGTCCTCCTCTTCTTCTTATTCTTCTTCAGAAGCATGGTCTTCAACTCTTGTTGGCCCTGAGCCAGACCCTTGATCAGCTCCTGAAATTGGGCGTTCTGCGCCTGAAGAGCCTTGATAGATGCCTCAGTTGATGATTCAGGGTTCATGATGCTGAAATAAACAGCGAAGAACAGTCAGCAGCCTGAAAAGAAGAGTACCTGTGATGCATATGATGAATGATATGTGTTTATGCAATGCATTCAAGAGTTCGAAAATTCAAATTTGTTGTAGACAAAAAGGAACACACGTTATTATTAAGAAAATAATTGTTCAGTACATTAAAGCCTCATAGGCAAACATTACAAAGCAGATCAGTCCCAAAAGACACTACGCATCCTCTTCGGAGCAATATAGGTATTGAGATTCCTTTCCTTGTGCAGTAGGCGGGTGAGCTCCAAGACCTTTTTCTCACTGGCATGTAGATTGGTTTCCAGAGAATTCCGTTCTTCCTTAAGCTGGATCCAACTCTTCTGCATCTCTTCCAAGGACGTGGGCATGTCAGGATGTTGAATGGTGTAGGACACCTCTCCTCCCAAGTCTGGCTCTTTGATCACGGGGAGAACATGAGGATATGGCATCACCAGCTTCTGGGAACGGGCTCGTACCCATTTGAGATAAGGCTCCAATGGGATGGAGTTCCTGTGTCCCAGGGTCTTGCTGTCTATTTTGCTAGGCATCCTCCAAGCTTTGATAAATTTCTGGCAAAGTCCTTGCGTATCCTTGTCGAAGTCAAAAACTATGTCAGGAATTAACATCTCATGAGGGCCATCTTTCCGAGCATAACCAAACTGTCTCCAAGCCAGGCATGGGTTGTAAGTAATACCTCCTCTGATTCCAAGTAAAGGAACATTAGGGTACTCCCCACAACGATCAATGATAGTGACATCCTCTCTGGACCGAGAACACCAATGTATATCTGCATGTGTAAGAGTCATCAACCGTTGTGACCACCTCAAACCTCGCTCGTTCTTCAAAACCGATTGTGGAAGGTGCGAAATAAACCACCTTCCTAGGAGGGGAGTGCAGCACATAAGAACACCCCTTTTTCTCATGGTTCGAGTGTAACATGAGTGAAGGATGTCCCCCAGCAACGTAGGTATAGGATTCCTGGACATGAAGACCTTGACAGCACTGATGTCTATAAGCTGATCTGGTTTAGGGAACAACACCAACCCATAGACAAGGAGGGCTACAACTTCTTCAAAGGCTTGTAGGTCAAGGGAATTCCAACACTCTTGGGCCTTCTCAAACAGAAATTTTACCAAGAATCCTTTGATACCATTTCTGGCTTCCCAATGCCCCTTGATGTCAGATGGTTGTAGGCATAATGCTTTAGCCACTTCTTCAAGTTTTGGTTCCCTTTCCGTACCGTTGTAGGGTAGTTGATTGAGAATGGGAATCTTCAGAAGCTGGGAAAACTCTTCTAGAGTAGGCACCAGCTGATAATCCGGGAAAGTAAAACAGTGATGCAGAGGGTCAAAGAATTGGAAAAGGACCTTTACCATCTCTTCCTCAATATTGGTATTGACCAGGCTGATGAGTCTACCATGCCTTTCACTGAATGGCGAGTTCTCGGGAATCCTGGATGTAAGCTCCTTAAGCTGAGGAGGGACCCTTATAAGGTTGATCTGAATTGTCTTTCTGTGGATAGTTTCCATGTCCTACAAAACAAGAACAAAGATGAAGATTCGAACCCCTGAAATGGTTAGTGGATGCATATGATGCTGTATGATGTTATGATGCTATGATTAAACACACCACAAATATTTACAAAGGCAAACATGTAAGGCACACAAGTCACACAAGACAAACCCTTAGAGTTTAGGCCGGCATGGGGTCTGGGTATTACCCTCTTGAAGTTGGTGGGCTCAAACCTGTCCTATCAAAGTAACCGGGTTCTAAGGATCTCAATATCATTGGATTGCTTTCATTGTTCATCGTTTCGATTTAGCCACTGACTGGCGATCAAAATATCCCAAGAAAACAACCCTCAATTGAGTGTAGTATCGAGTATCAACCGACTTCGGAGTACACCAAAGTAGTTATCTCACTACCCTAAAGAGGCCAAGATGGTTCAATTAAGGTTCCTAAGGTCTGTTGATGCTTCACGACACCACGCGGAGGCCCCGTACTCTCCTTGATTGACTCAAGGGTTACCGGTACACACCAAAGTGCCACATCAACGTAGCAGACTGCTTCAACCATGTCGGTATACCCCGCACAGTTCCCTCACAGCCTTGTTGCTACTTTCTAAGAAGGTATCCCCATATCCGGTTTAGGATCTATAGAACTCCCAAGACAGTCCCACAATTTAAAGCAAACAAGTCAAAGCAATTGAAAACACAGTGATCTTAGTCCTAAGGTACACCTCACTTTAAAAGTAATTTTCCCCAGCAGAGTCGCCAGTTCTGTGATCGGTGGATCTGGAACTGACTGTTTTTTAAGCTGGTTTCGCGAAATGTCGCGGTAAGCAAGAGTCGCCACCGTCTTTTATTTTCTCCAAATGGAAAGGACAAAAGCACAGAAAAATTCCTTATAGAGATTGCTCTCGGTTCGGGAGGTAGATTATAGAAAGGGAAGGTGTTAGCACCCTTTCTATCCATGGTTATCCATGGGCTCTTAGATACTTGCTCATTGTGTTTTCAAAATGAGTTTGCTTTTCAAGTGTTTGTGGGTTTTGAAAAAGTTTCGTTTGAAAAATTTCTAAGTAACTCTTGTATATGTCCTCAAGAGTGTATGAAAAATTTGTTTTGAAAACTTTTGAAAGTGTCAGTGTGAAAAGATGTTTTGTTTGTTTTTGAAGAGAGCAAGTACCCATGAGTCATCTACCTACCCTAAGGAATTAGGCTATGTAAGTGTCCTTTAGATAGTGCTATCCCACCATTGAGAGGTAGGTAGCACCACCGTTGGAGGTATTCGGGTCAATTCGAAGGTTCGGGACATAGTAATCACCGGAGTAATAGGAAGACACCTTAGAAGCTACCCTCATGCCAGGTTCCCGGATCATGAGGACTTACTAAGACATCCTCTACTCGACGATCACCTTTCGAGGGGCAAGGCAACAGTGAAGCGTACCCTAGGGGTGGTGTGTGAATTGTGTGTCATTTTCAGTTTATTGTTTGTCTTGTCATGCATTGGTGATCTACGCTTTGATTTTATTTTTGGGCATTCATTCTTTCATGTTATTGTTTAACAGTTAAAGGTGCGGGAATTTAAAGTGCGGAAAAGATAAAAGATCCTACGCTATTACAAAGGCGCGGGTCTACATCGCCAAATTAATCCAGACCCGATTTAACATAAAATGCAGAAAATAAAAGCCTAATTAACTATTACAGGGCTTTGGAACAAGTACACTATATTTACATCAAAGAAATAAATAAAACGCGCGAAAAGAGAATATAATCGAATGCGAGGGCGTTGAACCCTTTGAAGGAATTAAAATAAGGTTAAAATAATTAAGTTAAATAAAAGAAAGAATTTATTTTTTATGTTTTTTTGTATTTATGACATTAAAGAAAAAATTAAATTAATTAAAAATCAAATAATTAATTCTAATTCTAATTGTTTTTAATTTATTAAAGAAAATGCATTAAAGTTAAAACCTAGAATTGAAACTAAATTAATTATAAAATTTATTTACAAAATTAATGGTTGATGATACTTATAATAAAATATTTAATTACTTAAAAAAGGATAAAAAGTGTTAAAGATCTATTTTTATTATTTTTGGTTATTGTGAAAAAGAATTAAATTAACAACCTAAAATTAAATCTAAACTAATTATGGGATTTATTTACAAAATTAATACTAAAATAAAATATTTATTATTTTTATCTTTTCTGATTTTTTTGTGTTTTTTTTATGTCATGAAAATATTAATTAATTAAAAGAAGGCAATAATTAAAAGAATATAAGAATAATAAAAAAAAGAAAGAAAAGAAAGAAAATTACAAAACCTAAGGGGGTGGAAGCCCCTAATTGGGAGGTTGGCCCAGCAATTTCTGGCCCATTACTGGAGGTTTTATTGACTTTTTCAGGCCACGTGTGGTAGCTTTGACTAGGACTCACCATGTTCCCTAGATCTGAACCTTTGGATGAATGAGACTGACCAGATGGACGGCTTGATGGAGGGACGTATGATGGTATTCAATCATTGAAACTGCATGGAAAAATAACATGGAAATAGTGAGGGACCTGGGGCTCGAACCCAGGTCCTGCAGTTTGCCAACACCTATGCCTGCCACTGAGCCATTTAACGCGCCTTGTATATTATGTAAGAAACAAATAATATAAAAGAAAATACGTGTTAGCGTTATAAAATAAAAAAAGCGCGCGCTGGATTCAAACCAGCCATTCACAGCATGACACACAGTCATCTTCTCCACTGTACCTGTAACAAAAATGAAATAGCGGGGGTTTTGAACCCCCCCAAAACTCAAGCTATTTGAAAATAGCGAATAGGCCATGCCTAAACATAAATTGAGCGCGACAACAAAAATGGCATCCTCATGTTGCCACGATTTCATTCATGCCGGTGTCAAAGTCCAATTTTTCCACATAACTAAAGCCCTAATTTTAAGCTTCAGGAACCCTAGCTTTTGTTCATGGTGAAATCGTGCACAGGCTTGGAAAATTCAATCAAATCATACTATCAGCTTCACAACATCCATATTAGTCCAAATCCATGATGAAAACTGGAAAATACTACATGAATAATGCAATACGAATGTCAAAAAATTTGAAGGAAACTGGACTTAGTTATACCTGTTCTTGGCGTATGGAGTGTTGAATCTGATTGGAAAATGTTCTGTGATCCTTGAGGAAGGTGTTTGAACAATTCTTTTGCCTTGAATCAAGCTCTAACCTTGTTTTCAGATTTGAGATTTTTTGCTAAAAATGTGAGTTTGCTTTGAGCAGTAGGGCGCAGCTTCTTGTCCAATTTTGTTGTGGATCACTTGTATATACCCTAGGCAATGTGTTTGGATGATAGTTATGGCCAATAATGCCTTGCATTGATGCTTGGGATTTTGACATAAACCTCCATTACCACACCTTCCATTTTTGCCTTATTTTTGAATTCTTGCCTTATTTGCCTCTTTGCACGAATTTGGTATAGGCTTAATGATAGTTCAAGGCTAGTTAAGGCCAAATATTCCATTTAATCAAGCTTTTTGATTTTCTCTTGATTTTAAAAGATTTAAACTTAATTAAATCCAATAAAATCAATTAAAAATGAAAAAATTAATTAAAAAATATGAAATAAAAGGTGGGACACGTGGGAAGCATGGCCAAGTTAATTCAAGTGGAAAAAGTGGGCCCCTTTTGTCAAAAATGAGATTTCAAGGATAAATGATTTTGGCCATTTCACAAAAATTTCCCAACTTCTCCAAGGCATAACTTGCTCAATTTTTAAGCTTTGCTCATGTTCTTGGACATTTTAGAAAGGTCTTGAAGTCCTTTAAACAATGTCTTTGGTCCCATGTCATTTTGATTTATCAATCTCAAGTTATGGCCTTTGACTTAAAGTCCCTTTTTGTTGACTTTTGAAAATGACCTATAATGTTGAAATTGATAACTTTTTGTGAGAGCATTTCTTGGACTTGAAGTGTGAAGATGAGTTGTAGGAAATGTCTTTCTCTTCAAAATGAGCTTTGGATGGAATTTTTCTGATGAACCATGAAAAAGTTATGCCTTGGTCAAGTTATAGTTGACTTTTCAGCTGTCCAAAAATAGAAACTTTTGCATCTTGAGACTTTTTGAGCCAAACTTTGAGAATCATGATCAAGCATTGATCAAATGATGTTTGTGGCCTCAAAATGAGATGTTGACCAAAAATTTGAACTTTTGACTGTCAAATGACCGTTTTGCCCCTACACTTGACTATAGTGCAATTAGGGTTTTTGACTGTGCAATCTTGTGCTGAAAGTCTTGAAACTTTGTATGAAGATGCTTGACCATATTTATAGGCATGTGAGACTTGATTGGACCCTTGGAAACTTCATTCTCTTGATCAGAACAAAAACCTTAATTTTGACTGTTTAGGAGGCCCTTGACTGTGCAACCCTTGGGGACTTTTGAAGCATGACTTGGCAATTTCTTGAAGAATACGGGAGGGCAAATTTTGGGGTACAACACAATCCAAATGCATCTTTTCACTGATTAAATCCAACAAACGCAAATTCAAACCCAATGTCTCTTTTCATTGATTTAGTCAAACCCTGCGAGTTTAATCCAAATGTTTCAATCCATATTTCAGAATAGCTTGAAAAACACCGTAGAATTAAATCTTTCTGAAGAACCGCGCATAAAAACCCTAATTCCTGGTTAAATGCCAAAGAAACGTTCGCCTGATCAAAGTTGAGCCAAAATCAACCAAAACCCTAAGCGACTGTAAGAACTGTTCTAGAGCCATGAAAATCAATGAACACCCTAATTTTTGTCTGACTGACGAGAAAAGTCTGTTTGACCGATTCTTGAGCCAGTTTGAAAAATCAGAAAATGCCTGAAGCTGTGATTTCTTGAGGAAAAATGCGAGGGCAAATTTTGGGGTACAACAGTTGCCCCTGTTCAATCTTCTTGGACCTGAAGAGTTAGAAAGGCAAGTTTGTCTTTCGCGACTCGAGGGTAAAAGGAGATTGGACACTAGAGTGCCCGGAAATTTGCACTCGCATGCTGGAGTATTAGCAATGTGATGGCGGGAATGGGCTTATAGATTCCATTTGGAGATAGGATGGATAGGAAGATGGGCTTATAGATGCCATCTGGAAGTGTGACAGAACCTTGTCGGGAATGGGCTTATAGATGCCATTTGGAAGTGTTGATCGCGTAAGAGATTCCTTAGCGAGAACTTGCGTGCTTTGAGAGAGGAAGATGTTTCATGGCTTGTTACAGGTGTTGATCTTCAGTCCCTTCATACAGATATGCCCTGGCTGGATACAGGTATCGAATCTGGAAAATGTCTTCAGATGTGCCCTGGCTGGATACAGGAATCGAATCTGGAAAATGTCTTCAGATGTGCCCTGGCTGGATACAGGTATCAAATCTGGAAAATGTTGTCGTCAGATGTGCCCTGGCTGGATACAGGTATCGAATCTGGAAAATGTCTTCAGATGTGCCCTGGCTGGATACAGGAATTGAATCTGGAAAATGTCTTCAGATGTGCCCTGGCTGGATACAAGTATCGAATCTGGAAAATGTCTTCAGATGTGCCCTAGCTGGATACAGGTATCGAATCTGGAATGGTTGTCGTTAGATGTGCCCTGGCTGGATGCAGGTATCAAATCTGGAATTGTAAAAGGTTGATGGAGATGGCTTTCCTGGCTGGATACAGGGGTTGACCTTCATACTCTTTATGCAGATATGCCCTGGCTAGATACAGGTATCGAATCTACAATCAATCATTCACAGATGTGCCCTGGCTAGATATAGGAATCAAATCTGGATTCGTGATATTTGATAGTAACCATTTTTTGGATTTATCTTTTTCCTGAAAAGGCAAAATATCAATGGTATGCAATGTCATGATGTATGAGATGCATGATGTCATGATGCTCAAAATGAGTTAGTGTTGTATGCACTTTGTCATGTACGCAAATAGGATGTATGAAATATGAAACATCAATGAATGTGTTTTCATCTAGGGAAATAAATCCTTGATGACCGGTCGGGGAATCAAATCTTGGGCTGATATTGAAGAGAAGAGTTCTTCGTTTCCGCTGGGGATTGTTGCAAGATAAACCGATAGGAGAAGATGACTCCGTTGAGGCATACACTTGTTGGGAAATCACTATAAGGGGAAGTACTCTATGGGAAGAGATAGTTCGCTGAGGCTTTGATGAGAGATCCGCTAGGGATTCTGCTGATAAATTATGTCGGAGAATTTGATGAACTCCGCTGGAGATTGTTGAGGTAGCTTGATCATGTTCTTCAGTTGAACCTACCTTGGTACCTTGGCGGACAAAGCAACTAGACCGCTTGGCCATTTCAAAATTGCCCCATGTTTCTGATGTCACCTGTCATTAATCCTTTGTTTCGTATGTAAACATTTATGATCTAGCAATTTAACGTCAAATGCATATATCAAAAATGAACATCGGACGTTCTTTGCAAAACAAAACAAAAAAAGAAAAGCAATGGATAATTTGTCTGAAAAATCGAACTTGTATTGATTTTGAAATTTGCCTGTAAATAGGCGTTTATGTACAGGAGGCTGACGTCCTAGTAAGAGAACGCCGCCGAACAACATAGAGTTTATACAATTTGAAAAGGAAACAAAACAGCTATGTGAAAAACTAATCCCCCTGGGTAACGACTCTGCTATCGCTGTTATGCCTTCAAGCGTCTTATCATTTTGCCGCTTAGTTGAAGGTGAGGCTGATTGATCGATGCTGAAGTCTGAGCCCTAATAGTTGATGCCAAATTCTGGATGCAAGGTGATCTAATGAGACATAGTATTACGCTTCATCCCTAACTTTTTCCTGGACTTCCCTTTCGGGTTTTCAGTCCACCGGGATACCCATTTTTGCCCAAGCCGCCTTTTCAGGTTTTCGACTTGCCGGGTGTACAGAATTTTTATTTATTTCATCCCTTATTTTTACCCGAACCCTTTTGATTCGCCGGGAAGCCCTTATTTTTGCCTAGGTGTGTCAACCTAGCGGGTCCTTAGTTCACGCGTAGTATCTTTTTACTATGTCCGCATTAGCGGGGTGAGGAAGATCGTCACCATCCATGGTGGTTAGAATCATGGCTCCTCCTGAGAACACATGTTTAACCACAAATGGCCCTTAGTACGTAGGGGTCCATTTTCCCCTGGGATCACTTTGAGGAAGAATGATGCGCTTGATTACCAGGTCCCCAACTTGATACTCTTGTGGTCTGACTTTCTTATTAAATGCCCTGATCATCCGTTTCTGATACGTTTGACCATGACAGATGGCAGTAAGTCTCTTTTCGTCAATCAGGTTTAATTGATCAAGTCGAGTCTGGATCCAGTCATCTTCGCTCAAGCCTGCATCCTTCATTATCCGGAGAGAAGGTATCTGGACTTCAATCGGCAAGACTGCCTCCATGCCATAGACCAAGGAGAAGGGAGTTGCCCCGGTTGATGTTCTCGCTGAGGTACGATACCCATGGAGAGCAAACGGTAACATCTCGTGCCAATCTTTATAGGTCACTGTCATCTTCTGCACAATCTTCTTAATATTCTTATTTGCTGCTTCTACAGCCCCATTCATCTTCGGTCGGTAAGGTGAAGAGTTGTGGTGCTGTATTTTGAATTGCTCGCAGAGCTCAGTGATCATTTTGTTGTTAAGATTGGTACCATTGTCCGTAATGATCCTTTCAGGTACACCGTATCGACAGATCAGGTTGTTTCGAATGAATCGTGCCACAACGCTCTTGGTTACAGTGGCGTAGGAAGCTGCTTCAACCCACTTTGTGAAGTAATCAATCGCTACCAAGATGAAGCGGTGCCCATTGGATGCCGTAGGTCGGATCTCACCGATCATATCGATGCCCCACATTGCAAAAGGCCAAGGTGCTGTCAAGACGTTCAGAGGTACCTGAGGAATGTGCACCTTATCCGCATAGATCTGGCATTTATGACAAGTTCGCGAATGCTGATAACAGTCGGCTTCCATTGTGGACCAGAAATACCCCGCCCGAAGGATTTTCTTCGCCATGGTATGTCCACTGGAATGTGTTCCAAATGTACCTTCATGTAGTTCTGCCATGATCTTTTCTGCTTCAGTCTTATCCATACAACGCAGTAAAGTTGAATCATGGTTTCGCTTGTAGAGAATGCCATTACTGAGAAAGAACTTTTCCGCAAACCTTCTCAAGAATTTCTTGTCATTAACAGATGCACCTTCGGGGTATTCTTGAGCTTCCAAGTAACTCTTTACCTCATGATACCAGGGTTTCTCTGTTGCCTCTTCGGCCTCAAGATCACAGCAATATGCAGGTTCGTCCAATTTCCAGATAATTATTCGGGGCGCTTCGTTGTCCCACTTGACTTTGAACATAGAAGACATTGTAGCCAGCGCGTCCGCCAACTGATTCTCTTCTCTTGGGAAGTGTACAAAAGTTATCTCTTCGAAGTGGGGAAGCAATGTCAGCACATACTCCTTGTAAGGAATAAGATTTGGGTGTTTCGTATCCCACTCTCCTTTGACCTGATTGATCACGAGAGCGGAATCTCCGAATACACTCAGAAACTTGATCCTTAAGTCAATTGCAGCTTGAAGACCCATGATACATGCCTCATACTCCGCCATGTTGTTGGTGCAGTTGAAACATAGTCGGGCAATGAGTGGAGTATGAGTGCCTTTAGGGGATATGATCACATCGCCAATACCATTACCCAAAGCGTTTGAGGCTCCGTCAAAGTGCATAGACCATCGGGATCCTTCCTCAGGTCCCTCATCCGGTCCAGGTACTTCACAATCAGTTACTACCATGATATCTTCATCCGAAAATTCAAAGTTCAACGACTGGTAATCGTCCACAGGTTGGTGTGCCAAATGGTCTGCCAATACACTTCCTTTGATTGCTTTTTGAGTTGTGTACTGGATGTCATATTCTGTCAAGATCATTTGCCATCTTGCTATTCTTCCGGACAGAGCAGGCTTTTCGAATATGTACTTGATTGGATCCATTTTTGAAATCAACAGAGTAGTGTGAGTCAACATATACTGTCTCAGCCGGCGAGAAGCCCATACCAGAGCGCAGCAAGTTTTCTCGAGCAGTGAGTACCGAGTCTCACAGTCGGTAAACTTTTTGCTCAGGTAATAAATAGCGTGCTCTTTTCGGCCAGACTCGTCATGCTGCCCCAGCACACACTCCATTGAGTTGTCAAGCACTGTCAAGTATAGTATTAGAGGTCTCCCTTCCACTGGTGGCATGAGGATGGGTGGTTCTTGGAGATACTCTTTTATCTTTTCAAAAGCGGTCTGACATTCATCGTTCCAACATACTACCTGATCTTTCTTCAGCAGCTTGAAGATTGGTTCACAGGTAGCAGTTAGATGCGAGATGAATCGGGCAATGTAATTCAGACGTCCTAGAAAGCCTCTGACCTCTTTCTCTGTCTTGGGATCCGGCATTTCTTGAATGGCTTTAACCTTGGTAGGGTCCACTTGAATACCTTTGTCGCTTACAATGAATCCTAGCAATTTTCCAGACCTCACCCCAAAGGTGCACTTGTTTGGGTTCAACCTCAGCTTGTACAACTTCAGACGGTCAAACAGTTTCCGTAGATGGTCAAGGTGTTCCTCCTCAGTTTGAGATCTTGCAATTATATCGTCGACGTACACTTCTATCTCGTGATGGATCATATCATGAAATAAAGCAACCATGGCATGTTGGTAGGTTGCCCCAGCATTTTTCAACCCAAAAGGCATGACCTTGTAACAGAAGGTGCCCCACTGAGTAACAAAGGTAGTCTTTTCCATATCTTCAGGGGCCATCTTGATCTGATTATAACCTGAAAAACCATCCATGAAAGAGAACACCTTGTGCTGAGCAGTATTGTCAACAAGAACGTCAATGTGAGGTAGGGGGAAGTCATCCTTGGGGCTGGCCCTGTTCAGATCCCTGTAATCAACACACATTCGGACCTTACCATCCTTCTTCGGTACCGGCACCACATTAGCAACCCACTGAGGGTAAGAAGTCACTTCAAGAAAACCGGCTTCAAATTGTTTCATAACCTCGACTTTGATTTTCTCGGACATCTTTGGACGCATGCGGCGGACCTTCTGTTTTACCGGAGGGCAATCTTCCTTGGTAGGCAGGTGGTGAACCACGATGTCGGCATCCAAACCAGGCATGTCTTCGTAAGACCAAGAAAAGATTTCCATGTAGTCATGCAACATCTGAATCAATCGTTGTTTCACACTGATCTCCAGATTGGCACCAATCTTGACTTCCTTTCTATCTGTCTCAGTACCCAGATTTACCGTTTCCACTGGCTCTTCATGCGGCTGAATGGCCCTCTCTTCCTGGAGTAGCAGTCTTGCAAGTTCACCAGGCACTTCACAATCATCTTCACCCTCGTCTTCGGCTAAGTTGATCGGATTTTCGAAGTCATAACTGGCAGTAGCAGAGTCGTTACCAGTGAGATCCAGAGTGGATTGGAACCTGTATAAGTGAGTGTGTGTAAATATAGCTGTTTTGCAATACATAACAAAGAAAGAAAAAGAACACAAGATTTGAAATGCAGCAAACTTCCAATGTTTTGATTAATGATATATGAAATGTCATACAAATAGCCCTCACAAATGGAGCCACGGTGCCCCGGGTAGGACACCGCGCTATAAAAGTTTCAACATATTGTTTGTTACAAATTGAAAACAAAAGAGTTCATTACTGAGTGACAAAAGTAATAGGTGTAAAATCTTTTGCCGTCCAGTTGCTTGGTCCATTGTCGGTTGTTGGGTAGATCCAGCTGTCAAATTCCACTTCCTCTACGTCGTCTTCAATAGCGTTCACTCCTGGGTTGGTGATGAACACCGGAGGTTTTCCGATCCTTGCTTTGCGAACAGTCCTCTGAGCCTCTGCAGTGAAGCCCAGCCCAAACTTGTCAGTCTTTGGAGTGAAGTCAGGAAGTCGACCCCAGTTGGCACACTCGCCTTTCTCAATCACTGCCTGGGCATCCTTCAAGGAAGCCATCTTCAAAGGAAAGTCTTCTTCAATCATTGCCTCAGCTGACGCCAATGTTGGAGGTACCTCTTCAAAATGTTGAAAGGGGGTTTCAATAAACTCCCCATCCATCTCAATATACCGGAAGGAATTCAGATGACTAACCATGTATTCTTCCTCCCCCTGTACAGTAACAATCTTCCCTCTGACAGGGTATTTGAGCTTCTGGTGTAGAGTGGAGGTCACAGCCCCTGCCTTGTGAATCCAAGGTCGTCCCAGCAAACAGGAATAAGATGGACGAATATCCATCACATAGAACGTTGAATCAAAGACTTGGGAACCCACACGAATAGGAATGTCTACCTCACCATGCACCATCCTCTTAGAACCGTCGAAGGCTCTAACAATGATGTTACTAGGCTTCAATTCCAGGCCCTCACAATCCAATCGGTCTAAGGCCTTCTTGGGCAATACATTCAGGGAAGAACCGGTGTCCACCAACACGTGTGCAAGAGTAGTTCCCCTGCATTCTATGGAGTCATGCAGGGCATCATTGTGGTTCTTTCCCTTGGCGGTAAGATCAGCATCCGAGAAACCCAAACCATTGTCAGCTGTCAAATTAACCACACAGTTAGTGAATTGATCTGCAGATGTCTCTTGTGGCACATGGGCCGTCTTCAAAAATGAAATCAGGGCCTTGGCATGGGCCTCTGAGCATAGCAGCAATGATAGCATGGAGATCTTGGAGGGGGTATGCCCCAACTGTTCTACGACATTGAAATCGCTTTTCTTGATTATCTTAAGAATTTCCTCCATCTCTTGCTGGGAGGCTTCAACGGCGGTCGTCTTCGGTGCCTCCGTCCGGGCAGGCACATCGGTAGCAACTCCTTTGCCCCGAGCATCAGAGGACTCGGCGGTAGGGGTAGACACAGGAACTTGATTTGGAAGGGAAAAATGCACACTTGCGGGTGTGATGATAAGAGGTTTTCGGATAACTGGTGGTGCAATGTCAGGCGAGAAGAGCCTGCCACTGCGAGTAACTTTGACGGGACCAGTGATGTTACTGATACTGGTACCGGTGTTGAACTCCTGCTTCACTCCAAGCACATACACATCTGCCCCGTAGTGCCATGGGACAGCCTTATCAGACTTGTAGGGGATTGGCCCCGGAACAGTAATGGTTATAGGTGCAACAGACATGATTTTGACTGGCTTCCTCGGGGGAGCCTTGGTAGGATTGTTGAAAATTGTGACGACAGATACTTCTTCAGCGGGAACAAAAGGAACAGCGGTCTTCTTGAACAGAATCTCTTTGCTATCCATCAGGCTTTGGATACCTGACTTCAGCAGCGGACAACCGGTAGGGGTAACAGTACACAGGAGGCAACCCTTGCTACAACCCGGAAATAAACCGTCTAGCAACAGGTTCCTCTTAACAGTCAGTAGAGGGGTAGCAACATCATCCACCGAAACAGCATACAAGTCTTCTTCAATAGCATTTACTCCATGTTGGGGCATAGGAGCAGTCACAATGTTTAGCCTCTCGGGCGCCTCAAATTGTATTTCCTTGGCATCGATAAGGTCTTGAACCTTATTTCTTAGGGCCCAGCAATCATCTGTAGTATGCCCAGGGCTATCAGAGTGATAAGCGTAACGGGCATTGGGGTTGTATTTTGGAGAAGCTGTATTCACCACCTTCAGAGCTTCTTTGACAGTTACCAAGTTGGTTGACAATAGTTGCAGCAAAATCTGAGATAGGGTCATGTTAAGCCGAGTGTACTGCCTTTTGGGCCTCTCACCCCTTTGTTGATTATACTGCGGAGGAGCAGCAACAGGCTTTGAAATGACCAATGCATTGACAGCTTGGCGGCGTTCCGGCTTAACTTGTCTTCTAGGACCATAAACCGCACTAGCTTCCTTCTTGAAAGGCTTCTTCTCAGTACTCGCGGAGGCACCTTTATGTATCTTCCCTGACTTGATACCAGCTTCTATCCTTTCACCAGTCAAGATCAAATCTCTAAATCCAGTGGAAGAATTACCAATCAGATGATTGAAGAATGGACCAGACAGGGTCCCTAGAAACATGTCAACAAGTTCACGGTCAGTCAAAGGAGGTTGCACCCTGCCATCCAAGTCTCTCCACTTTTGCGCATATTCCTTGAATCCTTCGTCCGTTCCCAGCGACATACCCTGAAGTTGGGTACGTGTGGGAGCAAGGTCAGAATTGTATTGATACTATCTATAAAACGCAGCAGCCAAGTCCTCCCAGTTTCGGATACTGGCTCCGTCTAACTGATAGAACCATTCGAGTTGAGACCCCAAAAGGCTATCTTGAAAGAAATGGATCCAAAGGTTCTTGTCTACAGTGTAAGGTTGGATCTTCCTTACATATGACCTGAGATGCAGCTTGGGACAGGAAGCCCCGTCGTATTTTGCAAAGGCAGGCGCCTTGAACTTGTGTGGGATCACCACCCCAAAAGATAAACCTAAATCTCCGAAATCCAACCCCGGCACCTTTTGAATCTCCATGGCACTCAAACGGTCCTCTAGTTCTTTGTATCTGTCAATAGTAGGAGGGTACTGTTCGTCGTTGTAATCCGTCTCGTTGTCGGAGACTGCAGGACTAGGAGCCCTTCCCCCTTGGGGACTGTCCTTCTCTGCAGAGGAAGTAGTTGGATCAACCTCGTTATGGAGTGTATTCCCAAACCTGCGTCCCGTGTTGAACAACGCAGTCCTCTTCTTCTTCTTCTTCTTCAGGAGCAGAGCCTTCAACTCTTGTTGACCTTGGGCTAAGCTCATGACCATCTCCTGAAACTGGGCGTTCTGGGCCTGGAGGGCCTTGATAGCTTGCTCGGTAGTAGGCTCGGAAGACATGATGATTGAGTGCTGAAATAAACAGCGAAGAAGATTAAGCAACCTGTAGAAGAAAGGTACCTGTTATGCACATGATGCAATGAAATGCTTATGATTTATGTTCTCAAAGATAATCGGGATTCAACTTTGTAGACAAAAAGGAAACACACTTCATTAGATTCAAACTTTAAATTGTTCAACAATTGGCCCTCAGGCATTACAAGAATGAAAATACTGAAAAGGAAATAAAAGCTGTAAAAGAAACATCCAAAGCCCATCAGTGCTCCCATGGCCTCCTCTTCTCAGTGCGAATATAGTCATTCAGGGTCCGCTCTTCCTCCAATTGCTTAGTCAGCTTCTGGATCTTCCGTTCCTGTTCGTTGAACTTTCCCCGATAAAATTCCCGTTCTTCCTTTAGCTGCACCCAAGATCTCTTCAGTGTATCAACATCAGTGGGTATATGAGGAGGGAGGATAGTTGGAGGCACTCCTTCTTCACCAAGAGATTCAAGAATGACAGGTCTGACAGCTTCATACGGCATACCTAACTTTTGAGCATGGATGCGGACCCATCTGTAATAGGGTTCCATTGGTAGAGAAGTCTTTGGTCCCAACTCATGTGGGTCAGCTTTGTGAATTCTGCCCCAAGCCTTAATGAATCCATGGCGTAGTTCGTCACTGTCTACCTGAAATTCAAAATGGAAGTGAGGAACCAACACCTCATGAGGCCCCACTCTTCTAGCTCTTCCAAACTGACGGAGAGCTAAACATGGATTATAAGAAATTCCTCCCTGAGTGTCGATCAAGGGAACATTAGGGTATTCTCCGCAACGATCAATAACAACTACCTCATCCAAACCTCTGAGAGTCCAAGTGATGTCGTTATCAGTGAGAGACATTAACCTATGAGCCCAACCCTTTCCTTCTTCATTCTTCACCACGAACTTAGGAAGGTGCGAAATAAACCACCTCACTAGCAAAGGAGCACAACACCACGGAGTTCCCCGTTTTCGGGAAGTACGAGCATAGAGTTGTTGTAGGATATCACCCAAAAGAGTGGGTACAGGATTCCGAGACATGAAGATCCTTATGGCATAGATACTGATAAAGGTGTCAGGATTTGGAAACAACACTAGACCATAGATCAAAAGAGCCAGAATGTCTTCGTACGCCTTGAAGTCTAAGTCATTCCAGAAATCATTAACTTTGCCAACCAGAAACTTAACCAAAAAGCCCTTAACTCCACTTCTAGTTTCCCAGTTGGCCATTACCTCTTCTTTGGTCAAGGGCAGGACTGCAGCAATCTCTTCAGGCCTAAGAGTCTTCTCCCAACCAGTGAATGGAGTTTGCTCCAAAACAGTGATACCTAGCAAGTCAAAGAATTCTTCCAGGGTAGGGACCAGCTGGAAGTCTTGAAAGGTGAAGCAATGATACAGGGGATCATAAAACTGGGTCAGGACACTTATCAATTGTTGGTCCCACTTTGAAGTGATCAAACCGAGGAGAGAACCATGCCTCTTGATGAAGGAAGTAGTGTTTGGAATCCTACCAACCAATTCCTTGATCAAAGTTGGTGGTTGAACAAAGTTGAGCCGGATAGTATTCCTACGCACGGGCATCATGATATCCTACAAAACAGAGCAAAGATGAAACCCTCTTGTCTTTGAAATGGGCCAGTCCTTATACATGATGCATGCAATGGTATGATGGTATGATGCTATGATGAAACAACCACAAGTATTCACAATTATAAGGCACACAAGTCACACAAGACAACCCTTAGGTTTTAGGCCAGCATGTAGTTTAGGTATTACCCTCTTTTAGTTTCGTTGGTTAACACCTGTCCTATCAAAAGTAACCGGGTTCTAGAGGATCTCAAATCCTTGACTACCCTCAATCGGTTATAACTCCAGCATCCCAATCTTTTCTTGCGGCCATAACCATCGCGAGAGTTTAGCCTCAATGAGTGTAGCATACTGCTACTGTTCTATGGCCAAGTTTGGTCAATTTAGGGTTCTAAGGTCTGTTGGTGTTTGATGACTCCTTAGAAGACCCATATTCTCCTCGTTGCAACACAAGGGATATTGGTACAGACTAAGGTGCCACACCAACATAGCCACTGCTTCACCCATGTCGGTCTATGTCGGACAGGTCCCTCATAGATTATGCTACCTAAAAGGGTATTCCCCAGATCCGGGTTAGGATCTATGAAACTCCGATGCAAAGCCCACAGATATAAAAGAAAACAAAGCAATCAATTGAAAACAAAAGTGATCTATACCCTAAGGTAACCCCACTTTTTTTATTTGTCCCCAGCAGAGTCGCCAGTTCTGTGATACGGTGGGAGAACTGACTTGAGTTTTGCGTTTGTATTCGCACTTGTTCGGTTTAGCAAGAGTCGCCACCGACTTTTTATTTTATCCTAAAGGAAAGGTTAAAAAGCACAGCAAAAACCTTTTGAGATATTTCGTGGGTTCGGGGGGTAGATTATGAAAAGGGAAGGTATTAGCATCCTTTTCATCCATGGTTATCCATGGGCTCTTAGTTACTTGGTTTTAGATCACTTGCCTTGATTTTTGATTGCTTGAAATTGTGGTGTATGTGTGTGTTTTGAAAATGTTTTTGAAATAGACGCCTTTGTTTCGGCAACCAATGTAATTGACTCGTGTTTGAGTGTTTTACAAAAGTGTGTATCTTTTCGAAAAGATGTTTCAAATGTTTTTGAGAGTTTGTTTTGAAAGTGTTTGTGAAGTGTGGTTTTTAAAAAGAAAGCAAGTGTTTTTTTCAAGTTGGTCTCAAGTAACTAAGAGTTTTGTCTACCCCTATTGTACTCAAAGGTTTTCTCTATGTTTTCAACCCCCTTTTTAACAATTTTGTTCCACCATTCAATTTGGTGGAGAATCTTGCGTTTAGGAAGTTTAACGGGACGGGCGCGGGTCATCGTATGGACCATGAATGCAATGGTGCCAAATGTCTTTGGAAATTTTGCTTTGAAGGGACTTGATCATTTTGATAGGCAACTTTCGAAAGCGTCATCGAGGGACTTATGATCATTTGAATTTGTTTTGCCAAAGAAACTCGACGTGCAAGCATGACCCATTTTGGAAGGCAACATGTGGGATTACCCTAGGGGGTGCAAGTGTGATTGTGTATTGATTTCATGTATTTGTTTTTTGTATTAGGTTATCTAGCGTTCGATTTTATGTACATACAAACCCTAGGTCTAATCATGGTATAATTTGAAAGCGGTAAATTGCGGGAATTTTAAAGTCTACGCTATTACAAATGGCATCCGGGAGTGGGGGTACAAATTCACAAATGGGGATGAGACTTAGGTAATTACAACCAAATCGAATTGCGATCAAATATAATCAATGTAATGCAAAGTATAAGAATAGTAATTGTATGTGTATCAAATGTGAAATGTATATTGTAAGTGTACGTGTATGAGAATTATTTACAAGTTGCGAAATGTGAATTTAATAAGAAAATTAAATGTCGTTTATTTATGAAGTATTATTATCCGCTTTTGATTTAAATTTGTATTTTTATATTTTTGTTTAATATGTACAAATTATTAACTAAAGAAAAGGGAAAATATTTCAAATTTATGAAAATTATGTATTATTGTATTTATGTACCAATAAAGTTTAAATGAAAAGACAAAAATATTTTAAGTTTTTATGTAAAAATTAATGTATTAATTATTTATGTTAGTATTTTTTTTATATATGTACAAATTATTAACTAAAAAAATGTTTTAAAATAAAAAAGAGTTTTAATAAAAAGAACATATTGTGTTCAAGATTAAAAAAGTATCATTAATAAAAACTTTGATGTAAAAAAAAGTATATTAATTAGTATATAAAAAAAATGATAAGTAAAAGAGGCTTGAAAGAGTCAAAACGGGCTTTAGGGCTTTTTGGACCCAAACCTGATCAAAGCAGAAGCAAAAAGGGGGGTGACAATTGGGAAAACGTTTGGGCTTAGGTGTAGAAAGGGCAAGGCCCATGATAATTCAACAGATTTCATTTTAGGGTTTCAGAATGTTTGTTTCATTTGGGACATAAGGGTTTACAGCGCCGTTGTCGTTCTTTCATCACTTCGTCTTCTTCGTTCGTTCTTCCGCCTCTGAGTTTCTCTTTCCCATGTCCACCGGCGTCCTCAACCTTCCTCTTCCCTTCAATGAATCGCTAGGGCGACAGATTTCAAGGTAATAATCTTCGTCTCAATCTCATTAGGGTTTTGTTATTTGCATGTTATGATTTCGCCCCTTATTGATTCTGATTTCATATTGTTATGGTTATTTGAGGTGCGTGAAAGAAAGAGAGGGAGGGATACTACCTTTGGAGACAGAGGAGGAAAGGATTGGGAGGTGCTGTGACGGCCAAGGCGGTGAGGGACGGTGCTGAGCTAGCTTTGCTTAGAGACCCTGGTATTTTGTATTTTTGCCTCTTTGTTGTTGATTTGATGATGACTTATCTGAGAACAACTTCTTTATCTTCTTCTCTTTCACTCGCTTCTGTTGCCTCTGAATATTTGTTGTTGATTTTTGGGTATGCTTTCTTTCTTCTTCTCCTGATTTCCTTAATGACTACCCTGTGTTTGGTTGCCTGTTGATATGTTGCCTTCGTTTGTATGCTTGGGATCGATTTGAATGTTTTCTTGCCCAGTGATGAAGATTTTCTGAGGGCCTGTGTGGGTTCTGTACGTGTTTGGATATTTCGAGGTTTAGTATGCTTGGCTTTGCTGGGTAAGGATTATGCAGGTAAGGCTTGAAAGGTTGGTGCTTAGCGTGAGGCTATGGCTTGTGCGTACTGAGTTTTTTGACACAGGTTTGGCTTTAAGTGTGAAGCAGGCCATGGCCTTGGAAGCTCTGTTTGTGAGCTTCAGTGGGTTGATGGTTTGTTTGTTTTGGTTATGGCTTACTAGTTTTGACAGGTTGATGGTTTGTTGGTGAGGTTATGCTACAGGTTGTTTAGGCTAAGGGCTTACTGGTTTTGACAGGTTGATGGTTTATTGGTGAGGTTATGCTACAGGTTGTTGAGGCTAAGGGCTTGGTGATAGTCTTGGCTGTTTTTTTTTGGTTCTTAAGCTTTTACAGTTTTGTGTTGTTGGAGGTTTAAATCAGGTTTTCGTGTTTTGATATCGCTTTGGTGATTTGCTTCAGGCAGGTTATGTGTTTGGATATCTGGCTTTGGTTTTTTAGGCTTATGCTCGTTATATCCTTTTTTGGTTTGATGACTTTGGGATGTTTTTTTGTATGTCCCTTTAGGTTCTTTGGCGCCTATGATTTTGAATGTCTCAGGTTTGGTATCTTTTCTTGGTCAAACTGATGGGCAGATTTGCAAGGTCTTAATGTGGAAAGATAATTATGTTACCTTTTATTGACAGTTTTGTTTGCATTCCAATTTCTTCATATTTCTGCCTTCTGTCTTACCGTTTCATTGCAGTTTTTATGTATACTGTCTCATGCCTAAACCTGTAAGCCCGTTCTTTCTCTCTTTTTATCTCTCTCCAATACTTAAGCATATTATATTGCTTAACATGTATTAATTCTGAAAAAGCAAATTAGCCTGGAAATGATGAAACTGAATTTGCTTGCAATAGTAGCCTAACTCTGCATATTTTGTCTTCTTCTTTCCATACTTTGTGCTTCTTGACAACATTGATGGTACTTTTGTATTTTGATATTCTTTGAACAACTTTTGTTTAGTTTGACATTGGAACTGAGTTTTGAAATTTGAACTTGCTTTAGGCCATTCAGTTTATAACTTGGACTTTGTTATTTGCATATGCTGTTCTTGAACTATACAGTTTTGACAATTTTGAAATGTGCAATTTTTGACTTTGTGCATTCATTTTTAACTTGCAAATATTTTTCATCCCTCTTTGTGAACCGGGAGAAATCTCATGATTTGCAGAGAGGGTTAACTGATCCCAGCCATTTGCTTTTAATCATGAACCCAAACTTTAATTGTCCGCTTCCCTTTTTTTAATTATTTATCCGCCTCAATTGACTTTTTCTTCTTTTCTTTGCAGATAAAAAATCAAATGGAGAGGAAAAGCGAAAGATGGAGGATGAAGAATTGAAGACTTAGAAAAATATTAGGATAGTTTATTTAAATTTGAAGACTCATAATATATTAAATTCAATGCATCAAATATTGTAACAACACGTCGTCAATTATAACTTTAAAATTTGTCACATCATCTCATTCTCCTATGTGGCACATCCTAAAACTTATTTGCGCTTTTTAAAATGTCAAGTACAATTCTTCTACAAATTGGATGTCACAGGTGAAATAAAATCTTATTTTGGACAAAATGGTCTAACAAGACAATGTATATTTCCTTTCTTTTTCCTGAAATTATAACAGTAAAAATAACACTTGAAACATATGTTTTTTATTTTAAAGTAATTATCACACAATTTTCAAATATAAGTCGTTACGAGTTGATCTTAAAATATAATACAATATTCATTAATCTTTTAATGTGTCTATATACTTTACTATTATATTTTTCATATAATACCAAATAATAAATTAAAGACAAACAACAATATTTATGATTTTTTGCATATGAGAATATATAATTTTTTAAAATATTTTTATTTATTTTTATAATTGTGAGCATAGAGGAGTATAGTAAAAACAACCATAGAGATTATAGTAAATACATATATTTAACAAAGTAAAATAAAATATCTAAATAAAAAATAAGTTCAAAAACACATGAGAATCAAAACAAAATAAAAATACTTTATAGATATTTAAGTTTGTAAATCTAAATTACGGATGTCACTCTGTATTTACAAGCATACAAGCATTTAAATAAACTTGTAATATAAATTTAATAATTAGATTTTCCAAAACAAACTCTCAATTCAAAAAAAAAAATTGTAGTATAAATTTAGTAATTATATTTTCCAAAACAAACTCTTAATATATTTAAAATTTAAAAAATAAATAAACAAGCTAATATACACCCGCGCATCGCGCGGTTCCTAATCTAGTTAATGTATAATTTCTTGGATGATATGTAATGACATAGTAGATTTTACAATGTGATGTATGTATGTATGTGAACATGTTTTAGTTCTGTTTTTCAACAGGTTGTTATGGCTATGCATTGTTGTCTTTATTAATGTGTGCGATGATTATGATTGATCTAAACTAATATTTATTAACGCATTGTCCTGCATTACTTGAAACTAATGTGAAATTCTAAGGCATCTTTGTAGTATATCTATTTTTCATTCATATTTTGGTTTGATTATTCTGTGAAGTTTTTGGAAATTAGTGTCATTGCAGCACATTAATAATTGTACTGCAAATAATAAATAGTCACATTGGTCTTGTTAGTACAACTCCAAAGATATTTGTTTTGTATATGTTCATGTATGTGTTATGTATGCATGCAGTTTTGAATTTGTTTTGTGTTGTGTGTTTTAAATATTTAGATTATAAATTGAGGGACAAAGAGTGGACTAAATTTCTAAGGTTTAGTCAAGAGTACATCAACGGTGTTATTAAACTTTTAGACTTTGCCTACACTAATGGAAGACCTTAAGGAGAAAAGCTTTTATGCCCTTGTGTCAAGTGTAAAAATTTGTATTGGAAAACAAGAGATAATATTAAAGATTACTTAATAGCCAAAGGTTTTCTAAAAGGTTATGACGTATGGTTGCACCATGGGGAGTAATTGCAAAGGTCTATGGAAATTGGTGATGAGATGTAAGATCAAGAGGAATCACATGATGACATTCCTGACTTATTTCATGACATATATATAGATAGGAAAAAAGCACATGGAATTCATAAAGGTCTCAATGATGATGCTAGAAAGTTTTACAATTTGATTAAAGAGACGGAACAAGAATTGTACTAGGATGCAAAGACTTCTCTATATCATTCATGATTCTACTCTACTTGTTGAAATGTCTTCACGACCAAACCTAAAGCCTATTTTGTAAATCTGAATAAAACATGAACAATACACATAAAAATTTCGAAGAATATAAATAGAAACTATTGATTCATGAAAGAAACCAGTAACCATTTATTCACAAAATCACAATGAACCTAAACATTCAGAAGCGTTAGAGAGAGAAGCTGAGCATTTTTTAGCATCATAGTTTTTAGGTTAGTAATTTGGGAGGAAGCTGAGCAAAATTAGATACAACAAATAATGAGCTTGACCATACAAATAAGAGTATCCATGATTAGAGTTGCCAAAAAGAGTTAGTGTTAATGTTGTCTTGATGGACAATTGTGGATGGTGTCTAGTTACGACTAACACCAGGCCTGACGACAATAGTGACGAAAAATCACCAAAGTTGACACGCCATATCATATCAATTGTTAGATTTAGTTTTTGGTCTAAAATGTGTGAAAGACATACTGCAGTTCATGAAATAAATAAAGAGGAACTATTAACTTGCTTGATCAATTTATTTTTACTAAACACCCATTGTCTAATTAATTTGGTATTTTCTTGTTGTTTAATTTTAAGGACCTTTTTGTTTCCATAACTACATTGCTTTAAAACATTAAAAAAAATATTTTATAGGAAAATTATGAAATATTATTATGATAAATGTTTCACAAAAGACAAAGAATTGGTAACAACAAAGAAGTAGTAGTTTCTACTAAAACATTATTATTTATATCAGACGTTTATAATTCATCACGAAGTAATAGTTTCTACTAAAACAGTATTTTTATTCTATAATATTCAATATTCCTTTAGCGACAGTTATAACCCCTGCCATGCCCACCAAAGTAAATGTGATAGCCCCACTTCGGATTAGTATTTCCTTGTAATATACTATAACAAAAAAAATTTGTAAGACCATATTTAGGATTTTTGAAAGGTTTCAAGTTGTTGTCACCATCTATAACTTGCAGATTTCTAATATATGCAGCTTTTCTAAAACCCTCGTCAGGAAAGTTTCCACTTCCCATTGCGGTGGAAGTGTGAGACCCTGTTGTTTTTATGTTCACTATTTCTCCACCAAAATTAACTTCATCTGCAGCAGACTTCAAGTGTGTGAACAAATTGGACGGCCAGTACCCAATTAATGTTCCAGCTCCTGGTCCAGCTACAAGCCACCAATGTCCAGTATAGTTATGCTTCACACATAAAAAAAAAAACAAAGTTAAATGGTTTAAAAAGAGATAAAGCATGGCTTTAAATTACGGTCTGCCAACCCAATATTGCTGATGAAATAATCTCCGCAATTCTGGTGTGATTTGAAATCACGCGATCTTCCTCATTATAAACCCCATCAGATAACTACACATATGTTTTTTCAACTATTTTCGTCAAAACTAAAAATTTAGAAGACTAAAGGTAATTTATTTATAAAAATATTATCAATTAAGTGTTTTTTAACATGTATTTCAAACATTTTCATTCAAAATCCGCGTTGCAACGACCGCATTGCACATCAAATCAAGTGTGACTGCGACCACAACTGAAATTTAAAACCGTGGCGTAAAGTATATGAAGGACACATTATTTGAATTCATTTGGATTAGAGCAATGTAGATATTACCTTCAACACCTTTAAGTTCATAGAATACTGCACTCCATTATATGTAGAAATCTGATTAATTGCACCTCCTATTGCATAATTTTTGTTAGTTTGAACAAAGCCTGAACAAACTAAATTGTAGCACCCAGTTTTTTTATAATCATCAGCCTACAATTATAAATATTGTCATGTACTAGTACATTTAACAACGACTTTTTTTATAATAGTAATTTTCTCGTTAATTTATAATTTATTTATACTAGTCTTCTTACCGTCCAATAGATAAAAAATCGAGTGCGGTAGTCACCGTAGAGATGCGGGTAAACCTGCATAAAAATGACTTGAAATTGTTTATGCTCAATATGTTGCTTAAGCAGCCAAAGGAAAAGAATTAATGGTGTACTAAATGATAATTGTTAACATGCCTGCCAACCAATTTCAATGGAGTTGAGATCTTTTCCAGATGTACCAGCGACAAGCCACATTTGAGCCAAGCTAAATTCCCTTTCATTTTCTATATAAGGTTGCCACACGTTAAAGGTACCCTCTCCTCCATGGAACTTATCATTTTTCTCTGAAACAACTACATACTGTTCAACAATAACAAAACCAATTTTATTATTGTAAGAATCTATAATACACATGTGACTTGTTGTTATGTTTAATCATATGAGTTGGAGTTAGATATGAAGATTTCATGAATAATCTAAAGAAAGACATTGAGAGAGAAATAATTGAGTATATGTGATTGCATACTTCATGTACATAAGGATCGTCAAATTTTCTTCCAAAGCTATTAATAGAGTAAGCTCTTAACATGTCTTCTTCTGTTATTCTTCTAATTGGAATTGATCCATCTGGACATGATTCACCCGATAAACTCCATATTTGAAAATGATCACTCGTATTTTCTATTTGATGCTGCCTTCTTAGACTTTCAGGAGGATCCTAAATATAAAAAGATGGACACGAAAAATTCCCTTTCTATAAAAGTAGAAATATAATAGCTTTCATAGTTTCAAATTTTTTATATTTTATCAACAAAGAAAAACTACCATTGGTTTTTGTCCTTTTAATAAAGGATGATCAAAAGCTGGTTGTTTATGATTCAAAACACAATCTATGATATCACCATCGGGACTCTGCAAAAAGTGAACACAAGTGTGTATATAAGTCAGGTTTCAAGGCTAAAGAGTGTGTTTAGATGAAGAAATTTCTAAACACAATATAAAAAATTATATTTAATTCTTCTCATTTTTAAAATTTATATTATCATGTATACCTGAATGGTCTTAATTGCGGGCTTGTTGATTTGCTGAAGACGGGTAGCTATCATCTTCTTCAATTTGTGAAGTTGTTGTGCAGATCTAAAGGTTTGATTGACTGATTGGTGGTTTTTTGTTTCTAAAGAATTAACAGGAAACCCAAAAGAAACTGCAATAAAAATGTATAAAACGAGGAAACTGATTGAAGAACTAAAAACCATTTTTGATTTTGAGAGTTCTTCTCCGCAACTAAAATTAAATATATTTTTTGTAATAGAAAATTTGTGTTGTGTGAATGTGTATATATATATGTTACATTATTGACTTTATTTCTCAATTTATAACTATTAAATTATTCATAATTAATATAATAATTAGATAACCACGTAACTGATCAAAATCATAAAATTGTATTTTACTGGTTCTAACTCACCGCGTTTCCATAAAACCTATAAATATCTATACTAAAATATGATAAAATTACAATAAAAAATATAATATTATTCAATTTTTTATTTTTACTAGTTTAAATAATATAAGAAAAATTACAATATAAGAAACAAGGAATCTACACTATGAATGATTGATGGATGATATAAATAAGAAATTAACATACACATATGATAATAAAATGTTTCATTTTACAAGTTACTATTAGTATAGTATTTTTTTTTTTTAATAAAGAGTTATATTTATTTAAAAGACAAAATTTTATTTTTAAAGACAAAATATCGATTTTGATCCCTTAATTATATTATGGTTTTTTAATTTTTTTTCGTGTCATTTTAGTTCTTTAACTTTTAAAATATTTTATTTTAGTAATTTTTGTCTAATTAGCGACGGAAAAAATATGAAATTAGTCGCTAATTAGAAAAAAATATTAAAATTAATTAAACTCAAGGGTATAATTAATAGATCAAAATATGTATTTTTCCATTTTTAAATGTCAAAATAAATTATTTTTTTCTTTTTCTCCATCTCAGGAGTTTTTTTTGTATGATTATTTAATACAATTGAATTTATATATTTTTGTTTATTTTAAAATTAACTAATTAATTTCAAATTTATATACACATCTTAATCTATTTTATATCATATAAAATAAAATTATCCATCCACATACACGGGTATCTTATTAATTCCGCTTAAAATTAATGATATTTCTACTATCGTATATAAATATTTTTGAATCTTAAATATAAGAATATGAGTAAAGAATAAATATCTCAACGATTTTCTATGAAAAAAATAAAAAGGACAACAAAACTAGTTTAGTTCAATATAGAGAGATTAATATCTTTAATGAGATAAAATTGAAGAATCAAAACTACAACTTAGCCTAATAGTCTTAATAATAATAATAATAATAATAATAATAGTAAAAACTAAACATTATTTTATTTTATTAATGTTTAGATAAAATAAAATATTTAACAATTTTGTTATATATGTGTAGCGTAAATATCATAATAATCAATTTTTTTATTTTAAATAAATATTTTAATATTTTATGAATAAATTAAATGTTTTTAAGTATTGTATAATTATCTCAAAAATATTATATAATAAAATTTTAAGTATTGTTTATATTACCTTATGGGGTTTACCCATTAAATTTTGTAAAAAAATTTACGAATAAATCTTTGCTAAAGTTACAAAATTTTAATATTAGACATTTCGTCATCTAACAGAATATTTTAAAAAAAAATTAATTCTTAAATTATTTAATATTTAGTTTAAATTCAAAATGTAAATATTGAGAATATAAATAAAATCATAAGTGGAGATTTAAAAATTTTAAAAAAATATTTAAAATAATTAAATTATATTAAAAATAAAAAATTGGAATAAATTATATCGTTTAAATATAATAAATCTAAAGCTAAATAAATAAATATAGACATTTTTTAAATAAAAATATTAAATTAATAAGATATGTGGTAAAAATACATTTTGACACCGAGTGTAAAGGGATCCTAATTATAAAGATTTTAGGATAACGGAAATATTTAAGTGTTCAGTCAAGAAATATATTTCTTTAAAAATTGATTAGAAAAACAATTGTTTTTAACTTTATAGAAATATTTCTTCTGAGTAGAAAAATAAATATGATAAAATATCATACATTTTAAGTAACCAAATAATTTTTTAATTAAAAAACTTATTATAAATATTTGAAAACAAGTTCAACGCATTTTACTATATGTTGTATATTTGTTTAACATAAATTTAATTAATAGTATGTTGATTTTAGTTTAGAATATAAAAAAATATTATTTAACTAAATAATTAATATTATTATCCCAAATAAAAAATATCGACACTTATTGAAAATAGTATTGAAAAGTTATGATTTCAAAATCAGTTAATATTAAATTTCTATTATTTAATTTCAATTCTAGATTTCATTAATTTAATAATTTAATAATATATACTGAATAAAATATAATTTCAACATCAAAATGTATTTATTAAAAAAATATGTGTTTTATAAAAATGATTATATAGCTCATAAAAAGATTATATTTGGTAATATTTTAAATTATAAAATTGTGCTAAAACATTGTTGAATTTTTCTAATAATTGTGCTAATAATACAGAAATCTATTAATAGTATATATATATATATATATATATATATATATATATATATATATATATATATATATATATATATATATATATATATATATATATATATATATATATATATATATATATATATATATATATATATATATATATATATATATATATATATATATATATATATATATATATATAGAGAGAGAGAGAGAGAGAGAGAGAGAGAATTTATAATTTAATAATATATGATGAATAAAATATTATTTCAACATCAAAATGTATTTATTAAAAAATATGTGTTTTATAAAAATGATTATATATAGCTCATAAAAAGATTATATTTGGTAATTTTTTAAATTATAAAATTGTGCTAAAACACTGTTGAATTTTTCTAATAATATATATATATATATATATATATATATATATATATATATATATATATATATATATATATATATATATATATATATATATATATATATATATATATATATATATAAGGTTTTGGAAGTGATCTTATCGGATCAGACTTGGACCGTCACGATTGGCTCTGAGCTGAAGTTGAACGGGATGGGGGGTACCTGCAAGGTACTCCGATGCTAAAGTGAGTGAGAGTACGAGCAGGCAAAAAGTATGAGTATGGGTAAGAGAATGAATACCTGACCCTCTGGGAACATAGGGTATTTATAGCCCCCAACGCTGGGCCAAGGTCCTGTCATTGGGCCGGGCAGGTTTGGCCCAATGAAGGAACTGTCAGGTTCTACGTGTGTAGTGGGAACCCGCACGTGGTCTCCTTCCTGGGTGTTCTGCGAGAAGTACAGACGGACGAGGACGCGGTCTTTTCAGAATCTAGGTGATGGCGTAATGGTCATAGTCTGCCCTACGAGGGGCGCTCGAGCTGAGGTCGAGCTGGACTGCATGAAGTCGAGGATGTCATACTAGCAGATAATATCGGGCACGGCTGTAGCTTCTTGATCGGCGCGACCCCCTGCAAGGCCGTTTGGATTGGGCCTTCATCCTTGCTTTTGGGCCAGCCCGGCCCAGTCCAGAACAGGAGCCCCCCAAGTCGTGGTTCCTGGAGTAGGAGCCATGACTTGACCTTAGGTCGCCTCCGTCGCGGGGTCCCGTGCCCGGAAAAGAGATGTAGTTCCCCGTGGTTACTCGAGGAGTTTCCCCTGTGTCGCGCCCGTGAGATAATTTCTTTCGAGGAGTGCTCGGGGGACTCTCGATGGGCTGTGTTCGTTGAGCACACGAGGCATCTCTTGGGAACTGTGCCACCACCCTATTGAAGATAGGGTAATCATTGCCTAGGGGAGCTATGCATCGAGGAGGGAAGTCTGTGGTTCCCCGGGGTGACGTTTTGTATTCCACGTCATCACTATAAATAGGGTCCTTGGGCCCCAGAACATGTTTTTCCTCTTCGCGCTTCTCCTCCTTCTTCTGCCTCTACTACTACTGTTCTTTCCAGATATTCATAGGACAGTCGTGCTCTCCGTCGCTGATTCCCTTTTCCGTCGTCGCACCTCTTTCCTGATTTCAAGTAAGCGTCTTGTCCCCTTTGCTTTTCCTCTGTGATATATGATATTTTTCATTGTTTTAGACATTAGAGACTGTACGTCTGGGATTAGCCCCGGTAGATTTGTATTTGGCTCAGTAAATCCATGTTTATGCCCGGCAAACGCACGTTTGCGCCCGGTAAATGCATAGTTTTAGGTATTTGACTCGCAGTGCTTCCTGGGATCTTCATGATTCAGGGCGCCTAATTCGTGATAGTGCCCGGTAAATTCGTAGTTCTAGTTTTAGGATTTATGGTATCGCTCGCCATGTTCATAGCCTAGGTCGACATATTCGTGAGTGGCCGAGATGTTGGTCCATTTAGGCAATCTGTAGGAAGACTTGTCGTGGTATCTGGTAGTCGGGGAGGTGACCCTACTCTTTTTGTTCGAAACACCAACTTTTTTAGTCGTGCGTGGAGTGACTAAGTTTGTCGTGCCCTTCTTCCCGTCCGTTATGGCGAGCGTGTGGATTTGCTCCCCAATTGACCGGTTTCCTGTGCTTTGTAGGTAACAATGGCAGACGAACCGTGTTCCTCGGGGTGCACTGAGGAGGAGGACCAAAGTGCCGAGGAGAATGTGAATTTGGTCGATACCATCGACGATCCTCTGCTGGAATGGGTGGGCGCCGAGCCCAGAGGGATCACTTCTGCCTATAGTCGACGCAGTCGAAGTGCGTATACCATCATCGAGCAGGGCGGTAGTCAGCCCGGTTTTCAGAAGAACTTCGTTGTCACCAGACCGACTCTTACCGTGCGGATTTGCTCGGAGTTCCCCGAGTACGGGTTCCCCATGTATGAGATTGCTTTCAAGGACCTTGGACTACAACTCCCCTTTAGCGATTTTCAGGTCGGGGTCTTTAGTCATCTGGAACTGGCCCTGTCGCAGCTTCACTCCAACTCGATCGCTTTCCTCCGGGCGTTCGAACTGACGTGTCACTTTTTAAAGATTGGGGCGACCATACCTCTCTTCTTCCGCGTCTTCCATTTACAGCGCCAGTCTCGGGGAGGTAGGCACAGTTGGGTTTCCCTGAAACACTCGAAGAGACTGTTCAAGATGTATATGGATTCTGTCCGGGGGTTCAAGGACAAATGGTACATCGTGCGGCCGGTTACCAAAACTGGTCTAGAGTCCGTATACGAGGAATCAACGGTGGTGACCGACGATCACGGGGAGGCTCCTCTAGACGACGAGGGACGCCCGGTGTTGGGGCGTGTGGCTAAATTTCCTTTACATTGGACCTCGCGTCACTACGAGCACGGGACCGGGCACTACCATACGCCCGCGGGTGGGATGAGTACCGAAGATGAGGAGACTTATGATACCCTATGCAGATACGTCGATAGTTTCTTCCCAGCCCGGTGGGCCACGAGGGAGGGAAAGGATATTCTCGACGAAGATGGTTATCCGACCTTTGAGGCCCGGCCTATCGATATGAACACGCTCGTGGAGTGCCAGTCCTTCGGGCAGGCCAAGAACCTGCTAGGTCTTTACTTTTTTCGTTTTGTTTGATTTTCTTCGCTTGTTTATTTGCTCGTCACTAACCCGAGGTCATTTTATGCAGGTCTCATGGCTGGACAAAAGGAGAGGCTCCTGAAGCTGACACAGGATAATAAAGTTAATAAGAGAGTGGTGCGAGCTCCTCAGGCGACGAGGATGGGCCTGCCAACTAGCCCGGGCGGTGCTTCTGGAGGGTCCCCGGACGCTCAGGATGTCGAGCCACATACCGACCTGATACCAAGGAAGAGGAATCGGGTGGAGAGCCAACCGGAGGTCGGCGAGGATTCTAGTGCGGTGAGGTCCTTCGGGTTACCCCCTTGTTTTAAAGAGGAGGGTTTCTTCGAGGGATTTCCCTTGTCCGTAAGTGCTGATGAAGCTGATACCATTAGGCGGCTGAGCAAGGAGAATCGAAGAAAGCATCTGGCTGCCAACATGGTCGGGATGGTCAAAATGGCCGAGATGGCCGTTATGCTGGCCGAGGAGGGAGCAGACTCTGATCGCATCAAGGAGATGGAAAAGGAGAAAGCTGCCTTACTGCAAGCTCACGAAAGTTGAAGGTTGCCCTGGAGCGCTCCGAAGAGATGTTCCGCGAGCAAGCCGAACTGCTGGCCGCAGAGAAAGAGAACTCGGGGAAGATTGTCGAGGAGAGGGAGTACTTCCGTGAGGACCGGTAACGCTTGTAGGCTGACAACGGGCGCCTTGCCAAAGAGGTCGAGGAACTAAAGGCCGCCATGCTCCCTGCCGAGGATGAGTCGAAGGAGACAGTTCCTTTGCGAAGTCGGTCTGAACTAGTTGCTCGCATTCAACTCCTCGGGGCGGATTGTGTCGGTGCTTTGGCGGATGGCTTTGAAGCCGCGGTTAGCCAGCTCGCCCTGTTGAATCCTGATCTGAACACTGAAGGAGTGGGTTACATTTCTCAGATCATCGACGGCCAGGTCATGCCCCCGCCCGAGTCTCCTGTTGTTAGCGATGATAGCTCCGGGAAGTCTAGTCGTGAGATTCTAGTAGGGCCTGCGCGCCTTTATTGATGGTTGTTTTGGGGCCTGCGCGCCCGTTCATATTTTACTTTTTGGGCCTGTGTGCCTGTTCTTTGTAATTCCTGAACATCACCGGCCTTCTTGGTCGGTTTATCTCTATTTGTTTTGTTGTCCACTGGCTTTTCGAATGAATGTTTGTTTCGACTTTTAATTGTTTTCCCGTGTTTATGTTTTAACATTTTTGCGCTAAAACTGGCCTAAGTTTATGGCCCCGAGTCTTGCCCGTGTGTGGTTGTGACTTTGTTGGAAAATTTGCCTAAGTCTTTTGTTCGGGTCGTGCTCGTGCTCGGCTTTCGGTGGCAAAATTCGCCCAAGTAACGTCCTCTAGGAAAGATTCTTCTTCGACCCTTTTGGATGGCCCGATGTTCTTCGAGATTCGTCGGGCGTGCGGAGCGAAGCCGCTTGTTCGGGTGCATGACCCGGATCGGGGTTGTTCACCCGCGGCGTGAACTGCCCATCGCGAGCTTGGGTGTTCTTCCCTACAGGTACTTCGACTGGTGGAGCTTGATTGAGGTGTCCACGTCGGGCACTATCGTTCATACTCGGCCGTTGAACGAAGTTATGCCGTTTAGGCGTAGGTCGGGCCTGTACCTTGGCCTTTCTACGGGGTCAGACTTTTTTCCTCGTTGGCCGAACGTGGGTGTCGACGGCGAGGGTCCTCGGTGTTAAGGGGTTTTTTAACTATAGTACTGCTTTAGTTTAGCAGCGTTCCAGGGTCGTGGTAGTGGTTCTCCGTCCAGTTTCTCGAGGTAATATGCCCTGGTACCAGTGGTGTCGTGGACGCGGTAAGGGCCCTTCCCAGTTCGCGGACAATTTCCCTTCGCGGGCATCTTTCTGGTTCCTTCATAATACCAGGCTGCCGATTTTGAACTCGTGTTTAATGACCTTGTCGTTGTGGCGCAAAGCCACTCGTTGTTTTAGGGTGGCTTCGCGTAGGGCCGCCCCCAATCGGATTTCCTCGACTAAGTCAAGTTCGTCTCTGAGTGCCTCGTCGTTCATGTCTTTGTCGAGGGGATTCTCTGTCCGTCTGGAGGGTTCCCTGATTTCCACCAGATGACGGCCTCGGTGCTGTACGTTAGTCGGAAGGGGGTATCGCCCATCGTTGAGTGGGGCGTGGTGTCGTATGCCCACAAGACATTGTGCAGTTCCTCGACCCAACCCCTCTTTGCTTCGCCGAGTCGGCGTTTGAGTCCCCAGAGAATGACTCTGTTCGCGGCTTCGGCTTGCCCGTTGGTTTGAGGGTGTTCGACCAAGGTGAAGTGTTGTTTTGTTCCTAGTTTGGTGACGAAGTCTTGGAACCCGTGGTCGGTGAATTGGGTGTCGTTGTTGGTCACCAGTGCCCTCGGGATTCCAAATCTGGCGAGGATGTTTCTCTTGTAGAAACGAGGATGTTGTGCAAGGTGATCTTCGCGAGAGCCTCGGCTTCTATCCATTTCGTGATGTAATCCACGGCCACGATGAGGAATTTATTTTGATAGGTCCCTTGCACGAAGGGACCGAGGATATCCATACCCCACCACGGCGAACGGCCACGGGGATGACAATATACTTAGTTCGTGAGGGGGGGCGAGGTGCATGTCCCCGTGCCTCTGTCACTTGTCACACCTCTTTGACGTGTTCCTTCGTGTCCTGCTGCATCGTCGACCAATAATACCCCGCTCGAAGGGCTTTCCTCGCCAGAGATTTACGCCCATGTGCTAGGCGTTGATCCCTTCATGTATCTCCCGCAGTACCTCGGGGACTGTGGATTCGTTGATGCACTTCAGGAGGGGAATGGAGAATCCTCTGCGGTATAGTTTTTGCTCGAACACCACGTACGAGCATGCTCGTCGCTTTGTGGTGGTTGCATCTGTCTGGTTCGAGGGTAGTTCGCCTTTCGTCAGTAAATTGTACACCGGGGTCATCCAGGATGAGGCGTCTCCTATGGCGTGGACTTCGACTGGTGTCGAGGATCTTTTGATTCTCGAGCGTGCTAAGGATTCTTGTATGACGGATTTGTTTCCGCCCTTCTTCCTCGTGCTCGCGAGTTTTGGACAATATGTCTGCCCTTGTGTTTTTCTCGCGGGGGACATGTGAGATCTCCGCTCGTTCAAACTTTGCCATGTATTTTTTGACTAAGTTTAAGTATTCGACGAGGCTGTCGTTCTTGTCTTGGTAACTCCCCTGGACTTGGGAGGCAACGAGTTGGGAGTCTGTGTAGATTTGTACTTTGCGGGCTCCCAGGTCCTCGGCTAGCCTCAGTCCTGCGAGCAGGGCTTCGTACTCTGCTTGGTTGTTCGACGTTGGGAAGGAGAGAGCTAACGAGTGTTCGACCACTACGCCTTCTTTGTTCTCCATGAGGATTCCGCGCCACTTCCGGACGAGCTGGAGGCCCCGTCGACGAAGATGGTCCATTTGTGTTCCTTCCCGGCGGGTGGGTCATGAGCGGTCATTTCTGCGACAAAGTCGGCCAGGGCTTGTGCTTTCAGGGCTTTCCTGCTCTCGTACTGAATGTCGAATTCGGAGAGCTCCAAGGACCATTTCAACATTCTGCCCGCCATGTCGGGCCGACCCAGGAGTTGCCTCACTGTTGGCCGGTTCGTACTATGATTGTGTGGGCCAGAAAATAGTGTCTGAGCTCCTCGCCGCGTTGACGAGGGGCTAGGGCTACCTTTTCTATCTGTTGGTACCTGCTTTCGGGTCCTTGTAGGGCTTTTCTCGTGAAGTAGACAGGTTTCTGTCCGTCGGTGGTCTCGCGGATGAGAGCCGCGCTGATGGCTTCGTTCGAGACGGCCAAGTATAGGAACAGTGGCTCCCCGTCGGCTTGTCGAGATAATACGGGTGGTTGAGATAAACTTTGCTTTAGGTGGCGCAGTGCCCGTTCACACTCCTCGTTCCATTCAAAGGTTGCTTCTTTACGAAGGAGTTTGAAGAAGGGAAGGCGTGCTGAGCGACCTCGCGACGAAACAGGATAATGATGTGAGCATGTCGTTCATGACTTGTATCGACTTCTTCGAGGTCGGTTGTCGGGAGGGTCGGAGGAACGCTCGACACTTGTCGGGATTGGCTTCGATTCCTCGTTCTGTTAGGTAGAATCCGAGGAATTTTCCTGCCTTGACCCCGAACGTGCATTTCTCGGGGTTGGAATCTCATTTGCTTTGTCTTGCTTGGACAAAGACTGCCTTGAGGTGTGCTGCATGGTCGGTATCTGCTCGGGATTTGACGATCATGTCGTCCATGTAAACCTCGAGCATGTCCCCAATCTTCTTGTGGAAAACCTTGTTCATCATGCGTTGGTAAGTTGCCCCGACGATTTTTAGTCCGAAGGGCATTACGTTGTAGTAATAGTTGCCTGAGCTGGTCATGAAAGCCGTGCAGTGTTTGTCGCCCACGGCCATCGGGATTTGGTTATAGCCCGAGTAAGCATCCATGAACGACAACGTTCTGTTAGCCGACCGAGTTGTCGACCAGCATGTCTATGTTTGGTAAAGGGAAAGCATCTTTGGGCAGGCCCGATTGAGATCGATATAGTCAACACACATCCTCCATTTTCCAGTATTCTTTTTAACAAGTACAACCTTTGACAGCCAGGTGGAATACCGGGCTTCAGAAATAAAATTTTCCTCTAGGAGGTCTTTTACAGCTTTTTCAGCAGCCTCCGTTTTCTCCAGAGACTGCCTACGCCTACGTTGTACTACAGCCCTAGCGGCAGGATCTATGGCAAGGTGGTGACAGGCGAACTCAGAGTCGAGTCCGGGCATCTCCGCGGCGCTCCAGGCGAACAAGTCAGCATTCTCGCGCAAGCAGGCCTTGATTTTCTTCCTTGCCAGGTCGGGGAGATCCTTGCCAATCTTCACTCCTTTGTTCGGGTCTGTACCGAGGGGAACGAGCTCAAAATCCTCGTACGGTATCGATCGAAGTGGTTCTTGCTCGCCGTTAGGAGGTTCGTCCTAGTCGAAACGAGCGTCCAGAGCTATAGAGTCGACCTTTGGTGGAGCTTTCTGGATTTCTTCCTTGGCGGACTCTTGCTTGTCGGGCTCTTGTCGCGTACTTTTGGCGGCCTTGTCCCTACGTCGACCGTGTCGCGTCCCTTAGATGCAGCGTTGAAACACCTCCGAGCAGCGGCTAGGTCTCCTTGGATAGTAGCTACCCGTGCCCTTTTTGTGTAGAATTTCATCTTCAGGTGGACGGTGGAGGGCACCGCTATCAGTTCTGCCAGTGTTGGTCTTCCCAGGATGCAGTCGTAGAGGGACGGGTAGTCGATGACGAGGAAGCGTACTTTGACCTGTCTTGTCGTTGTTCCCTCGCCGAATGTAACCAGGAGCTCGACATATCCCCAAGGTTTGGAGGTCGAGCCATTGAAAACCCTGTAAGTCCGACCCTACATACGGCGAGAGATGTGAGTCGTCCAGCTGTAGAGTTTGGAACAATTGGCTGTACATTACGTCGACGGAACTTCCTTCGTCGACGAGGGATGCGATGCACATCGAAGTTGGCCATTCTCGCCCTTATCAGTAAGAGGATGACCACCGTTGGGGGCTCCCCCGGGGAGCTCTTCTAGATAGAAGGTGATGGGTTCTGACCTGCCTTCACCCTTTCAAATGTCATTGTTTGCGGGGGTGCCGCGTCGACCAGCTCATACAGCTTCCTCTTTGCCGAATTAATGGTCAAGTCGTTGAATCCTCCGCCGTTGATGACCATGGCGGAGGGGAAATATTCCCACCTGCTGTGTGTTGTGAGCGGCTCCTGCAGGTGTTCGGGGACGTCGAAGTCCTCGGGTCTGGTCACGGAGAAGGAGGGTCTGGATGGGGGACCGACTCGTCAGATGGTCGGGCGTCTTCCTCCGGCTCTCCTATCTCCCGGGAGTCACGGCGAGGAGCGTCGTTTCGCCGGTATTGTGCAAGCCTTCCTCCCTTGATGAGGGTTTCGATGGCGTCCTTGAGGTGGACGTAATCCTCAGTCAGATGACCATGGCTCCTATGGTACTGACAATATTTGTTCTTGTCTGCTCCGGGCTTGCAGGAGCAGGT